>CM055071.1:5230532-5364394 GCA_029204045.2 Tillandsia leiboldiana | reverse complement strand
TTTATGTTTACTCCCAGAGCGACTTGGAGCGAGAGCCTGTGGGATGTGCTACCAGGGCCTTGTGGACGAAAGCTGTATGCCAAGTTTATTGTGAATAGCAAGTTTTAGCTCCCAAGTGCATCCTTCTTTGGTCACCTTATTTCTAGCCGTTAGGGTGGCGGTGAAATCCGGCCAAGATGATGCTATCTGGATTGGCCGAGAACTGACATCTATTGTCGAGACGAGAAGCTTCCGGACTGACAGTGCGCCAGCAGACCTGGACGAATGGATGATTAGGCTGATACCAGCGCGTTTTTAGCATCGCCAGTGATGGGAGATGGAATTTGCGTGTTACAGTGATGCCTCCCATTGGGGCCTTGGAGTTACAGTAGATTATTGTTGAGCATTCTGTATCACCCCGACAGGGCCACTGTGGTGGCGGATACCTGGAGCCGGATTAGCTTTTCGGGGTTGAGTTTAATGATTCCACTGCTGGCGCGGTGTAGACTGTTGAGGAACAGGGGCTCGTGGTTGTGTCCCTGAGGGTCCCTTTTGACGGTAGACCGCGGTGAAGCAGTCCCTGCGGATGGTCAGGGATCCTAGAGTGATGAGCGAGGACCCTAGCCGATTAGGGCTTCTCTTCTTTGGCTGACCGTATGGGTATGTCTCGGATCGCCTGGTTGAGCTGGCACCAGGAGCGGTGTTGGTGCGTGCTACATTGGCTGTCCTCTCTTGTCCCCTAGCCTTTGTTGGCGTGCGTGTTGGTCCTTCCACGTCTCAGCTCAGGAGTGTTAGGCTTGTGGATTCCTCGCCCGTGATGGACTCGTTTCCTGTGAGATCTGCTAGTACTTGTGGTACGAGGGACGCCCGTTGCGAATTCTGGCTCGTGTGATGAGAGAACTACGCACCGGGCCATGCCGTACTGATTATTATTTTGTTGAGGAGTAATCACGGGGAGTGAGTAGCGACTGGGGAGTTGGAGACTGTGTGGTTGGATGCTTACCCTTGGCTTCGAACTCCCTTTTGAGCCGTGTTGTTTCGAGGACGAAACTTTCTTTTAGTGGGGGAGGGTGTGAGGACCCGAGATTCCCACGTTTGGATTACTGTTGGATCTGCGGCTTCTGGAGACCCATGTTGGGTGTTAGAGGTGTTTGCGCGCATATTGGACTCAGGATTGGACCCGGCATGAAAAAACGGATCAAGTTTGCTCTTCCGGGAATTTTGGTAAATTTTAGAAGTGGAATTTGGCAAATCGACATCGATTTGGATTCAGCGCGCGGAAAACGGTCAAGATGGACTATTTACTTATATTTTTCGGAGCTCGGATGACCCGGCACGGATTCGAGGCGTGGGGTTACTGTTCCGGCGGCCGGAGTTGCGCGGCGGCGGCGGCGGACGGCGGAGCGCGGCGGCGGGCCGAGGAAAGGCCGGTCGGTCCACCGCGGGAGTCGTGCACCGGGCGCGGCCACGTGGCGAGCTCCGGTTGGCCGGCGCAGCACGCGCGGTCCACGCAGTGGCGCGGGTGCACGGTGGACCGGGTGCGGAGCGCTGGCGGACTTTGGTTGGCGGGTTCTGGTGCGCGCGGTCCACACGGCGGGAGGCAGGTGCCTCGGGGCGCGTGCCCGACGTGCGGCAGCGGGAGGCGCGGTCGCGCACTGTGGGCGCGGCGTGGGCGCGGTCGGGGGCGATCGTGGGGGCGCCACGTGGCCGCCCCGTGGTTGGTCGGGCGCAGCCGCGCACGTCCACGTGTCGGGACACGTGGCGTCGTCGCGGTTCGCGGGCGCACGTGCGGCCGAGCGCGGGGAGCGCGTCTGGGCCACGTGGCGGCCCGTGAGGGATTCGGGCGCGCACAGTAAAGGCCGGGCCCGTTACTGTAGCAGCCCGAATACCCGGGCGCCCGAACTTTGGGCCAAAAGTCCAAAATCTGGATTTTTCGGGCTGGGCCCTATAAATAGGCAGTTGGCTGAGGCTTTTTTGCCCCCTTTCCCGAGCTCACCCTGCCCATGGCCCCTTTAGGAAAGTTGTAGAACTTTGTGCTGTGCATCTTCTGGCAGAGGCCCGGATTTTTGGAAGCCGCGGGCGTCGACGACTTCGGCATCGGAGCGCAGTGTGGCGATCTTTCATCGGAGGCCCGTTATCGTCGCAGTTCGATCTAGAGGGTCCACAGAGCCTACTCCGTCAGTATTTTTTGGACGATTTCTGCGCGTTGGAATCACGAGAGATACGCCTTCGATTTTCCGTGTTGATCACCTTGATTGATTCTGAGTTCTTGGCACGGTTTACGAGGCATTTCTGAGCCACTGTTTTGCTGGTGGAATTCTGGACAGCGGAGGCTTGCCGGAATTTATCTCCGCACTCGAGCATCAGATCGAGAAGAGCCTATACACTTTTTGGATCTACTCGTCGCTAGATTATCATCGTATTTTTTTGGGGATTTTTCTGAGGCTTGCCCGAAGGTATACTGGTTTCCCTTGTTCTGTGCAGAGTTTTACAGTTGTGTGGTTGTGAGTGTTTGCGCACCTGTACTGTGGAATTTGTAACTTGGCCTACGGGGCTCGGATTTGGGCGTGCAGGTACCCGTTCGAAGGTCTCGACGAGACGCTCGCGGTGATATTTTTATCGGAATTTTCAGAGCACTTTCTGCAGGTGTGGAAATTTCAGATCATTCAGGACTGTCTTCTGCAGATTTTTGTACTTGGTTATTTTGTGGAATAAAGTGTAACCTTGGACCTTTTGTTGTACCCAGGAGTATTTGCGGATGTTTGTGAACCCGTTGGGTTGAGGATTAGTGGAGGTTGTTGCTTCTGGTGTTTTCAGCTGTGGAACTCCGGACAGTTAGCATTTTCAGGTGGGTGGCCTTGTCTTCACGACCTATGACTGTTCATTAATTCTATCTGTGTAGGGCTTTGCATGTTTTAGATGTGTTTTATATTAGCATGCTAGATTATAGGAATTGATGTTCCTGATGTTGATAGATCATCATGTATTTATTGTCCTTCCCTACAAGCTGTTGGATTATTGTTATCTTGGAATTTGACCTAGCACCCCTGTCATATGATTGCATTGTAACCAGACTGGTAGAAAACCCTCACTTGGGCTAGGGTTATTTCTGCTTTAGACATCCACACTTCTATCTTTCCTGGACATAGTGTTCTTCCTCGCCCGGTAGTGGGCCGAGTGGTCAGGAGTTATCTTTTAGTGTGGGATGCATGTTACACTCGTGCTTGGGAGCAGAGTGGCGTCTGGTAGATGTAGTTGGTTGTTCATCTGTAGCGGGAGCCGTTTGGGTAGACGGCGGTCCCGAGATGTTTTATTTTTCTTGTTTTATCTGTCGCCGCTGTGCTAGTGGCAGCGGTAGATCAGTGTTAGCAGAACCTTAAACCCAGAACCTTTTTGGACACACATATGATTTTTGTCAACCAAATATTTTCTTCCAAGCATCGTAGGGTCGCCTGAGTCTGTTCCTGTTTGATTGGACGAAGGCATTAGCCCTTCGAGGCTTAGATATAAAACTTGGTTTCAACTGTTTTCCTAAGCAGAACTAAAAATCATTAAATATGGATTTCTTACAGATCAGATGGCTTCAGTAAGAAATGTCACAGTTTTTCCTATAAATTAACCACCGAGATGATTCGAGTGGTCTGGGTTCTAAGGTCTGCCTTTTCTTGGGACGAGAACAACGGGAGGCTATGCCTAGAGCCTGTTCTTGTTTGATTTGGGTTGTAGGTTCTAGTCTTTCGGTGTTCCCGGACCCTTCATTGGGTCAGTGGTTGAGATGTTCGGCCTGTTTGGCCTGTTGAGTCAGCTGTTCGCAGTGGATGCGATGTCGGCCTGTTGAGGCAGTTGTTCGCAGTAGATGCGACGTTTGGCCTGTTTGGCCTGTTGAGACAGTTTCTCGCAGTGGATGCGACTTGGTGCCATGAATTGGCAGAGTGTGATCTAGAGGTTGTTTCTCTGATTTAGTGGTGGAGGTAGTTCTCCCACTTAGCCTTGAGGATCTTGGGGTTCTGGCAGATCGAGTCGTGGAGGTTTCCCTACTCAGCCATGGTCGTGCATTTATCAGATTGAGTCGTTGAGGGTTCTCCGACATAGCTGTGAGAGTGTGTTGGGCTATTCCTGTTCGAGTCGAGGTTCTTTTTCCGACTGAGTTGTGCTTTGAGCTTGGAGTTACCGATCTATTTGATCGTGGATCATAGCCTGCATGAGCCACATTGAGCTTGACAGAGATACTTTACAGAATACTTGAGATGCGTTACTTTTTACTCGAGCGGGTCGCTCCCCTCGAGTGCCACTCCGGAGTAGGCGAGACCGGGTTGTTATACCGGCGTGAGATTGAGCTTTCCTATCACGACTTGTCGTTGCATTTGTCCCTCTGGCTGTGCTGGTGTTGGCAGTCATGGACGCCCTACGTAAGTCCGCTCCTCCGGGACGTAACGGCAGTAGATCCTACGTAAGTCCGCTCCTCCGGGACGTAACGGCAGTAGATCCTACGTAAGTCCGCTCCTCAGGGACGTAACGGCAGTAGGTTGGCGCAGGCTTGACTGGACCCGAGGAGGCAGTCAGTTCAGATTGAGTGATCAGAGATGAGAGTTAGTTGTGGCATCATGTTCTTTCTGTCCCACTCTTTGAGCATCTAGATAGAGGCATAGTAACTGTAGAGTTTACTTTTCCCAGCTTTCCTTACAGCACTCCTTTTGTTACATTATGCCTCTAGTGGACTTAGTGGGCAGACCGTCGGGCTTGTTGGCGGCACCCACTGAGAACTACTTGGGACGTAGTTCTCACACCCGTCGTGGTGTCTTTTCCCACAGGAACTTCTACTCCAGTTCCTGTTGTTCCTGTTGCTGATCCTTCTGACCGAGGCGAGGGAGTCGCGAGCTAGTTCCCTACCCGTCGTTGGAGTGTAGCGGTACCCCTTCAGAGGAGAGCTTCAGTAGATTAGTTATTTTATTTTCCTCCTTTGAGAGACTGTTGTAGTGAGGATTGTTATGTATTGAGAGCCTGTACACTGATGTATTTATTGGAGATACCTCCCGGTTGAGTTCAGAGTTGTATATGAGGATTCTGCATGATTATCATTTTTGGGAGACGGACTTTGTTGTGTTATTTCCAGTTGTACAGTGATTGATTTAGTTATACAGCAGATTTTTATTTATAGCTCTGATATCTGTTTAGCTGTAGTACTTTTCTTGCAGGTAGGACGCTTCACCTATGCGGGTTTGGCATAGGTAGCGGATCTGTTGGCGAGCCGGGTCGCAGTTTCGACCGCCGGAGCGTGACAGCACTGTCTAACTTGTCAGCAAGTAAAGGCTGAACATCGTGTACCTGCTGGCAAGTTGCAGAGTCTCCCAATCCCTGAATGGAAATGGGAGCATGTTACCATGGATTTTGTCACTGGTTTGCCGAGAGCACAGACGGGAGCGGATGCTATCTGGGTAGTCGTGGATAGACTCACCAAATCCGCACACTTTTTACCGGTGCAAGTAACTTGGTCCCTCGACCGGCTGGCACAGCTGTACTTAGACGAGGTGGTGAGGCTGCATGGGGTGCCCGTCTCCATTGTATCTGACCGAGATCCGAGGTTTGTTTCGCGCTTCTGGAGGAGCCTACAGGCCACTTTGGGGACACAGCTCAGTTTCAGCACAGCATTTCACCCGCAGACAGACGGACAGTTAGAGCGTACTATACAGATTCTTGAGGACATGCTCCGGGCTTGCACGCTGGACTTTGGAGGGGGTTGGGTACGACACTTATCATTGGCTGAGTTCGCGTACAACAATAGCTTTCAAGCGAGCATCCGAATGGCTCCGTTTGAAGCATTATATGGACGCAAGTGTCGTTCCCCTCTTTATTGGAGCGATGTGGGTGAGAGGCGGACCTTGGGGCCAGAGTTGCTTAGAGAAGCGGAGGCTAAGGTCAAGGTAGTCAGGCAGCACCTTCAGACAGCACAGAGCAGACAGAGGAGCTATGCAGATGTGCGGAGGCGAGACCTGGAGTTCGCGGTTGGGGATCATGTCTTTCTGAAGGTCTCGCCTTCAAAGGGGATCCGAAGGTTTGGGATTCGGGGGAAACTGAGCCCTCGCTACATTGGACCCTTCGAGGTGTTAGAGCGCATAGGGCCAGTTGCCTACAGGCTTGCACTTCCTCCCAGGCTTTCAGGTGTTCACGACGTTTTTCATGTATCGACTTTGAGGAAGTATGTTCATGACCCGTCTCATATCATCGATTTCGCCCCACTGGAGGTCACCGAGGACCTGAGCTATGTTGAGCGGCCGTTGAGGATCTTGGACCGGGAGGTTAGGGAGTTGCGCAGTCGGGCCATCCCTTATGTGAAGATCCTCTGGAGCAGTCATGAGGAGCGCGAGGCTACCTGGGAGTTGGAGTCAGCGATGATGGCTGCTTACCCCCACCTGTTCGAGGCACATGCTTGAGGTATGACTTTTGTTTCGAGGACGAAACTTTTTCTTGTGGGGGAGGATGTAGTGTTCTGGTTTTTCCCATGCAACTTTCCGATGAATCCATTGTGTAGAACACCTAGTGTTGGTGTGTCTGGCCCATGGTGCATCAAAGGGGTGCCACGGATGGACCTTGTGAGACTTGGATAGCTGATTTGGCCTTCGGCTGCATTTGCCGAATTTTAGAAAAGGTTTTGGGCCAATCTGAGGTTGGATTTGGATTCAGCGCGGAAAAACGCTTGAAAACGGCTATTTGCTTGTTAAATTTGGAGTCCGGATGACCAAATGCGGGCTTCCGGAAGTTTTCAGGGTTTTTCGGTGCATGGGGGAGCCTCGTGGACCGGCCTGAGCCACGTGGCGGCCTATTATTGGCCGGCTCACGCAGCTCGGTCCACGGGCTAGCGCGACGGTGCATGGGCCGCAGGCGGGTGACACGTGGCGTGCCCTGATAGGCCGGCGCACGCGGCATGGCTCACCGGGTTTGCGGGGTTGCGGTGGACCGGGCGCAGGACACGTGGCGGCTTCGGATTCGTCGGCCCACGTGGGCGCGGTCCATGGTGCGCGGGGGGGGGGGGGGGGGGGGGGGGGGGCGCCTCGGTACTGTGCGTGAACAGTGGCGCCAGGCGGGGCGGTCGGCCGCACTCGAGTGCGACACGTGTCGCCTCGCGGTTGGGCGGCCGTACCTACCCCCGCTGACCGCGAGGGGACACGCGGCACTCGGCGACCGTGGGGATTTGCTGTCCCCTGTTTGGGGGTGACGTGGCCGCTCCAGGGTGTTTCGGGCGCGTCGGACAGGGAGCGTGCGACCGGGTTTCCGGGCGCAGTGCGCCCGAAAGTTGCGCCCGAAAACCCGGCCCGGCAGCTTAGTGGGCTGGGCTTATAAATAGCTCCCCGCATTCATCTTGTAGGCTTTTTGGACCCTATTTTCGTTGGGCTTTCTTCAGAGAAATTTCTCTTCCCTCAGTGCACTACCCTTTGGAGAACTTTGAGGATTTTTGGAGGCACTTTTCCCGAGGTTCACCATTTTACGGCGCGGCGCGACGCTTGTTTCCCGGCGATCTTCTTCGCCCCTTCTCAGTGTTTGGACTCCTCCGACTCACCCCGACATCGGATTTCGCCGATTCTTGCGCCGTTGGACTCACGACAGGTAGGACTTCAACTCCTGTGTTTTGAGGTTCCTCGATTTCCGTGCTGATCTTGGAGTTTTCTGAGCACCCATTTGACCCATTTTTCGTTGCGGACTTTTGGACAGCACCGCAGTGTTCTTGCCATATCTTTTCGCTCGGACGTCGGATCGAGGCGATTCAAGAGGCAATTTTCATCTACACTTCGCAAGGACTCTCCTGGATTTTTCTCAGATTTTTCTGGTTTTGGCCGAGGGTGAGAATCTCCTTTTTCTGTGGTTCCTTGTTACAGAAATTTGGTACAGTTTGGATTGGGATGTTGCCCTTGTCGGATTTTTATCTCAGCGTAGGAAACTCCGAATTGGGCGTGCAGGTACTCGTTTCGACGGGCTCGTCGCGAGGATCACGACAGTATTTTCCTTGGATTTTTCTGGGCATTTTTCGCAGGTAAAAATTGGTGAATTCTGGACTGTGGTATTAAGGGACAGATTCTGGGAATTGTGAATGTATAGCTTATGTGTTTTCCTTCGGGGTATTTTTGTACAGATTGGTGGGGAGTTTTCGACTGAGCTTGGGTTCCGCTTTTGGGAATTGGGATTAGCGCTCGAGGTGGGTGATGTTGCAAACCTCTTATTTGGGATTTATCACTAGGCCTATTAGAATGCTCTTGATTATGCTGTTAGTAAATCTGTGAGATGGACCTAGCATGCTTGTATGAAATCCTGATTTCTTCGTTGATAATCGCATTGTTAGAAAACTACAAGTTAATTAATGGTGAGTCCATGCTTTAAACATGTAGTAGAATTACTTGGAATTTATGCTAAATCCCTATCTTGTTGATTGATTAAATGAAAGGCTGAGGTATGTGGTTAGGGTACTTAAAATGGTTCAACAAGTTAATGACTTTTGCATACTTGAATGGTCACCTAGATAGGCCACCTTTTTCTGCTACACTATCATGCTGGAATTGACTTAGGAGAAACCATGTTGCATTCTTTCTTCAGTCACTTAGACATAGGGGATATTATGCTCGGGTTCGAGCAGGGGCTGGGTTAGTGTAGTCAGATACTTGGGTTTCGGGGAGAGGGTTTTGGGCTTCCTTTGGGAGACGGTACTTTTCCTTATAGAGCGGAGTGCGCGATTTGCAGACTTGAGACCCTGGGACTCCTGTCCCATATCGGTGTTATGCGTAGGCTGGCATACCCGATTTGGCAGACATTGAGAACCCTACCCCTTATCGGTGCTATGCGTAGGCTGGCATACCCGATTTAGCAGACCTTGAGACTCCTGTCCCATATCGGTGTTATGCGTAGGCTGGCATACCCGATTTGGCAGACATTGAGACTCCTATCCCACACCGGTGTTATGCGTAGGCTGGCATACCCGATGTGGCAGGCTTCGATTTTCTGATGCATACATTTAGCTATCTTTAGCTGGGCAGGTAGAGGCATATTAGTGGTAGCTTTTATCAGGAGTCATACTCTTAGTTACCGCATTTATTCTTTTAGCCTCTGGTAGACCTAGTGGGCAGGTAGGGATTTTGTGTTGAGGTTTACCCACTAGGGGAGGCTACTGTCTTTATAGTAGTACTGACCCCCACTGTTTTTCCCTTTTCTTGTCCCCTTTGTTTTGCAGAGTCATCTGCCGGAGTTGCGGGGCCTTCCTCCCAGGATCGAGGTAAGAGGATCGCCGACTAGATAGCTGCTACCCCGAGCTCGAGTTTTTGTAGTTTTGTTGTATCCCCTGTACACTCAGACGGTTGTATTTTCTTTTATTTTGGGTCTGGCTGCGGCCAGCTGGTTGTATTTCACTTCGTGAGCTGGGAGAGACATATGTATATTCTGGAGAGTTTATTGTACTTTTATTTCCAGCATTTGTCTGAGATGTACTAGTTTCAGTTTAGCTCTGTTTTATGCTCTAGCATTATTTCTTTATATCTGAGCAGGTTACCAGCGCTTCGTGTACACGGGAAATACCGTGTGCACGGCGGGTCTGTAGACGAGCCCGGGTTCTGGTTTACACCCGGGGTGTGACAGCCAGAGTGTGAGCGGATTTTTGTGAGGACTCGGGAGGATTGTTCGAGTTTCCGGGGATTTTTCCGTGGTTCGCGGCAGTATGCGCGCGCGCGGCGCGATTTTCGGAGTTTCGTCAGTTTGAGGTTTCGGCGCTTCACCGACTTTAGCGTTGCCTGCGGAAAGCGTTCCAGGTGGGTTGGAATTTCTCCAAAATGTGTGGAATACCCTTTAATGCTCCGGAATGCAATTTGATCATGTTTTTATGCCATTTTTTACTGCGGTAAAATCTGATAGTTGCCTGAAAATTTTTAGAAAATTATTTAGAACCCCAGATTATTTTTAATATACTCCTGACACTATATGACACTAGACTTCATATTCCGTTGGCATTATTTTTGCACCCTGATCGTTTTAAAAATCGAGAAAGCCCGTTTTAAGGAAAATTAGCTTTTTTAAAGGTGATTTTTAAATCATGAGTTCGCCAGGGGTATGGCACAGGTTCAGGGTGCATTTGACCTCGTGCTTGGGGGCCGAGTGGTTTCTTTTTGAATTTTGAGGTGAGTTTCTAGTGTCAGGTGAGTTTGAGATTCCATATGGATATTGTTGAGATTATTCTAGATCTTGGATTATGTATTTCTGATTTAGTTGTGGAGGTGGTTCTCCGACTTAGCTTTGAGTTTTGGGTTCTGGCAGATCGAGTCGTGGAGGTTTCCCGACTTAGCCATGGGTTGTGCATTATGAGATTGAGTCGTGGAGGGTTCTCCGACATAGCTGTGAGAGTGTTTGGGCATTTCCTAATCGAGTCGTGGAGGGTTCCCGACTGAGTTGTGTTATTTGATCATTGAGCTTCCGATCTGTTGATCATGATCATAGCCTGCATGAGCCGCTTGTTGAGACAGATGTGACACGCTTGAGCTCGGTGGGGTCGCTCCCCTCGAGTTACGCTCCGGATGCGATGATGATGCGCCTAGTTGATGTACTAGTGGTCGCTTGATACCCCTGGCTGAGTTACCATGGGGTCACTTTGCGTGAGATTGAGATAGTCCGTGTGGGACGCCCTACGTAAGACCAAGTCCTTTTTGGACGTAGTGGCAGTAGGTTGGCGCAGGCTTGACTGGACCCTATGAGGCAGTCATTGAGATTGGGTGATATGAGCGGGTGGTTACATATTATGTTCTTAGATGGATTTTTCCTTGAGCATTGATACTGAGGCATTTTAGCAGTAGCGTGTGTATGCATAGCATGTACAGGTAGAGTTTCCTTTTGAGCATGATGGCTGACACATGTTAGCTGTAGTTTTCTTTCAGCTTACCTATTATCTATCTATCTATCCGCATACCTTTCTGTTTGCCTCCAGTAGATTTAGTGGGCATACCGTGGATATTGGTGACGGTACCCACTGAGATCTACCTTTTGCAGTAGATCTCACACCCGCTGCGGTGACAGGTTACTGAGGTTGTTGTTCCGGCTTAGCTCGCGCGGAGACAGCCGATCGAGGTGAGGACGTGGCCGATTAGTTCCTTACCAGCATTGAGAGTCAGAGGTAGATGTACCCGGTATTTTATGATTCCACTTTTGTACTGGACAGTCTGAGAGATCTGCGAGGATTGTTTTTATTTTCATAGCTGAGAGACTATGTATTAAGACGTTATTTATTTTTTTATTCAGATGTTCAGTTGATTTCTGTAGCTATTAGTTCTATTTCAGCTCTGATACATGTTTAGCTATAGATCTTTTGCAGGGTAGACGCTTCGTCTGTGCGGCAGTTTCCGTACAGACGGTGGATCAGTTGGCGAGCTCGGGTCGCAGTTCGACCCCGGGGCGTGACACAATCGACCTCCTAAAATAGAAGATCGGATTCTTCAATTTAAGATCGAAGTTGTAGATCTTTATTTAGGTAGTGAATAGAATCTTCTATCAAAAATTTAACTTATTCCGATTCTTTTACACCGTTAAACTAGCTGTTGAGACCATAATTTTCGCCACTGAAGGGAGCAACATGTGTCGTATATAGTCGGCTAAAAGCATCAGCTGAAGAAGGATCCGCGACTCGGTCCAGACCAATCTCAGCAGCGTGAGAGCGCAGCTCGTGATGCCTGCCATCGGTCGAAGGTATCAGCCGATAGAAGAAGTAACCGACGAGATGGAGTCGATAAAGAATGACTCATGTCCCGATTGTGACTAGTCTCAAACGCGGAAAGACAAAAGGCGCGACGAACGCTATCGGCTGAAGGCATCTGCTGAAGGTACCGGCTGAAGAAGAATCAACCGACAAGAAAAGCGGTCAACAGAAAAATTAGCGTATCATTCATGACCGTCTGTCGGCCAAAGACAAATATCAGACCGCCCCAGTCAAGCGACGGAAGAGGCGAAGTCAAGGTCAATCCTCAGCTACACGAAGCTACAGAAGAAAAGATTTTGAAAAGAATAAGCGCAAGATTTCGGGCGTGGATCCCGCAACCAACCCAAAGCGGCAGGCGACGCCTAGCATTAGAAATTGCAGAGAATCACATTCTGGCGCAACGGATAGGGGGATGAATTTAGACGGAAAACGACTTCTATCCTATCGAGGAAGTTGTTGAGGATTTTATGATGACTCCCCTCGAATCACGCCGATAATTCAAATTGGCGCCTAATAATATGGTTCGGGATGTGTATAAATTTTCGAACCATCGAAGGAAAAAGGGTTCGGCAACCTCGTAAGCCCAGTACCACCCCAGCATTTCCTCTTATTTAGGAGTAGGGTAATTTAACTTTTACCACTTTTCTTTGCTGCTTTCCTAGGCATAGTCTTAATTGTAATCTTTCTGCCCCTGCTTTCTTCCTTGTATCCCCTTCTTCAAATTAACATAAAATGTAAACCGATCCATTCGGTCGTATCTTTATTTGTGCATTTAGAGTGTAAACCGGCCCATCAACCGTGTCTTTATTTACTTTTCTTCCGCTTCAAAATTATATTCGGCTCTTTAGCCGTATCATTACCTCTTTACCCGGTTCGGCTAATCTAAGTCAAAACTGGCGATCCCTCTTTACCTCCGTAAACCCAATTCGACTGTCACCGGCAGAATGGTCGATCGGGAGATTTACCAGAGGAGAATCCGGCCGAGCAGATCCCTCCTCGGCCCAATCGCTTGATTGTTGGTACGCGGTGAACTTCGACACCTCTGGAGGGTCACCTAGGGGCCGATCGTGCGCAAGCCACTTTTTGGCCCCAACACTAGCAAATATCATATACCAACCGTTAAAAATTATCAATTTTGAGATATTTTGATCGTGAGGTAAATCATGTCAAAAAATTATGAAATTTAGTTATAAAAAATTTCAAATACTCTAAATCATGTTTAACGATATGAATCTTCGATTCGAAAACTGTATCATTATATACAATTTATAAGTATGTAGTCGATCGTACTCATAAGAGTATAATAACCGAACTCTATATATATATAGAATGAGAATATTGTACTATCAATAGTACAAAGCACTTAGTAATATTGAGTTTTCGGCCCTTAAATGAAGGGATGTGCGGTTAGGATGATAGTGGTCCTCTTGGGTTCAGTGGGTTGTTGGTGAAATAGTATAGTAAACTTTTCTAACTTTTCTAACCGCACATCCCTTCATCCAAGGGCCGAAAAATTAATAGTACCAAATGCTTGGTACTATTGATAGTATAGTAAACGGACTCTCTCTCACTCTCTCTCTCTCTCTCTCTTTCACTCACTCTCTCTCTCTCTCTCTCTTTATATATATATATATATATATATATATATATATATATATATATATATATATATATATATATATATATATATATATAATTGAGCTCCTATGTTTGTAAAAGCACAAAGTTATTGATACTTGTGAGTTTTTGGTCTTTGAATGAAGGAATGTGCGGTTGGGATGATAGTGTTCTCCTAAAATTTAGTGGATAGTTACTGAAATAGTATAATCTCAGGGATGGAATTAGTCAAATGGTTAGATCTAAAGGTGAAAACTTACAAACACAAAATGATTGATAATTTTAAAAATACAATAACTGGACTATATATATATAGAATTAGCCTAGAATACTATCGATAGCACAAAGTTATTGGTGCTATCAAGTTTTTAGCCTTTGGATTAAAAAATGTGTGGTTAAGATGATAGTGGTCCCCTAGGGTTTACTAGGTGGTTGGTTGAATAGTAAAAATCTTAGGGGACCACTATAATCCCAACCGCATATCTTTTCATCCAACGGCAGAAAACTTGATAGCACCAATTGCTTGGTGCTATCGATAGTATTTTAGCCGGACTATATATATATATATATATATATATATATATATATATATATATATATATATATATATAATTAATTTATATTGAAGTCGGGTACAATTAAAATTTAGGCTAAATTACAGAATTTTTTTTTGTAAAATCCCGCTTTTTTATTTTTTTTCTCCGACTTTTAAAAATATACACTTTGTCCCCTCCTAATTACGGAATTATGAATTTACCTTCCTACCGTTATCGTTCCGTAAATGATTGAAGGGTTGATACTGTTGATGAGTAAGTCCCATCTCCAATAACTGCAGCAATGATGCTGCAACATATTAAATGTGATCACTTACAAACGATGACGGCAGAAGAAAGTGAATAATTTCGTAATTAAAAGAGATAAAATATAAATTTTTAAAAATTTTTAAAAAAATAAAATAATAAAAATTTTACGTAGTTTTTCTTTTATAATTTAGCCTAAAATTTATATCCAAATTTAAGTTTATGAAATTTTTATTTTTTATATCTATCGTTCCGTTGGAATTTCGGTCAGGTTGGAAGCCTCGAAAGCGCGGGCAATAAATTTCGTCTCCCTTTTGACGGGGAGGGTGAGAATATCACGGACTTTCAGCATTTTTTTTTCTTTTTCTGTTTTTTCTTTTTGCCTTTTTTTTTTATTTATTTATTTTTTTTTGGGTAGCAGGAGGTTGTGTGGGGGACGGGCGGGCAGTCGGCTTTCCTAATAATTATGATGTTGGAGGAAATACTGTGCGGCGTGAACAATTGTCGCCCGCGGTTTGTATTTCTGGAAACCCCAACTAGAAGGGTCAACGAGCCGAATACGGCGCGAACAATTGTCGCCCGCGGTTTGTATTTCTGGAAACCCCAATTAGGGGTGTCAACGAGCCGAATACGAGCGAGCTGGGGTCAGCTCGTGTTCGGCTCGTTTAAATATCGAGCTGAAAAATTCAGCTTGTATTCGACTCGTTTATTAACGAGCCGAACATCAGCTGGCTCGCGAACAACAAATTTGATTTTCATTCATATATACTATTATGTGAAAAGTTGAAAGAAAATAAAAAAATTAAAACTTTAATCTAATAATTAAAATTTATAAAAAATTAATAGCCTAATATATATATATATATATATATATATATATATATATATATATATATATATATATATATATATATATATATTCGAGCGGTTATCGAGCCGAACACGAGCGAGTTGACCCCAGCTCGTGTTCGGCTCGTTTATTAAATGAGCTGAAAAATTCGGTTCGTATTCGGTTTATTTACTAAACGTGCGATTCGATCTCGAACTCATTTCGAGCCGAACACGAGCTGGCTCGCGAACATCGAGCTGGATTGCCACCCCTACTCCCAACCCATGGAAAAAAAAAGAAAAAAAAATTGCTTGCACCAAATGTTTAAATATTATTTATACACCACATCTCTTCTAGTAAGAGCATATTTGGTTTAAAATCGAAATCGAAGTCGGAAATCATGCTTACATTAAAATTCAAAAAAATTAAAACAAAAATTTACTATTGACCTCATAATTATAATTATAATTCTAATTTTAATTCAATGTCGAAATTTAAATTTAGACCAATATCAAATTTATATTCGAATTTAAATTCCAACTTAAGAAATTTTAAATTAAATTTTGAATTCATAATTTGAATTCAACTTTAAAATTATAATTAATTTTACTCTAGAAGTAAATATAAATTAATATTTGAATTAAAATAATTTTTAATGAGAATACGTGCTTTCGATTTCACGTCCATGAAGAAAATTATTTTGTCCGTTGAAATGCCAAATTTTCAAATCGTTTTTTATTTTTATATTTTTTTTTGACAGAAAGATAACATATTATCCGTTTTATTTATTTTTAAAATAAATTTAACTGAATATGTCAAACAACTAGATTTCGAACTCGGATATCAACTATTAAGCCATTTGCCACTTGCGCTAGGGACAAACTGGGTCTCGAGTATCAACCACCAAGCCCTCTGTGACTTGCGCTAGAGACGATGGATATTTTATTTTTTATTTCAAAGCTCAAATCCTTCAAAGCAAACATGTTTATAACGACCTGACTCGATAATAATAATAATTCGTTAGGTTCAAATCATCGGTTATTATTATTACGGTTTATTAAAATTAGAGGGCAGCGAAAATTTACAGACCGGATAGCCAACGTATCAAGAAACCGAAATCGGATCGAATTGTTTGTTTTACCAGTCTTCTTGGATCGTTTTTGTCTACTACGCGTTGCAGATCGGATGAGCAAATCGGATCGGATGCGAAGAGGGATGCGCAGATCGAACGCGTTGAAAATCGGATGTGCGGATCGAAATGAAGAGAGCTAACAAAGTCCTCTTCTATGTCCACATTACAAAACTCCCAAAAATGTAGGTGAAAATTCAGAAAGAACACTTAAAAATGTAGGTGAAAATCCAGAAAACTTAAAATATAGGTGAAAATCCAGAAAGAACACTTAGAGAGATCGTAAAGAGAAAATAGGAAAGAAAATAGATGACGCCTCACTTTCCAGGGGGTCACCCATCCTAGAACTACTCTAGCTCTAACACGCTTAACTCTCTTACCCTCTTGGGTCTTGCTACCACCCAAAATGCTATAACCAGGTTAAGAGTTTTAGTCCTATTATATCATCTATATATAGAACTATTTCAAATTCCGGGGGTGTCACATTCCTCCCCCCTTTAAGCCCTGACGTCCACGTCGGGCTCAAGCACACTCACTAGTACCAAGCGATGTGAGACTCGTCTCGCTAGCCTTAGCCGACCTTGTAGGGAGCTGCACTCCACCTACAACGGTCATTAGCCGGGGAGCCTTGCTCTACCCGCTATACAACCCTGGCTCAACCGAGACTCATCTCACATTTCCGGGTGGTGAATGGCTCCGATACCAACTGTGACGCCCCACTTCCCAGGGGGTAACCCATCCTAGAACTACTCTAGCTCTAACACGCTTAACTCTCTTAACCTCTTGGGTCTTGCTACCACCCAAAATGCTATAGCTGGGTTAAGAGTTTTAATCCTATTATATCATTTATATATAAAACTATTTCAAATTCCGGGGATGTCACAAAATATTTTTTCTTGCATCCGAAAGAAAGAAAGGATTCTTTATATAGATTATCAGGACTCTTAAAATATATTTTTTAACTAATAAGAAATATATAACTTCTCATCCTTATTTTAACCTATAATGATAAATCCTAACGTAAATCCTAATCCACATTTTATGTGATGTCGTTTTCATCCGATGAACTATTAGAGTGTCATATACTCTATCTATTTAGGCTCTGATGTGCTCGCCAACTCAATCACACACACAGTCCAAATCATCCATTTTCGTTTAGACCCTTACGTCTTCATGCGCCTAATCACACACCCAACCCTATTTAGAATACTAATAAAGTAAAATATATAAAACTCGTCTAAACCATAACCCATTTTGATTTCACTATCCAACTTTTCAAAATTTTATTTTAGTTTCAATATTTCAATTTGTTCGATCTAAGTCATTTAATAACTCTTCAAAAACAAAATTTGAGCAAATTATTTATTTCAATAAATTTATAATTATACTAATTGTATAAAATGTATTAATTAAACTCTTGAGGGTAAATTACACATTCACAATTTAAAGTTAAAAATTTATTAACTGAATCCAACCAAATAAATTAAAAAGTTATATAACAAAACAATAATTTTTAAAAATTAGATACTCTCATGTCTCATCAAAATGAGGGAGAACTCTATATATGTGGTTTAGGCAATAATTAGTTTCTCTCAAAAATGGAAAATGGGAGGTGGGAATAAGAGGGAGGGCAAATGCTAGCAAAGCATTAATAGTGTTTGGTTGTTTGTTGACCTTATCCCCACCTTTAATTACTAAACCCTAATTTAACACATTTGTTTAGGTTTTTCTAATTTTGCCCTATAATGAGAGTAGGGTGGGTAGGTGACTCATTATTTGTTTTTGGTCCTAGCTTAATTCTTAGCTGTCAGTCAATTGATGATCAGGAAAATTTAGGGTTAATTTATCCTATTTTTCAAGAGCTAAAATGGGATTTTAAAAGTTAATTTGTTTCTGTCCTACTATAATACAGATACAACTACAGCTATATTTGTAATACAGAGGAATGTGATTGATCATGAACATCGTAAGTTCTTAGGCTGCGTTTGGTTCAGATATAAACTAGAATTGTTTATTTTAAAAATAGATATAAATTCAGAAATAAACAGAAATAAAATAAATTTTGTATTCGGATGAAAATTAAGTTGTTTATAAGAATAAAAAAAAATAGTATTTGAATAGTTAGATTGGAATAGTGAGAATAAGAATAATTATAATTTTAAAATAATAATACTTTATCTAATTAATTAATATAAAAATATTAGTTAAATAATAATTTAATTTATTTACTTAACTATTGTTAGATAATTCTAAATATTAATTGATAAAATAATTAACAATAATAAATAATTTAATCGCTACAATAAAATTAGGTTATAGAAATATATTTTTATGAAACTTTTGTATAAGTGTCCAATCTATATCCAAAATTAGATTATATGAATATATTTTTGGGACACATTATAATAATATATCGCTATACACCATAGTGACTGCACATATAGCGACACTAATAATAAGTATGGGTATTTTTGTCAGCAATATTTTTTTAGATTTTAGGGATACTTAAAAGTGTCGCTATAGTATAATTTTGTTATAATAAATTACTTACAAATAATTTAATAAATCAATAAATTAATAAATTAATTAGTTACTTATTTAATAGTTAAATAATTAATTAATAAAATAATTAAATTAGTAAAAATATTAAATTAATTAAATAATTAATAAAATAATTAAAATTATATTTATTTTAATTAAATTTATTTTTAAGTGAGAATAAATTTGTTTTAGAAAAAAAAAATTGAAACAGTACTTTTAGTTTTATATCAGTTTATTTTAGAAAAACGAGAACTATTGTTTTCGTTCGAGTCAAAATTTTCGGGAGCAGTATTAATGTTTAATAGAATATATGCTGTTCATAGAAGTGCTGTATCAGAATATTCTTAACAACTACTTTCTATAGCAGGAGAATTAATTAGAAGTATGAAATTCAGATTTCTTTTTTAAAAACTCATCAGAGTTTCATTTTGCTTCCCGGTGGAGTATATATATAATTCAGAATTTTCTCTTTATAGAATGCTTGATCTCAAAGTAGTCTTTGCATGAGATGCCATTTGGAGCTTTAGAGAAGCTATTTAGGGGGTGTTTGGTTTGGGTACAAAGAGGTGATATTCTCCTTTTGTACCCAAACAAGGTTGGGATTGGGGGGGGGGGGGGGGGGACAACGCATTGTTCCGGTAAAAATCAGAGTAACCCGGTAAGGGAGGGATATCTCATTCCCCCTCCTCCTCCCGAACACCTCTCTCTTCTCCGAAATTATTGCCCCCCATCTGCCCCTGCACTCTCCCCGAGGCCATCGTCTTCTCCCTGCTTGCGCTTCATCTCCTCCAACCACTATTTTCTTCTTGCTTCATCTCTACTCTCCGAACTCCGCTTCTTTTCCGAACCCGAAACTCGTCGTCGTCGGCCTCGGTTGGCCGATCTGATTTATTATATTTTTACAGAATGATAATATTATAATTATTGAATAATATTATTAATTTTTTTTTATAAATTAAAAATCAGGACTACCCGGTAAGGGAGGGATATCCCATTCCCCCTCCTCCCCCCGAACACCTCTCTCTCCTCCGGAATTATTGCCCCCCACCTGCCCCTGCACTCTCACCGAGGCCATCGTCTTCTCCCTGCTTGCGCTTCATCTCCTCCAACCGCTATTTTTTTCTTGCTTCATCTCTACTCCCCCAAGCCCGATCCGAACTCCGCTTCTTTCCCGAACCCGAAGCTCGTCGTCGTCGGCCTCGGTTGGCCGATCTGATTTATTATATTTTTACATAATGATAATATTGTAATTATTGAATAATATTATTAATTTTTTTTTTATAAAAAAATTAACTCATATTTTATATAGCATTTAATTTATTTTTCTATAAAAAAATTAACTGAAATTTTATATAGCATTTAATTAATTAAATAATATATATTATAATTATTATATTTAAAAAGTTATAATAAAATCTTTACTTATTAATTTTTAATACATAACAAAAAGCAAGGATATTTTCATCATTTTACATAAAAGTCAACTCTCTATTCCTCTTATTCTTCAATCTCAACCAAACACTAATTTTTTTATACCTGGTACTAACCTAATACCCAACCAAACACTATTTCACATTAATTCCAGCTTGTACTCAAATTTATACTTATCCCTGGTACTACTAATTCTTTCTAATATCCGAACCAAGAGTATATTAATGTAGCTTCTTGGTTTTAAAATTTTCTATTAACATTATTACTGAAAATAGCATTATTTTACAGGACAACACCAAATACACGCGCTTCATCATTCGGGCTCTTGTTCATGCCGTATGCGATCCTACGTTGTTTCTATAACAATATGACTACAGTAATAATTCGTTGAGACCAAACTATTCATTTTTAACTAATGTGTAATTGCTCGTCATATTCCAATCTAATCACTCATAAAAATGAGAATAATTAGGCGATTATCAGGCTCAAATCCAATCACACATATAAACCAAAATTATCAAGCGATGTAAAATTTAAAGATAATTTTCGCCCATTTAAGAGGTGATTCTTAATTACCAAATTCATTATATATTACTTTATTCTAAACCGTAAGAGTATTTTATCTTATATAGCACTTAGTTATCACACTTATAAATAGTATTCAGCTCTATTACCAAATACAACCACTCGATCCAAAAAGTTTATGTCTAGTTATTATTATTAGAATTTTTTATTCTTATATTCTCAATTATAAATTCTGTTTTATCCGATATGAGATTATTAGAATATTACAATGTTTTATCAGATTGAATTTTGAAGTAACATAATATGTGGTGAGTTCATATTATTTAGGATCTGCTTGGAACCTCTTGAAATATTAAATTTTGGTACATTTATTTTATTTTAAGATAACAAAAGATAATAATAATACTTGAATTACTTCAATTTAATATTGTTCTAAGTAGCGGATGCGAATTGGGATTTAGGAAACAAAAGTAAGATTCAATTGATACTTGTACAACTATGTTTAATAAATTGATTAAAACTGTGCAAAATACTCGATATTTCATACCCAATTCGAATGCTATCCGGACTCTATAAAAATACATCAAATATATACGAATAAAAAAAAATAATCTATTAAAATTTCGGACCTGAATTCGAATATTTTATATCCATATCCGACTTGGACCGGATCTGAACCCCGACCTTTTAATGGGTAGACACGAATAGTTTTTAAATCTAGATCTGAATCGGTGAAATATCTGATAGTAATACTCGGTGAAGTATAATAGTTTTTCTATGAATTTTGTACTCGTAAAAAATAACGTGCCTTTCTTGTATTTGGATATTTTGTTCTTTCTTTGGACGAATTTTATTGAACTTGGTACAACTCTTTAGAACGAGTTTTCTATGGTGTGGAGTTTAGGGATGTCAACGGGTCAGATTCGGAGCGGATTTTTAAAAAATCGAACCCAAACCCGAACCCGACTACCAAATTCGAACCCGAACCCGAATCCGACGGATTTTAAAAATCCATATCCAAATTCGAACCCGACCAAAAATCTAAAATCCGAACCCGAACCCGAACCCGAACCCAAACCCAAACCCAAACCCAAACCCGAACCCGAAAATCCAAACCCGAAACAATTAATTTTTTTTTTCTCTTACAATATTTCAAAATATATTATATTAAATTTAAAATTTTAAAATATAAATTTAAATATAATATCAAATATTTATATACACATATATTATATAATATAAAATTAATTCGGGTTCGGATCGGGTACAATCAAAATCCATATCCAAATTTAAATGCGTCGGATTTTTATTTTTTATATCCATATTCGAATCCATATTCGTTTAACATCGGATAAATCCATTTCGTTCGGATTCAGGTTCAGATAAAATTTCGGATATCCGTACCCATTGACATCCCTAGTGAAGTTTATAGTTTGTTCATAAATAGTGTAATAAAATTTATAAAATATATATGCATAGGAGTATTCGTATTTGGTCTTAAACGGGTAGTATACGAATAGTCACTATACAAATCCGCTCAAATATACTTGATGAATATATTAGTAACTTAAATACTCAGATTCGGATCCAACCCGAAATCAAATGGATAGGGTTTATATTTTTTTTTCTATCCATTTTTTTTTTTAAGATATGAATATAGTATATCAACTATTCAGATTCGATTCTGTTCACCAACATCTTTAAAATTGTCTTTAATTTTAAACTTTTATTTATCATTTATTGATGATAAATATCTTAGCAATTCACTCCCTACAATTCAAACTTTTAATTGGTAAAATTGTATGTCAATGAGTCGGATTTGGAGCAAATTTTCAAAAAATCATACTCTGAACCCTACAATCAAATCCGGAATCCAAATCTAAACCCGAATCCAACGGGCTTTAAAAATTTATATCCAAAACTGAACCCCACCAAAAATATGAAATCCGGATCCCAAAATCGAAACTTAAAATACAATGTAAAATCTATTCGAATTCAGATTTTGTTGGGATTCGATTCTAACCGAGAACAAACAAAATTTATATTTGAATTCTAATTCGTAGGGTTTCATTTTTTTTTTTAATGTGTATCTAAAATCATATTCATTTAATACCGAATAAATGGACCTTATACAGATTCGAATAAAATTACGGATATATGTAACCATTAACATCTCTATTTTTTATTTTCCACACTGTTATATTTTGTAGAATAATAAAGAAGCTAACTATAGTGATCGATTTTAACAATTTAAATTGGAAAATGGGCAAATTGCACCACTAGTCCCTGAACTTTTCAGCAATTAGTTTCGTTTTTTACCTCGAACATTCAAGTTCAGTGTTATAATTAGTTCCTAAACTTTCAAAAAATTTCATTTTGGTCCTTCCTTCAAGTTTAATAATAGAGACCAAATTATTGCCTACACGGAGTGCATTGACGCATCTATAGACCATATATTTATCTTCTCTTTTTTTTTTCATCTTATATTTTTAATCTTAGCACTCATTGAGTTACAATTATTCTCCATATACAAATTGAACAGTTAAATTAAAAGTACAAAATTGATGAAGAATCAATAAATTTATATTACATGAACATAAAGATAAATTAAGTACATATCATAATACGTTTTTACTATCAAATAAGGGCGAGAATGAAATATTGTTGAAAGTTTAGGAACTATATTAATTGAAATTTTATCAAAAATTCAAAATCTCAATCATCCAAGAAGCAAGTTCAAGGACCAAAATGAAACTCGACTCAAAGTTCAGGGACTAGTAGTGCAATTTTTCTTTTAAAATTTCTAAGTTCATAAAAAATTATTGCTTCATCCACCTAACATATGTTGATATGTGGGATCATAATAATACAAAGGAAAAATGGATCTTATCTACTACTCCCACATTAAATCTTGCTTATAATATATTATTCTTTATCAATATTATATATTAGGGACTATAAAAGCATAATATAAGATTTGAGATTTTGAATTTAAATTTTATTATGAATTCACTCACTTAGCACTTATGCATCTGCTTTGATACTTAACTTTTCAGAGTACACTCAGTTGGTGCGGTTGACTGAACTATCCGGATTGATGAGAGCTGGGTTCAAAAACAGCAATCAAGTCCAAGATTTTTTCCGTTCGAAAATTCAAGACACAAAAGTTTAGAAATTTGTTTTAACTCAGAGAGCAAAATTTAAAATAAAAAATAAATATCGAGGATTAGAAGGTTACAGTTGGGGCGGTTGATCGACTTTGAGGCGTATTATGTTCCATTGTGGACCTGCAAATTGGATCTATAACGAGGTTAGAGTAGTGTAACGCTCCCAATAATTTCATATCGGATGAAAAAAATATTCTGATTGATGTAAAAAAAAGTAGGAGGTAGCCTGAACTCTCATCTGTATAGACATAACAGGTGGTGGCCAATAAGGGTAGTGGCAGCAGGTAGCCAATAGGGCCCAACAGCTAGTTGGACCTCCTAATATAGCAATTACAAGGAAAGCTAAAATAAAATAAGGCTAAATTACAGAAAACCCTCCTTTAATATTCCGTTTTTCCACTTTACCCTTCTGTCATTTAAAAGTCGACAATCTGCCCCCTCGTAATTTCAGAAATGTCTTTAGGGGGCAACGACGTTGACAGAAATGGTAAATTGACGAAAATACCCTTCCTTTTTTTTTCAAAGTCTTTTTTTTTGTTTTTTTTTTGAAGTCTTTTTTTTTTCTTTTTTTTTTTTCTTTTTTTTTTAGGGAATATTTTCTAAGGGTATTTTGGGTATATGAAAATATATTTTCAAAAAAATTGACGGTCAACTGACGGTCAACTGACGGCGGAGAGGTTATTGCACAATTCGGTAATTACGAGGGGGCAGGTTGTCGACTTTTAAACGACAGGGGGGTAAAGTGGAAAAGCGGGATATGACAGGGGGGTTTTCTATAATTTAGCTATAAAATAAATCAAAAGTATAAATGCTGACGCCTAAATAATTCCTGTGAGGGATTTACATGATAAGTTAGAACTAATAATTAAATTTAAGTATTTTGAACCGGTATTTAGATTCAACAAATTATCAGTGCTAGTAGACCGGATCGTTACAGTTGATATTAGAGCTGGTTTAGTAGCCAAAAATGTGAGAGCTAAACTCGTGCTCATGTCATGTACACGAGCATGTGATAAGTGGATAGCATCACTGTTAAGTTAGTGAAGTGGGTCATTATAATAAATGTATATATATAAGATTTAAGTGTAGGTGGATCAAATCGGATAGTCAAAACAGCAGGCAACTTAGCTCGTGTCGTACGCATCTGAGTGTGATAAGTGGGTTGGCACCATAGTTAGTTAATTCGCGAATTATTTACGAATTATTTATGAATTATTAAGAATCGGAATTAAACGTGCCGTTTCTGACTTTTCTTAAAAATTCGGAATAATTCGCGAATTTTTGAATCAAAAAGTATTATTCGCGAATTATTCACGAATTATGAATTTTTGGATGAAAAATTCGTTCTTTTTCAAAGCATAGTTAGTTAATTCGCGAATTATTCGTGAATTATTGAGAATCCGAATTAAAATTATTTGTCGGGAATAATTTAAAATTATATATTTTTTTTGTTCTAAATAAATATTTTATTTATTTCTAAAATAAATTGATTAAATTATTTTAAAAAATTATAATTGTTTATACTAATAGTATAAATTTTTTTATTTTTTTTAAATTTAATAACCGAATTTTTTATCTCGAATTTTTAATTAGTGAATGTATTATTTCCGTATAAATTACGTATCCAAATAATTGACGAGTCTGTTTTTTAGCCGAATGTTTCAACGAATTTTAAAATTATGATACGAATTTTAATTTTATCCGTATTATATCCGTACCGAATTTTTACCGAATCCGAATTAACTAACCATGGTTGGCACCACTGCTACCCTCTTTGCCATCTAAACAAGTGACCAAAAGATAGTTGGATACATAAGTACAATCATTTCTTATAAGTTTTTTATTTGAGCAATGCTACATGTACACCCCGAAGGGGTGTACATCATACACCTCCACCATTTTAATGGTGGCGATATTTTTTACGGGTCACATCGAGTGACCCATCATCACACCCCCATCCTTAGATGGATGGGGTGTATGATGTACACCCCGAAAGGGGTGTACACATAGCATTTCCCTTTTTATTTATGACTAAACTTATGAGTAGTATATATATATATATATATGGAAAATGCTACTTGTACACCCCATTTGGGGGTGTACATCGCACACCCCACCCATCCAATGGGTGGGGTGTGGTGAGGGGTCACTTCACAATTTGTGAAGTGACCCCCCCACCCTTAGATGGGTGGGTGTAAGATGTACACCTCCTTTGGGGGTGTACAAGTAGCGTTGCTCTATATATATATATATATATATATATATAGTGCACAAGGCCCCAAATAAAATCCATTTAATATTGTGTCACTCAAAACCAAAAATAAAATTTTCAATCATAATAAAATTAATTTAATTCTACATACTCAATAATCACTTAGGTTACTCATAATACAAATGAAGAATAAAAGAGTAAGAATTTTTATTTTATTTGTTTTTTAAAAAAAAAACGCCATTAGAACCTTTTAGGAATCCAAATAAAATTTACTGATTCTAATTGTCGTTGCAGCATGTAAGATAAAAATTTTTCTTTTAAACAAGTCTAGAAACTTAGAATCACAATACTGAAACAAAGAAAGGGAATATTATGATATAGGAACCAGGAGAATGAAATATTAGGATATAATATTGTAATGTAATTTATTAAATATATAAAATATAATACTAAAAAAAAAAAAAAAAACCAGCGGGATAACAACTATATCCCTATCACTCCCTTTTTGGATATCCAGATAATTTTGACTCTCTAAAATTATATTCATGTCCATATCTAACCGGATCTGACTATTTTCCATCCGAATGCGGATAATATCCGATCCATTTCCACCACTACTGCTAGTGAAAAGGGACAATTCACCAAATAGAGAATTAAAGCCCAACATTCTACAACAAATCAAAAAAAATATTGGCACCGTAAAAGTTTAGGGACAAAGAAGAAAATCATCATACAATTATAAATACAAATTCGAGCTGGGAATAACCGGCACCGTCTTCGTCAAAACTTGCTGCTTTCCTCCATACTTTTAACCAAACAAAAATGATGGCCATTGATGCAGTGTTATCTCAGATCATTAAATATAATTAACAATATCTTACTTTCTTTTGTTGCTTCCCTTTACTTTCTTTCTTACCTTCGTCTCCTTGACGGAAAGTGCGCCAGTAGCACTTTTCCCTTCAAGCTTCTTCGCGAACTTGTTCATAACGCTCGCCATGCCCTTCCGAGCAGATGCTTTTCGTTCCGCCCTGCGGTTCAGCAGCTTCCGATCAAGCGGCCAATAAGCATAAGGCTCTAACTTATCCTTTTTCCTCACGTCCCCGCTGGCTCTCTTGCTAGTGTACTCTTTGCCCGTGTACGACCACCCAGATTCAGCTGTTTTCCTACGCTTCTGTCCTCTTGTTGAAGAGCTCGCGAGAGAACGGCTTCCCAAGAAGCTCTTAGTATCCGAGTTCTGATCTGAAGAGAGCCTCTTTCCTTTTCTATGTCTGCTGCCTTCCTCCCGCACAATTAGACGGCCCTCGGGATCTATCTCTGGCTCATCGAGAGATGGTCTATTCCTTTTGGTATGTGACGAGGATTGGAGGGCTGATCTCATTGTTTTAGGGTCTAGCAAGTCTAGTGGATCACCATCCGATTGGTCGATCAACTCTTCGGCTAAGCCTTTTGCTGTCGGACGCTTTCGCGTAGACCTATACAGAAGCCATCGAGATGATAATAAATATTTAGAAGCAAAGCAAAGAATATGAGTAACGAATACGATTACTTTTAAATGAACAGTGTTGAAGAATTTAAAAATTGAAATAAGGATGCGTCTGAAAAGCATTCTAAGGATAAGAGCACCTAGGTGAAAAAGCTTTTGAACCCGGAAATGAAGAATTAACGGATTTGGCCATTCCAAGTTCAGCATCACCTTCATCGCTCTCATCTTCATCTCCAAAATCAGAGAAAATACGAGTATGATTCCATCTACTCTGCCTGTACAGCATGAAGCAATGGCCAATTAACAAAGACTGGTATCGGGTTCAGAAAATGACGACTGCAACCAAACAGAATGCAGCTTGCTATAAATACATTTCTTCCTTGCAACACTAAAGGCCAATTAGATGAATTTGGCTGCATAGACACGTACTAAACGGAATTCGAGCCATTTGAATTTTCAATCACATAATGGAGCAGAATTATAATAGCTTCACCTTTGTAAGCATATCCATAGCCTAAACCCAGATACATGGAGATGTAAGAAGAATCAGCTGCAGGAAACTTAAACAAGACTCTGCCATTGGCAGGCAAACATCTTTTACATATACATGTATAATATATGGAGAGAAAAACATAAACCTGGTAATATTTTAGTGTCCTCAGTGGTAAAAGAGTACCAACCCAATACTTTTAAAGAATTAAAAGTTTCTTACAAAGCTAAATGAAAACATTAGGGCCCAAAAAAAAGACTTTATGAAGTATGCGCATATACAGTTATATATCAGCTGCAACTAAAAGACTATCAAAATCATGCTACCTTGAGATGCTTGTTCTTGCTGTAAGAGACTCTCCATCATCTGAAGATTTGGCCTTCCGTTCTTTTCGGTCCTTAATCTGCTTTTCAAGAGGAATTAAGGTAGGACAATGCAAAAAACAGGGTTATAAATAGCACCAAGGAAGAAAACGATATTTACCTTCCTTATGTTGGTTAGCAGTTTCATATGTTCTTCAGGCATAACCGCTTTCACAGCATCCAAACCACATTTCCTTATCAGCAGCTCAAGAAGTAACTTGATCTAGATACAACATACAGGATGAATGACACAGTGAATTAAAATAATTCCCTTTTTTTTTTTCTCTGATTAGTTGATGGATGTACATCTATAGAACAGTTTTCATTAAGAATAAAACTTCCGATTTGCACAAATCACAGAACAAAAGATCATGTTTGCATGTTTGAACTATATGCAGTAAAGAGAAAGGCACCTTGGCTTTAAAGTGATTCTTCGTATCATCTTGCCACTTGAACAATCCCTCGACCATATCCCTTAGGTGCTCTTGCAATCCTTCAGCTTTGGATTTGGCCACCAGAACTTTTATAAAACCTAAATTAGCCTTTATTAAAAATCACAATAAGTCAGTCAAGAAAATGGTACAAAAAGGTGCAATACACTACACACTCCACTAGAGAGTAAAAAAAAAAAAATCGAAGTAACTCATTATAAGAAAGACAACTTGCAATACTGAAACATACTTTTACAATTTCGCGATTCTTCCGTTGCAGGAGGAGAAATGCTGATGGAAGTAAGTTGTAGGCTAAACCAATGAGATCTGAAAACTCATACGTCAAGCGAGCTAACCCTTTTATCGCAGCACTAATCATATGAGGGGTTTCGCCGGCAAGACCTCCAGCAACCTGAGTCCACAGAGGAAGATCAGAGAATTTTCATATGGAAACTCTCTATTTGATGTATGATAAAAGCATTAGCGCTAACTACCGATTTAGTATTTCTCGATTTTCTCTTATAGGCAACAGAAAAATATATATCAACTTGAAAAGTAAATCATCAATCAGTAGTATTACCATGCTAAAAAGTTGTTGCAAGTTTTGTCTGCTTCCGCCGTTGTTTCCATTCTCACAAGCATGACCAATTTCGACAAGCAAATCGTAAGCTCTATTTCTTGTTTTCTTATTAGCCTGATAAGAGAGATAGTTAATATTTTTTGCAATTGACAAAATAATAAAAAAAAGCTGGGATCTTGCTAATTTTAAAGTCAGAGAACAATTATGCAGCCCCTAAAAGAAAGAGCAGACTGATAGATGCTACAGCCATAAAAATGAAAAAAATCATCGAACATCCATATAGATCATCTGCAGATTCCTTAATGTTATAGAAAAATCCCACACATTATATACATTATGGATCAAAGATTCAAAATGAGCAAATGAGAATAAGATAGACTTTTCCAGGATATAAAGACAACAAAATGCATTACCACTTAATATGCCATTAAGAGACAGCAAATCTTTGCCCCATAGTAACATACCGTAAAACCTTCACAGAATTAGCAGCTTACCTCTTTTAAAGCTAGCAATATTTCTGTGAGAAAGGAGCTAACAATGTCCCTCTTCCTTTGTTCGAATGAATCCTATAAACAATAAAATACTTTTCTGATTAGAGCCTACTTAATATACCTGAATCACCAACATCAAAGGAGAGTCAATCTTATCACTAACCTTTGAAATATACACAATTAAGTAATATAAACATTCAAGTCGATAACGTTTTGATGGAAATTGACAAGATGGAAGAGATTTGATCATCAAATCGAGTAGCACATCCAAGTTCCTTTTGAGGAATTGATCAGAATCCTAGCAATGAACAGACAATATAATTAGCAGCAGACACTACATTACTGAGAAAAGGAGTATCTACAAGACTAACCTTGAGTATAACTGAAAGAATTTTGTATGCTTTTTTCTGGATTAAACCTTCATCCTGTAAGAAATAGATTTTTCAGGGGAATCAGAATCATAGATTAAGTATTGCAAAAAAAAATTAATTTGCAATAAAATATATATGGACCTCAATTGCTGGTTTAATAGCACTGAATAATAAATCAATCTCCTTTACACCCAGGCCAGACAGAAGCGAAACTGCAAAGTCCAATAAGAGGGCCCTGGAGGAGGAGGTTACAAAATGAGATATTTGCAATGATCAAGAAAAAAAAAAAAAAAAAAAAACTCTCCCTCAATATACTGACAGATGAGAAACATCTAATTATGAATTACTCTGCAAATTTTAGACATACCTCCGCATAATTTTTGAGCTAGTCAAAGCGTCAATTTGCATTGAACTGGAATCATCAACCTGCTTTGACTTTATTGCTTCCTGAGTCGCCTCCAATAGCTCCTTCATGGTATCCACGAAGAATTTCTTGACTACCTTGTTGTCTGATATCGAAGCAATCTCATGGATGGTGGACTAGAAAAATTTAAAGAAAGAAACATGTTATGTCCTTGTAGAATCAGCAAATTCACAACTAGAATAAAGTATTTAAGCATAGATACTAAAGAATTCCAGTTTCTCCAGGAGTATTTAATAGCCGTGAGCTTCATGACAAAATGATGCAAAAAGAAATAATTTAACTTGGGAGTAGGGCTGCAAAGTCTAGCTTGCCGCTCGCGAGCCAACTCGTGTTCGATTCGAAATAGCCTCGAAAATAGCTCTCTCGAAATTAATTTCAAATATAAAACGAGCTGATTTTTTTTGTTCAAAAATAATTTCAAACTGAGCAAGTAGGCCTCTGCTTGTTCGTGTTTAGGGTTTAGTTCGAATATATATATATATATATACTAGAGCTTATATACTTTCAAAAGTACAAGCCCAATTATGCTTGTGAATTTTTTATCATTGGATTTGTATTGGGATCCGTGCTATGGTACTCTCTCTTTCTCTCTCTTTAGTTGACTTTACAATAGCACAAATCTCAATGCAAATCCAATGGTTAAAAATTCACAAGTAAAGTTAGACTTGTGCTTTTAAAAGTATATAAACTCTACTATATATATATATATATATATATATATATATATATATATATATATATATATATATATATATATATATATATATATATATATATATATATATATAGTTAACTAAAAATATAAAATATTAATATTATTAATAACATGTAATTACAAATATTTTTTATTAAAAATTTTAATTCAAATACACCTTATGCTTATGCACAGTGTAATATTTGCAAATAATGGTAATTGTAGTTAAATTTGCAGTGTAATATTTACAAATATTCATAGACATTTTAAAATTGAAAAAAAAACATAAATAAGGAAAAAAAAAAAAGAATTTCGAGCCATAAACGAGCCAACTCGGAATCGAACAATTACGAGCCAAATTCAAACATGGCTTGAATTAAGCTCGAAAAACAAGAAAAAAAAAAAATCTATTTCGAGCGGCTCGAATTCGACTTGAATTAGATTTCGAGCCAAACTCGAGAATGCCTTGTTCTGGCTCAAAATTAATTCGAGCCAGCTAGAATTTGGCTCAAATATAATTTGAGACGAATTCGAGCAAGGCCCAACTCGCTCGTGTTCAGCTCGTTTGCACCCCTACTTGGGAGTATTGGACAATTGGATCAGAAAGACCAAGCCAAAAAAATATTCTACTGCATCACTTTCTTCTTAGTTATGAAAAAAAGTAGCCTCTCCAGACCTGGAAAAGAAGGTGAATAGTTTCATAATAAAAGATTTTTCCAATAGGACCATCATCGACCCGGCAGGTTGATTTAAAAATAATTTTGTAAGAAGTAGCTAGTACCGCCAACAAAAGAAACTCTTATGGATACATGAATTTGGACTCTCAAAGCTAAGTAACGAGATCAAGAAAGTTTGTACTCCCGCTCATCAAAATGAACATTATACATCAGTTTTGTGGTGAATATCAACTTAAGATAAAAAATCCCTACTCTCCTCTGTAGCGCACCTACCACCACCCGAATGTATATATTTAAAAAGAAAAAAAGAAAACAAAATGTCCTTATCAGCCATCATCTTTTCCACAAAGAAGCCGTGACTGGATGGAGTGGAGTGGCGAGCAAATGGCTTCAACTCTAACAAAATTGATTATCTATTAAATAGGCGGATGGCCGAAGAAAAAACATCTGAACATATCTTCATACAAAGATTAACTAGATGGCATACAGCAGTAATGCAGACAAATTCGGGAAACTTCAATTATTAGCATTAATGGACCTCATACCTGCAAGCTTCCACCATTGTCTTTTGAAGTTTCCAAGAATATAGAGTACAACACTTTAAAAAACTTTGAAGAAAAAGATCGTATGGCTTTTAAATTTTCCTCTGCCACCTCTTTGGTATAGTAGGACTTAGCTCTATTCACAGGCTTGCTTAATTCATCCTCAGGCTCTGTTTCCTTTTGCTCTGTTTCAGAGAGTATGCCCTTGTTCTGTTGAATTAGAATCTAGAACCAAGAAGAGAAGGATAAGTCCTAACATTTCATGCAATAATAAAGAACATGAACCATAACCAGTAAGGGGTTTCACATAAATATTCCTGCAAAATCATCAATTACATGTGCAGCCCTGTAACATTTGAATTTGTATAATACCCCTTGATAGTGAAGTTTCTTACAAAAATGCACTTGCCTTAAGTTGTGGAGTTTTCCAATTCATGGCGTAAGTTGGTCATGTATAAGAAAAAGTTCTATAAAGTAAACAATTTTGAAAGTACAAGGGCGGGAAGATATCAAGCTCTTTATGGGCATCAATAATAATTCAGAATTTAACATACATATATATATGCAGATAGATAATTTACAGGATATACAAGTAAATCAACTATTAGTGAAGAAGAGAATCACCTGAAGACTGGAGCACACTACCCCATGCAAGTTGGGCTCATTATAGAGTGTATCACATAACACATTTTGAAGATCTCCAAAGCTACTTGCAGTATCACAAGCATAGTTGCAGAAAGAAGGCAATAAGGACCACAGTGAATATACGTAACCTTCTGCCCTCTTAGCTGAGAAGAGTTTATCCGCCTCAACGAGCTGTTCAATTATAACTATCATGTTATAATGCATGCCAAATAAAATTGACTCAAGTTCTCTATGAAATAATTCATACCTTAGGAATGTTCTCTTGAATGTGGCTAATCATTTTTAAAATGTCTTTCAAGAAAAAGCTTAAACTGGCACCAACAGTATATTGCTTTAGTAAAGGTAGAATCCATGCGTTGGCGTCAGATATATTTTGTACATGTAAAACATTTAAAAATTCCTTAGGTCCCATAGCACCAATGGCTGACCCAACACATTCATAAAGCTGCAAAAAAGAGAAGGGGAAATCTAAGAAAAAGATCAAACAAGTTTCAACAGGACTTAATTAGTTATGAATTTCAAGAATATCTTTTGTATTTAAGAGCATAAATAGATTGAAAATACACAATACATTATTATGATCCAGTCACCCATAATTCCATAATGTAAAACTGAAGATAATAACATGGTCAAATGTAGCAAACAATACAAAACCTGCTTTCTGTAAGGAAAATCTTCATCAGGTAATTTTTCCATATCTGCAAGGCTCTTCAGTGCATTGGCCATTAGATAACATGAAGCTTCTCCTGAAGGTTTAACATCAAATGACACATTTCAAGGTACGGAAATACTATGCAAAGAAAGCTCTATTAAACTCAAAGATTTTAGGATAGATGAATTTAGTAATATCATAGTATGTGCACGATTGTAAGGGCAAAATTCAAGCCATGATATAAAAGCACATTGAACATCTAAACGTATGACAACATAATGAATGCAAAAATTCACTTGGTGCTTCAGAGTTGAGGCATCATGAGGGGACAGGAGTTTCCCACAGTATTTGTAAATTACAAACACAGTGATTGATTACTTAACCAACGTCCTGAAGGGTAGTTGCATCATGTGGGCAGCAAGTGTTGTTCACAACACGTAGTAAACTAGGGTAAGCATATTTCAAAAAAACTTGTATTTTACTACGTGAAAGTATGCATACATGGAAAAGAAACCAATGGAAAGACTAAAGAAGACAATGCAATAGTACAGATAATTAGATATTTGATGCGGAACTATATAACACTATGCTATTGAGCTCTCAAATAAAAAAAAATCTTGTTAAGTGTCTAGTATTCTAGTAAAACATATTTTAGAAGGATGTAAGCGCAAAAAAAACTGTTTAGGTAGTCATCAAACATTGAATCCATTACCAATTTTTATGTAACTATAGTGTAAACCGCCATAGGCAGGTTATTTAGGTACCAATAAGATGGTTAAGCTGCCTAAGAATGCATCAAGGTCCTTTATGGTCGCCAAGGGATTGCAAATGCACACACTTACACACAAAATGATGAACATTGCACAATTTACTACATTGATATGCCAACATCTTCAATAACCAAAATTTACAGTTCAAGTGTTCGACTGAATTTACCAAGAAAATTTTCAGAAAGCTAAGGGAAGAAGATAACAAAAACGATATTTACCTAGAACATCAAACCCTGAGGAAAGAATGTGAAATGATAAGTCGCAAACAGCATTATACTGAAAGCGAAGGAAGCGTTCAAGGATATCACAAATCTTTTCAATAACTGTGGGTGCAGCCCTTAACCCTTGTTGTCTAGCCTTGATCTGGCTAACTCCATGCTCAACCAATCCTTTGTAAATGCAAGAATACATCAAACCCTTCAAAGCCTCCGTAGCCGCAAACACAGCTTCCTCATGCTCACTTGCCAATATGTCTAAAGTAACGATGAAAATAATAGATAGATCATCCAAATCAGCAAATAAATGTACTACAGGCTAAAAATTAGGAATTACCCAGAAATAAATATTAAAGCTAACCTCCAAGGACAGTGAATATGACTGGGAGCTTCAAAGTGCATATTTGCTTGTTTAGGCTGTAAACTTTTTTCATACCAACATGCAACAAACGTGCTGTTGATGCCATCTGATCTGCTGATTTGTCCTCCGCAGAGACAGATAATGCCAAAGAGCATAATAGATCTAACAGTAATTCAGGATTACCCTCTGATGTTGGATAGTTACAAACAGACTGCAAAATCTCCAATATGCTTTTCGTCACAATGGGTTGATGCAAATCCAACAGCCGTTTAAAGTATCCCAAGATCATGTTAACTGATTTTATCGCCATAAGGGGGAGGCAATCCTTGAGGGCATTTAGAATATGCAAGACTTCAAAAGCCCCTCGAGGCCCTTCTTCTGCTGCAGCTGTTTTTGAAGAACTTGACCCACCAGCAAGCAAAAGAAATCGCTCAAAAGTTTCAGTGATCACTTCACTTGCTGGTACCAAAACTGCTAGCTCCTGGAAACTCTGAAGAACATCCCGCAGAGATGCATGGCTCTGCTTTCTCACCTGCAAGCCATTCCTTAGACTTAAATATATAATTCATATAACTGCAAAATATCCTATACATGAACTCATAAAATTAACTGATTTTGCTTTATGATTAGAATGATATATTTCTGCTTACCGAAAGAGGAAGTCAAATTTATCTCTTTTTCAATGATTATTACTCTTGAGGAAATAGTAACAAGAGAGTGAAGTAACTTTCTGTAAATTCTCAGTATTCAGCTAAAATGAAGTGTAGACTACAAAATTCTTATCTAAAAAATAGGAAACATTTCAGTTACAACAATAAACAGACGGAAAAAAAGAAGAAGCATTTTTATTAACTGTGTAGCCATTTAACCATCCATGCCATGAAACTTCTACCATGAAACGCAAGCACAGTTTTGAGCTCAAACGAGTCATAATTTTGAGATAGTGCAAGGGAAGGGACATAGATATCTTTTTGATGAGCCAACATCCCATCAGCAAGAAACTCTAAGCCTCTAATCAAGTAACAACGACTAAACAACATATCCATGTCATAAGTCGTCAAAGGCTAACAATACAGAAACTCAATTAGACTTGAATCTCTTAAATTCCCTTCCCATCACGAAAGGTTTCAATATTAATGCTCCATTTGGCATCAAATCTAAATAAATAGAATTCAGTGGAATTCATTTGAGAAGAATTCAATTGAATATATTTAGAAATGAAATTCTTTGTTCGATAAAGAATGAGACATTAATTCAATGTCATTACTTTTCTCATTTTATCCTCAGTTATTTAGAAAGAAAGATATTACAACTAATTTAAGAAAGAGTATTTTGGGGTTATCGAATAGCAAATGAATCCTCACCAAATGTGACATCAAATCCTTACACCAAATCCTTTCAAATGAATTGAATTCCTATCAACTTATGATACCAAACAATGAATTTAGCAAAATGAGAATTTTATTTCTTATTAGAATTCTAGGATTTGAGGCGACCAAACAGGGGTAAAAGTAAAGGAAATTTCAAGTGTGCTACATTTGAAAGATGTACACAATAGAAAAATCTGATGCAATATAGCAAATATATATTAACAAAATACAATGTAAGAGAGAAATTAAATTCTCGCATTACCCTCGGCCGGTGATCCGTCACGAAGCCAAGAAGTACTCCATAATAAGGGGATACGCTCGACCAATTCGACTTATCCCCAACCGCGATCAAATGAGCAATGCACTTCAATCCACTCTTCACGCCGCCATCCGGTAGCGACCGGAACCCTAGAATCCGGACCACGGATTCGGCGACCGAGGGCCCCTTGCTCCTCAACACAGCAGCGGAGACCCTGGGGAGCGCGGAGGAGAGGAAGGTGAGGAGGGCGGTAGTGACGGGATCCGAGGCGGCGGCGGCGGAGGGGTCGCGGGAGAGGCGGTCGAGGGAGGCCGCGGTGGCTCCGAAGTAGGCGACGGGGGTGAGGGGGATCCTCTGGTCCTTTAGGGTTTGGGCCATGGCGCCCACGGCAGCGCAGAGGTGCTGGTGGTCCTCGCGCGGGGAGCTCTGGTGGCGGAGGAGGACGGCGGAGGCGAGGTCGTCGTCGTCGTCGCCGGCGAGGTCTTCGAAGGTATGGAGCATCTCCTCGGGGGTTTGGGACCTTCGTGTATCCATGTCCACGTCCATGGCGTCGCGTGGTAAAACCCTACAATTAGGGTTTGGGGATTTTGAGCGGAGAGAGCGGAGACGGGGTTGCGGAAATTTAAAGTTTTTAAATGGTTAATTATATAGGAGGTCCTGACTTTTTACTACGGTTTCAATTGACTCCTTATATCCTCAACCTTTGATCAAGGTTTTCAATCTAGTCCATAACTTTTTCACTGTTAGAATTGAGTCCTTAGTCTTTGTACCATCGTTGTTGAGAGCATGTTTGATTTAATGTCAATAATAATAATAATAATAATTTTGATTTGAAAAATTAATTTAGTTAAAGTTCTAGTATAAAAAATTTAATTTTTTTTAAAAAATAATTTAATAAAAATAACTTATAAAATAATTTTATATATTTTTATTTAAATCACATGAAAATTTTAAGCAGGCGCTGCCGCGCTAAAAATTATTATTATATATATACTAAAAAATATATATAATTAATTAAAAATAAATGATGTGATTGAAAAATATTTTTTTATATCAGACATAATATATATATATTTTAGAATAAAATAAATATTATTAATTATTTCATAATAATTAGTAAAAAAAAAAATTATTACTTATTTAGAAGGAAAATGTATGGACGTTATTGTTGGATGTGGTGTCCCTGCTGCACAATAGATTTTTTCTCTGAAGGGTCGGGCAGTACTTTCTCTTTGTCGTCTTTCTCTCTCTCTCTCTCTCTCTACCGCTCTACTTGTGGCTGAGATCGCTCGCCGCACTTCTCTCTCTCTCTCTCCCTCAAAATCTCCCAAATCCAAATCCCTCGGAGGATCCTCCTCGCTCCCCCAACACCGCCAACAACCTCTCGCCTCGCGCCACGCGTACTCTCTCTCCGAGCCTTCTTGAACCTGCCCCGCCCAATTTTCCACACTCAACCTAAACTCTACCACCTCCTCCTCCTCGGTCGCCGCCGCGTGTTCCGTTTTGGTGGGGTTTGTGGAGGGGAAAGGGGGAGGAGGAGATGGGAGTGGGAGGAGGGCGATGAGAGAGAGAGAGGGAGGAGGGGGAGGCGAGTGGCGATGCGGACGATCTGCGATGTGTGCGAGAGCGCGGCGGCGGTGCTCTTCTGCGCCGCCGACGAGGCCGCGCTGTGCCGGCCCTGCGACGAGAAGGTCGATCTCTCTCTCTATATATGCAATTTTGATGCAAAGTGTAGAACTAGTTGCATATTTAGATGGGGCAATTCATAGGGGTTTTGAAAACAATGAATGCGCCTAGTGACATAGTAGTGTGGGATTTACTGATTGAATCTGTTTGTTTGTGTGCTGAAGCTTTATTTGAACTGTTGGTCTACAAGGGTTAGTTAAAGCTTGTGGTAGATGGTTGATTCAATAGAACTGAAGGTTATCATCCATGGCAAGTGGGAATTTCGCTGTCATGTCTTGTGGTTGGATCATTTTTCATTTGTGAAAGTCACCCTCATTAGGAGGCAAGAAAGAGAGAATAACAGTTTGTTAGGTTTTTGGTGATGATTCAGACCTAGATGATAGAATTCTGCGGCTTTTGCAATACAAGACGCAACAGGATTTCCGATCTGGATGTCTGGTTCAAAGATCGTTTGGTCTTGACAAGACAGAATTTTTAGTTAGAAAAAAAGGGGGTAAATTGCATGTTTTGTCCTCAAACTATTAGTCTTCAAATTTTAATTTGTTTTAATTTTTGTCTCGAACTTTTAAAATTGTTGCAATCTAAGTTCTTTGACCTAATTTAGTTGACTAAATTTTAACACACTGGTAATAGAAAAGTGATGTGATATCTTAATTATTGGTGTTTCATCGATCACAATATTATTACATCACTTCAAGGATTTAAGTGCGTGACATGGCGTCGTGCCGATAACTTGCCAACACAGTGCGTGCCGAGCGGTACCGATGAGTGTCGGTCACAAAAAAATACATGTGTGCCGACACATAATGGTATGAAATATTTATTTTTTTTAGCAATAAATTTTTTTAATTACTTATTATATATCTTTATCAAATCTTTTGAACTTTATTAAGAAAATTACTTAGTAATTTAAATAAAAGAGGGTTTTCAGCTGTGTCATTGGCACGGGGCTGTATCGTGCCGGTATTTTGTTGACACGATACGGCACGGTGGATACTTAAATCCGTGCATTACCTCTACATTAGCGATATGTCACTTGCCTCGTAGTTTGAGGACCAAATGTACAATTCACCTGAAAAAAAGTAAAAATGTATGGAAGTTATCTGAACTATGACTCATTTTGATCCAACTACCTAACCTTTTATGTCATTTGATTAGAGTCATTAAATAATGCTTAAATTTTAAAATTTGAATGCATCGTTTATTTTTACAGACCTGATTAGTATACTTCATATAATTTATGCAAATGCAACTCTATTAAAATAAGTAATAAGCCTAAAATTTGTACCGGAAGAACCATCTAATGCCTTATGTCAGATAAATAGAAGGGTTGGGTACCAAAATCAAACTTTTAAAATGTTGAGTAGCTGAATCAAAATGGGCCAAAGTTTAGGTATGATCTATACATTTTAACCCAAAAGAGAAAATAGGATTCTGTTTTGGCGGGTAAGTTTTGCTCCTTTCATTTCACCGCTGGAGAGTTATAAGTAGCAGAGCTATGCTATCCTTTTCCATAATAGTTTGTATAAAGTGATCTTCAGCTTAATCATTTTGCTAATCTCGTCGGTCATCTCATTTTATACCTCTAATTTGTATGTACCATTTCCAAGTGCTATATTGCTGTTGGTGCTCTTTTTGCTATTGACACACAAGGAATAAGCAAAGTAATGTTGCATAAGCCAAGCATGTAAATAGAAGGGGTACGTGAGCAGATATATGACAGAAGTAACAAAGCATGTTAGAAGTATAAGTTTCCCTAAGATGTCTTATCAACAATTCGATACGTATTGTTTGAAATTTGATCCTTAAAGAGATGAGTATCTCTTTTGTGGAATGACATCAACTATCCTGGACCTAGAGTGTGAAGATGTACTTTGGTGGTTGCTAGGCCAAGTTCCCCCACTCCCAGCATGTCTTTCTTTTTCTTTTCCCATTTCTACTCTTCTTCCTCCTCATCCTTCTCTTCCTGGACATGTCATTCTACACGTTGACATAGGAATCAACTTTTTAATATCGATGCAGTATTGATTGAGGATTCCGGCATCAAGAACAGTGATACTGAAATGCTAACATATCCGAGTAAGCAAGACAAGGAAAGGAAAGAAATATTTTGTTTGTGACTCGCTGTGTTGATACTCAGCAGTCGTCCTACTCAGTATGATTGGTTAAATCATTGTTGGTTTCTGGGCGGAGGGGTGAGATAATACTTAGGATGACATTCTTTATCAAATATTTTGGTGTGAGAAATAGGAGACAAATTATAGCATGCAACTAAGTTTGAGTGTTATATAGCTTGGGTGAGGAAGTCGGGATTTGAAGTGGGTACTGTATTAAAAGTTTCGCTATTCATAGTTCTTGTGATCTGATCTCTTGTGATCTGATCTTGATGATTTGGTTTGTCATTTGGACTACTTTAGCAATAAGTAGTCTATACTATGGAGATTTCAGTTGACTTGGGAGAATTTGAGCAATCGTAGAAGTTGTGATGTACATTGGTTACAATAACAAGCGTTTTATAGGAGTTTATTTATATCATGAAGTTTTGTGTAAAAAATTCAAACAAATCATGGTTGACACACTTGTTCTGTGCAAGCAACAGAGGGATGCTGTTCTGCTCCAAATCTTGAACCATCCATGGATTCTCGTAGCAGTGAGGTATATATCCGACTGTACATTCAGTCATGTTGAGGTTTTAGAGTGTTCTGGTTAAGCCCACATATTGAACTAATTAATTGGAGCTCTTGAACTCGGATTGTTAACCAGTTCAACTTGTGGTCCCTTTGGTTACAAGCCAACAGAACTTCTCCTGTCCGCATCTATAATTAGGGTACCTGGATATTAAGCATGTATCTTGAGCTTACCTGACCTCACCCTTGTGTGTATACTCTAGGAATTCATATTAGAGGAGACCTAACCTCTAAAAAGTCTATTGGCTTGCATTACAGTCCCATGAGAGTGATCTAAGCAAATATATTCCTTTCACCATTCCATTTCTATCAACATGGATTTGACTGCAGTTCTAGAGAGTGACTAAGATTCACATCAACAGTGTCATCGTGAATTCGGTGTGTACGTGAGAATTGTCAATTCGCCTTGTCCTTTTGTAATAATTAATTTAGTTACTATCTTTCTTATGCTTGCATCGATCTAGAAATTTCTTTCAGCAAGTTTTGAAGGCTGGTTGTGTTGCTAAAAGTGCTTTCACAATAACCAAACCCCTTTCCACTTTTCCTCCTCAAGTCATGCTGATGACTTAGAACCTGACCTAGATCTGATTAAAACTTGGTCATTTTTATCTCAACGTGATTCAAACTTTTCAGGAAAGTTTCCCTATTCTAAAAATGAATGTAATGCACATATATCTGTTTGAGCTCATGAGTGTGGGTTAATTTCTTTAACTTGATCAACTTGGCTTCAATTTTCGAATCTTCACAGTGAAACTGCACTTGGAAATCCTTGATCAAAGGACTTAATTTCATCTATGCTTTGTTGTGAAATTTGCTAACACATGTCGAAACCTAATAGAAATGTCAATAAGGAGAAAGAAGAGGATGCATTGTGATCGATATTATAGATGAGAAAGGAGAAGTTAGAGGTGGCTTCGGTATTCTATAATGATGACAAGCTAAAATCTTTATCAAGAAAAAGATAGCAGGTTATGAAATTTTTGAAATGAAAATATCAAGATTTTGAGATTGGAAGAAAAGGGTTCTACAGAACTATAGAAGAGGAATTGATTGGAAAGGAAGGCTGCATAAGTGGGTGCATATGAATGGACATCTTTTCCCCCTCTGCATGCTTTTATATATTTGTTTTGGACTCTTGATCACTTCGAGAATAAGCCAAAATGCTATTATGATCTTCTACTTGATACTAATGTATTACATGTAATCATTATACTATATTCATATCATCGAGATGCATGTACAAATCTGTGTTTTTTGTTTTTTCTTGGTCCCTTAGTATATTTTTACTGTGTTATATTCAACCTGTAGGTTTGCAAAGGTTGCATGATGATTGTTACACTCTATAAGTTCCTCATCAGAAGATGATGGGAGATTAGTTGGCATGTCATAAGAACTAGGAAGATAGTAGTGGTAACTTGGCTTTAAACTTTTTTTGCAAGATAGTAGTGGTACCCTATTCAGTTGCTGATAGTAGTGGGCTAGACTTACAATGGTGAGATAACAATATTTCCCGGTCATAGCTAACTGTTAACATGATAATCCCATTGACTTTGCAATGATTTCTTCCATTTGGTGATATAGGTGCACATGTGTAACAAGCTTGCTAGTCGACATGTACGAGTAGGACTTGCCGATCCCAGTGAAGTTCCTCGCTGTGACATATGTGAAAATGCACCCGGTAGGTGATGTCCCTCTTGCAACTTTTCCTATTATTGGTGTTTCCTGGAGCCTAAATCTTTTTACTTTGTATGTGTATGCAGCTTTCTTTTATTGTGAGATAGATGGTACTTCCCTTTGCCTTCAGTGTGACATGATTGTCCATGTTGGGGGGAAAAGGACCCATGGAAGATACCTCCTTTTGAGACAAAGAGTTGAGGTAAGTTGTAGTCCTCTTCTACTGCATTAGTTATTTAAATAAAACTCTAGGTGCAATTAAATTTTTAAGTTGTCTTTCTATTATATGTAGTTTCCAGGAGATAAAGCAGGACGTATTGAAGATATATCGATGCAACCAAAAGACCAAAATGAGAACAGGAGAGAACACAACCAGGTGCCCAGTACAATAATTAGAGAATCAATGATGAATCACAACATGTCTACTGATCCTGGCTTGGATGGCAGTAGTAATGATCATGCAAGAAATGATTCCAAAATGATCGACCTGAATATGAGGCCAGCTCGAGCTCATGGGCAGACTTCAAATACCCAGGTTGGCATACTTTATTCTCTCACATATTTCTTTGTTTATGTAAATTTCAGAGCTTGAAATTGTGACACCCGCTTATTATGCGGTCACCCATTCTAGAGCTACTCTAGCTCTAGTACGCTTAACTTTCTTAACCTCTCGGACCTACCCACCACCTAAAATACTGTAGTCGGGTTTAGAAACTCACAAGCACCAGACGATGTGAGACTTGTCTCGCTAGCCTTAGTCGTTCTTGTGGAAAGCCGTGCTCCACCCACAGCAGTCATCAGCCAGAGAGCTCCGGTCTGCCCGCTGTATAATTTTGGCTTAGCCGAGACTTATCTTGCACTTTTGACCGGTGATTGGCTCTGATACCAACTGTGACGCCCCGCTTTTCAGGGGGTCGTCCATCCTAAGACTATTCTAGCTGTAGCATGCTTAATCCTCTTAACCTCTTGGACTTAACAACCATCCAAAATATTATAGCCGGGTTAAAAAATTGTCCTATTATACTTTATATATAGGACTAACCCAAATCCTAGGGGTGTCACAAAAATACTATTTTATCAAGTTAAGTACTGTGGATGTTTTTGGCCCAATTGGTGCTTCCGTTACGGTGTTATTTGAGTTGAGCTATTTGGAGAACCACTAGAAACGTCTTACTAAACCCACCATAACAGTTTTTCAGCTACAACAAAAACAAACACACTCAAATTTATGCTTCTACTTTTGGGGCAGAAGCTTATTTTCACTTCCTCCACAGTGAAAGATTTAGAAACACTAAGTATACATCTTAAAAGATATGTACATCATACACTCTATCCATTCTAGGATGGGGTCCTTCCCACTAATCACGTTTTTCATTCGCCAAATGTCTGGGTGCTGTTTTTCGTAGCTGGAAAGTTATTTCATAAGTTCGGCCAGACTGACCCAAGATATGTTTACATTTTTAAGTCAGCAGACTTTCGCCAATTTTTTACAATATGATTTCTGTACATTTCGACGACACAGGGAGCGGAGTGCAGTAGTAATCACGACTCTACGGGTGTGGTTCCTTCAGGTCCTATCAAAGGAGGTACAAGTAACTAGCATTTGTATGTGTGTACATTATCTGTAGACCTGCCATTAGATCTCTATCGAATCAAGTGTTCTCAACTGCGCCATCGTAAACCGATACAATCCATGTTCCAGTGAGTGTATCCTAATACATTACTCTATTTTTCTTCGCCGTGTTGTAGAACAAGTTTGAACTCCTCAGATCTGTATAGTTATATACTTCATGGCCCTTTCCAGCGCCGTGCGAACCATATCGTCGTATATTGTTGTTGGTTTAAACTGTTCCTGCACAAACCTTGTATATCATATCTTTGTCTTCGAATTATCCATCGTGTTCTTAATCGTATGCCTAGTTTGTACCATTGGTTTGATATCTGATGCAGATTTTTGTTATTGATCGGAAGCTACAGGATCATTACTGTGATCTTATATCTTATAACAAAAAATAATCAGTCAAAAGTTTATAAAAATTTAAACATATCAGAACTATAACTCTAACAAAATAGGATCAAATAAACGAAATGGGGAGAGGGTAGGAACTAGTAGTACAATTAACCTCAAAATAATAATAATAATAATAATGATAATAACAAATCAATTTTGAATTGATAGAGAATATGAACACATGAATAAATCATGTGCCACATTTTTAAATTTCCAACCTACCACCTTTGAAGCGTATACATTTCCACGCACATGGGCGACTCCCGGGTCCACCGATCCGCACGACCCGGTCCGATCACCAAAAATATTGCATGAACCCGGTGCACCGTATAGTGCATTCCTAAAAAATAAAAATAAAACTATTCTAGTGATCTAAAAATGCGCTAACTTTCATGCTTTTTTAGTCGTAAGTTGTTTTCGATTATGAAATATCTGATTCGACGATCGGTTTCGTTAAATATGGTTTATAATGTTGAAATTACTTAGAAATTAAATTTCATAATTTTTTTTACTTTATTTCACTAGTGAACGCGTAGACTTAAAATGAACGGCTGAAAAAAAAATTTATAAAAAATAATAATTAAAGACTCAAATTTTAAATCGGAAGTATTGATCTTACTTTAAATGTTAAGTAGAATTTTCTATTAAAATTTTACCTAATTTGAATTGTTTAATACTGTTGAACTTACAAACGTGCCACATCGGCTGTTAAAATAGTCATTTTTGAAATACTTTTGATCGTTTGGTAAATAATATTGAAAAATTATGAAATTTAGTTTCTAAATAGTTCTAATAGCGTATATCATGTCTAACGGAGCCGATCATCGAATTCTCATCATCGAAAACAACTTACAAATATAAAAATCTTTGTACTTTCAAAATTACGAAAGATATACTCTCTAAAAATTATTGGTTTATACATTCTTTTTCATAATATTTAGTAGGTCTAATATATTAAAAATTATAAAATTTTGAATGCGTATTTTTTGTTATCGAAACTCAGCGATTCGACTCGTGCAGATTGTGTTGATTTGGTAAAAAAAAGTTTAATTATTTAAGACTCAAGGCTTATATGCTCAGTTACTTGCCGCATTTATTACTGAGTTTATACTATACATAAAAAAATTATTTAAATTTTTAGCTAAATAAATATAATATAGAGTGATAAAATAGAAGTACGAAATATGTAATAATTTTTAAATATTAAAATTTGATTTAGATAAAAATCAATATACAAACACACAGACATGTTATCATTAAAACTCATGATATTTTGACCTTATGGCAGAATAATTTCAACATTAATATTTTATAGTCAAATCGAGTTTTAAGCCTCTACACAGAAGAAAATATTTCGGACAAAATCATTATTAGTTCTAAAAACTATTTGATATTAAGGCCCTATTTGCTTGAGAACAAAGGGAGTGATATTAAGGCTCTATTTGCTTGAGAACAAAGAGAGGATTTGTGTTTCCCAAACAAAAAAAGAACTAAGAGGAGGAACAACAAGAAAAAGCTAAGAGGAGGAACAATATTCCCCCCCCCCCCCCCTCCCTTAGCGGGTTAACCCGCTAAGGGCCTCTTAGCGGGAACAACAAATTCTCTTTTTTTCTCTCTCAACTTTACCACTTTCACCCTTCCTAAGAATCTTCTGCCCCTTCTCCCTCACCTCCTCCTCACTAAACCCCATCTCTCTCTCGCCCTCCTTTTTCCTCATCTTTTTCTGACCTCTTCGACTGGTTTTCTCTTTCGATGACCTCTCTCTGGGTGTGCGATTTTTTCGAAGCCCTCTCTGCCGTGTGATTTAAATGAATTTTACAATATACAAATTATTATTTTTTTAAAAATTTTCATAATAATGTAAATTACAGAAAAATATAAATGTTTTCAAAATTATCAATTTTAATAAATTATTTATATAAAATTAATACATCTAAATACTACATCTTTTATAATTTATTTTTTTCTTTATAATATTTTAAATGCGAATGGTATTTTCGTCATCCTACACTATATTCTCTCTTTATTCCTCTCATTCTTCATTATCAAACCAAACATTATTTTTTTATATCTGATACTAACTTAATATCTAACCAAACGCTAAATTACGATAGTTTCTACTGAATTTATATTTATTTTTGAAATAAATAGTTTTAACTTATACCCGAATTAAACACAGCCTTAGAAAATAAGTCCTTTTATGATTTCGAATTAATTAATTTAGAATACTATTAATCATCAAATATAAAGCGCGGTGCACGGCGCACCGGGTGCATAGGAATAATTTAATGTTGTGAACCGAATCTACCGAATCTAAGCTGTCCCGGTCCGAGCCGACAGTCCAAACCGGCGGCCCGGGCTGGTCCGCATCTTGTCCCCGGTCTGAACCGGCATTTTCTTCGATTCTGTCCCCTCCCCCTCCAACATGACTCCGTGTCCATGTCTCAACCAAATAACACCTTCATATGCATTCATTCATATACTCTTCTCTACTAATAAAGGTTTTATATATATCTCTCTCTATATATATACATATTCATGTATCATCAGTTTGTATCAAGAAATTGTGTCGTGACGAAAAACTCGAATTCGAATCGCGCGGAGATCGATCGATCGATCGATCGACGTTGGAAAGATTAATGGCGGGCAATGGGGACAACGATATGGAGAATCTCAAGGCGACCGAGCTAACTTTACGACCTCCGGGCAGTGACGCGCCAGAGAAATCGACGAATATGGCTACGAAATTCAGCAAGCGACCGATAACCGACTCGTCGGAGTCGGCGGACGAAACCCAGGAGATCGGGCGCAAGATTATTTTGGCTCCCCCACCTAAGTAAGTTAATATATATATATATATATATATATATATATATATATATGTTGTTCTAGTTAGGAGAGAATTGGATTGATTGGTTGTGAATTGAAAATATAGTTAAAAAAAAAAACATAATTAAAGGTTCTGTTTGGATGTCGGAATTGATGGAATTATTCATGAATCACTTATTAAGAATTTTCTAATATAATTGTTAGTATTAAGTTTGATTTGTTATTTCGTGAAAGAACTTAATTGCTGGTTATAATTTGATAGAATAACATATATATTAGGCTAAATTACAGAAAACCCTTCTGTAATATTTTGATTTTTCACTTTGCCCCCCTGTCTTTTAAAAGTCTATATTTTGCCCCCTCGTAATTATCGAAATATGTATTTACCCTTGCGCCGTCACGATTCCGTGAGTGAGCCGTCAGTTTTTTTTTAAATATTATTGGATATATCCAAAATACTCTTCAAAAATGACGGAAAATAAGTCTAAATTCCTTTCTCTTTCCTCCATTACCTTTTTCCCTCCAATATAAGGTAAGAGCATTTTCGTCAATTTACCTCCTCCGTTAACGCCGTTGCCCTCTAAAGACAATTCGATAATTACGAGGGGACAAACTATAGACTTTTAAATGACATGAAGGCAAAGTGAAAAAGCGGGATATTACAAGGAGATTTTCTATAATTTAGCCTATATATTATTATAAAAAGATGACTCGTAAGTTGAATATAATTATATTCAATATTCAGATCTAAATGTACAAATTTTTTGAATAGATTGAAAAAATATACCGAGCAAGATGTTTATGTATCCAAAGAGAGTCAGAAAATAAGATTATTTGAAAGAGTGTAAGTTGCGATGGATCCTAATTTATGTACATAAATATGGCGAATATATATATAGGGCGCAAGTAGTCGGATGGCCGCCGGTGCGGGCGCATCGAATGAACAGCTTTCGGGGGAGGAAGAGCGACGGCGCGGAAGAGAACACCGCGAAATATGTGAAGGTGAGCATGGATGGAGCTCCCTATCTGAGGAAACTGGATCTCAAGGTGTACAAGGGTTATAAGGAGCTTAGAGGTGCATTACAAGCCATGTTCAAATGTTTTTCCTCAGGTAAGAGTACACACATAAAATTAATATCTATAAGTTATTCTTAACATGGAATTGTTAGCAATAATTTGATAATTTTTGTGTCTCTTTTTTTTTCTTCAGTAGGAATGGAAGGGGGTGATGTGTATGAGTATGCCATCACATATGAAGATAAAGATGGAGATTGGATGATGGTTGGAGATGTCCCATGGGAGTAAGTATCTATATTGATCTCAATTGAAAAACACCCCTCTATATATATATATATATATATATATATATATATATATATAATTACGCTAGAATACTATCGATAGCACAAAGTCATTGGTGCTATCAAGTTTTTAGTTGTTGAATGAAAAAATATGCGGTTGGAATTATACTGGTCCCCTAGAATTTACTAGATGGTTGGTTGAATAATAAAAATCTTTTGGGACCACTATAATCCCAATCGCATATCTTTTCATCCAACGGCTGAAAACTTGATAGCACCAATTGTTTGGTGCTATCGATAGTATTCTAGCCGGACTCTATATAGTCCGGCTAGAATACTATTAATAGTACGAAGTTATTGGTACTATCAAGTTTTCTATCCCTTAGATCAACCCCTAGCTTGAATCATTTTTACCCGTAGATTTTACTATTTGCCCAGCCACTTATTAAACCCAAGAGATCCACTATCATCTCAACTACACATTTTTTGGAGCGCAGATTCTCTAATGCTAAATAATTTTATAAACGAAATGGTTCTACCACTTAACAACAGCAGAATTAATGCATTTGGGCATCTGGACCATCTAACATAGATGACTTGAATACGTTTCACTGTTTAAAAACGTAATAATCATGCACTGAAAATAAAATTTTGTTATACTGAATTTGTATTTATATTCGCATGAACATAAGGGGTTAACAATTATTTCTCTTTATAATTTTTACAGGATGTTCATTTCTTCGTGTAAGAGGATGAGAATAATGAAAGGGACTGAAGCAAGAGGATTAAGTTCATGTGCATAGAGGAACAAATTCACAAAAGAGATAAAAGACATGAAGAACTTTTTTTTTTTTTTTTTTTAATTTACCTCTAGCTATATATATATATATATATATATATATAATTTTTTTTTTTTCAGATTTTTTTTTGTTCTCCAGGTCCATGAGATTTGTTGGGGAAAGGTTATAATCTGAACACTATATTTGTAAGGAAAAGTGAGATATTAGAGAGAAACATATGAACAGGATGAGATTAGAAGTAGACTATATGGTATATATACTTTTATAAATTTTATGTGTTCCTATCGAATACATGCATGTCCATGTTGGACTCATGTCTTACGTGGACACACTATGAGTGTGTATTTGACACGACGTTCACAGTGCATTAGGTTAATATATATATATATATATATATATATATATATATATATATATATATATATATATATATATATAAAGTAAGATAATAAATATTTTATTTTTTTAATAAATATATATAATTATTTTAGATAATAAAAATAAATTATGTATGATAGAGAATTTATTTTAAAAAAATATATGGGCTATCAATGAAAATTTTATTAATTTTCTTTCAGAAGAAAATTTTTTATAATACTATCACGCCCCGAGTTCAAAATCAGCGTCTAAATTTTTTTTTTTTTTTTTTTTAAATCAGAGTTGCAAAAACAGCCAGGGCAATGACAGACCGCCACATATATAGAAGAGTCTCAATCCCCTATGGAATTGAGCCTTTTCTATATATGCACGGCTAGCTTGGCAACAACATCAGAGTACTAACTACGTACAACTATAAACAGAGATTACAAATTAACTTTACAAATTTACAACTGAATACAATTTCCTTTCTCTCAAACATCTATTACATAACTTTTCAGCTGTCCAGGGTCAACCTCTATATCGATACCTCGCCAATTCGTCCCGACATCCCAACACCCGCTCGACCTGAAAAACAGTCACCCGAGGGTGTGAGACACACCGGAGTGTATCCCAGTGGGCACGACGAGCCGAGAAATAGCAGATCGTACCTACTGGCATACAATACTAGAGGATAGTAATAATCACATGTTAGGTAAAGCAGATATATCTTTGGAGCTGTAATTTAAAGCAATCTTCAAAATCTTTAAACAAGCTTAGGTTGATAACCATATCAGGATGAAGAATCAAGCAATCTACTAAAGGATAGTAATAATCAAGGTTAGATAAGCAAGATTATGAAGCGAATGAATAATCAACAGGAATATGTATAATCTTGACATGAATATAATGAACTAAGCATGCTGAATAATTGTATAGGCAGGTATCAAACAAATGGATATGTTGACCAAAGAATATCTTCAAACCGAATAAGGAATCATGAGATAAGACGAAAGCAGACTAAAAGCAACATATGCATCAAATAAATGATATATCAAATTACCCAATTACAAGCCACCATATTGGTCCCACAAGATCTCAGGCAAAACTGCCCACCTGGCACCACCTGGTTGACATTCCCCCCTGGGGGTCACGGGTTGCCACTGCTAACCACTTTACCGGTAAAGTACACCACTGCGGGGGATCAGCTCGCTAGTGTACGTGAAGAACAACGGTGCGGGCGATCATAATGCAAATGCTCAAGCTCTCGGTCCACTGACCGGGTAATCGGCAACAAGCCGGGAAATCCCCACTGGGATGCAATAACTAAATCAACTGAATCTCAACTCTCATGCAGGAAAAATCAGCAACTAATCTCAACTCATATGCAAGATCAAAAGTAATCAACTCAACATAAGATCAACAGCAAATCTCAACTCAATCATGCAGACCAACCAAACAAAACTAAACACATATTTTTGCGGAAACTATTTTGAAAACGGTTTTAGGCCTAAACTTCGAAGAGCAATGTCTTTGTCCTATCAAACAAGAACAGACTCAAGCGACCCTACGACGTTCAATAAAACATTAGTTTATTAAAATTATGTGTTCAACAGTGTAATATTTGATCAACAGAAAAGCAAGCTCAACACAATCCAATCAAGGATGCAATATCAGAATCAACCGAATCTCAACTCATATGCAGGAATATAATCGACAACAACTAGAACATGGATCAGGATATATATACTGATAATCAAGAATCAATGTGCAATCTAGCTAATGACCAATCAGGCATGGCAAATATCCAAGAATAATGATATAAATACTGGAAGCAACTGAGATCAATCATGTAAGGCAACAGATAACTGATAAAGGTCATAATTCGGGCATAAAGCAGCATAAACTGAATCAAAAGGAAGGCAGGCTCAAAGTAATAGTTAAGCTACCAAAAACAGGGGTCCAACCAATACCGTACACAGAGGGCCGAAATGATAAAGCCCGGACCGAAGATAAATCCACCTGTCGTTTTGCAGGCGACTAAACTGTATCGACTGAACGCTCGAAACCAGAGGCAAACCGTGCCAACCTGAATCAAAAATACTGATCAGGGAAAACTCAAACCCGACCAACAACTTACCTAGACCCTTAAGGTTTTCAAAAACCGCACTTTTAATGCTTTTTGAGCACTGTTTTCGCTCGTTCTCTTAAACAGAAAATCATTTTTACGAGCCGTCACCTCCAGTAGGTGACACACGACTTGCTGAACACCGTGCTCACCCTATTGCAGCAGCACGTAACCCGAGAAAAACTTTGGGCCATAATATACTTTTCTAACCTAGCCTAAATGCATTTTTGTTTCTTTGGCTCAACGAAACTCAAATCCGACGTGAACATCGCGTCCAGTGACCCCAAATTAGCCAGGAGCTCACTATCGCGGCTTTGCAAACAGCCCAGAATCAACTTTGGGCTAAACTATTCACTTAGAGGTTGATTTCACTATAACTTAACTTTTATTAATCCACTCTAAAATCTGCTTTAGGTATATGTTCAAAATGCCTTAAAAAGCACAGGGCTTGCCCTATTTGCAGCCCAGATCTGCTGGATCAACCAGATCCAAAGCCTTGCTTTCTAACACATTCACAATGCTCATTTCACAATTCCACACAGATCTACTTTGATCTGAAGTGAGCATCAAGCTCAGAGAACAAAAGGGAACATCTTTAATATTACACTCAAAGTCCAATTCTATAAAAAATCTCACTGTGGCATTTCCTCGAACATATGGCGTGCATCAATTTTCAACATACAACCAACCAAGTTCCAAGTTAGTTTTCTGCAATAAGGGAACCTGGGAGCTTCTCTTATGAAAGAGTGTGTGCTTCTAAGTTGCAGAAGCCTTCCCAACAAGTTTGGTTCAATCTTGCACCCTCGGTTGGCCGCGGGCATGGCGAGGGTGATGAAGAAGATGATCTTCATGGACCCGAAATGGAATTTTCCATCTCTGGTCTCTGGGCCTCCAAGAAACTGTACCATAAGGTGCCTTTCATCACCCCCAACACTCCTGAACCAGTGCCCGGCGACAGGACAAGGCGGCGGCACGGCGGAGCAAAGCTCGGCCAAGGTTGGACTTCAACAATGGCAACTTTGTAACGAGGGACTTTTAGGTGTAGAGGACAGCACCAATAGCTTCCTATGATCAATTTAAGATGGTCTGGGAAAGCTTTGACCGACGGCGGCCCGCGCATGGTCGGCCGCCATTGTTGGGCTCGAGGTCGGGCCAACAATGGTGGATCCCTCCTCGGGCTGCATGGCCTGCATGCAAAGGCATGGGTGGACACCCCTCGACCCTATAAAGCTTCCTGTACATGTGGCTGGCGGTGGGAAGCCTCGCCGGCGCCGGAGCAACAAGCTCGGCCGAAGGGGTCATCTTCCCCAAACTAGGGCACTTCCGCACCACCTCCACACAGCATCAAAACACTCCAAATTTGGAGGGAAGCAAGAACAGGTCAAGAGGAAGAAGACCATCACTTTACTTTTCATTAAAAATCGCCGGAAGCAAAGAAAGCTCGGGGCGGAGCTCCGGCGGTGCAACTTGGCCGCCGGCCAACCGGAGCTTTTCCCATTTCATGGGTTGTCTGGAAATAATCCTTAGGCTATAGGGAAGATACTTCCAAAGGTCTTGGGTCTGAAAAACCGTTGGATCAATAGGACTCACCTCGCCGGAGTTGGAGAAGATGAGGAAGAAGCCGGTTCTCTCCACGGCCACGCGCAGCCTCCAGCAAGCTCGGGTTTGCTCACCTGGAAGCAGAAGAACTCCCAGAAGTCCAGTAACCCTAGTTGGAGCAACTTCTCTCCAATCCTCACCCTTCTCTCTCACTCGGATTTTTTTTCACCCTTCTCTCTCACTCGGATTTTTTTTCTCACCAAGGCTTGTGTCCCTTCGGCCTCACAGCACCCGGGCTTATGAGGATTAACTCTTGGGAGTTAGAAATCCCAAGAGCCTTCCTCGTGTAACCTCCCACGAGGAAGCCCAAGAGCCAAATGGACTAAATGCATTATTTTGCAAATTTTCAAAGAACCCCCTACACTCTTATCCCTAAACTCTAGGGTCCCATCTGTAGGTAACAAATGCACCCAGCACCTTAGCTTATAAGCCTCATTAAATTTGACACGTAAAATATTAGGGTTTCTTCAAAAATAACCCATTTTTCGACACATTTCACGCATTTTGAGAAAAACGGTTCATCAAATTGCGAAACAGACTTCGCCACGACGTCCGGCTCGTCGAGACCTTCAAAATAGGCTATTCATTTGTTTGATTTGGTGCTTGTATGAAATCTCGGGCAATCTTGTTCTGTATGTCGCAAACCGACGCAAGCACTTCGATGCACCCGGATCGCCAAACGCGAAATCCGTTAGTGCCATTGCGCTCAAAACGTCGAAATTAGCTAGGTTTGACTACTCATACCCCTATGTCAGTGTTCCAGATAGTAAATCGGCCGTTAGTGGTCGTAAAGGGATTTAAAACATAGGGTTACTATTCACAACTTAAGTTGTGGGGCCCATTCTTCTTTGCTGTTTTGCAGAAAATCCGACCGTCGGATCGTCGACATATGTATATCAACTTTTCATGTTTCGACGAGACGATCGCAATGGTGATCTCAGATTTTCAAGATCAGACCCCGATCAAAAGTCGGTATTTTAGGGCCACTATTGTCCTATTAATTCCCTATTTTTGCCTTATAAATAATCCAGAAAATTATTTAAACTTAAATTTTGGATTTTAAAAATTACGGTTACTACAAATACTTTAATAAAATTAACTATATATATATATATATATATATATATATATATATATATATATATATATATATATATATATATATATATATATATATATATATATTAATAATATTATATTTTATTAGTAATGTTCATATTGTGTTCATGTTTTAATTTTTTAAAAGCTGTGGAATCATCGTGTCTTACATTTCGTGTCAGTATCCATAATAGCTAGGGTGTAACTTAGTTCTAATTACTATATATATTTACATGCCTTAATTTTCATTTGTATCCAGAGTAATTTGTTTTTATGTTTTGAAATAAATGTTTTTGTCAAGAAATTTATTTTTATAGACAAATTTTGTTCACCTCGTATATATCACGGATGAGTGATATAAAGAACAGAAATTTAACCGCGGCCAAACAGATTCTATATATATATCATGCATGCTCATCCTTTCAGATTTAGTTTCAATGAAGTAGGTTCCTTAGGTCATATTTGAAAGTCGGAATAAGTTATCCAAACATAATTTATTTGATATAAATTTTTTTTTTTATTCTTACAATAAAGAAGTTTGATTTTTGCTTATTGAAAGGTCTTAATATTCATAATTTTTTTTTTTTGAGAGAAAAAGGTGTAGTAAACTATTCGTTTCGTTTTTTTTTTAAATAAACTTTAATTAAAAATATGCAGCAATTAGGCTTCAAACTCAGAATCTCGAGTATTAACTAACAAGTTCTTTGCCACTTGCGCTAGGGACGGTTGATCATAATTTAGTTGTATAGCATATTTTACTTACGAGATAATTTATCTTATCGGAAAGAATGATTTAGCAGCGCTTTAGAAAATTGTATATAGGTATATTAAAAAAAATTAATTTAAAATTTTAATTTTATTATTGACGGAATAGATATAATAAATTTGGACAGTGTTTTCATATTAGACTAGGGATATCAATGGATATGGATATTCAAAATTTTATTTACATCCGAATTCGAACAGAATTAATTTATCCGATGTTAAACGGATATGGATTCGAATATGGATATAAAAAAAATTCAAATCCGACGGATTTGAATTCGGATATGAATTTTGACTGTACCCGATCCGAATCTGAACTCGACCCGAGTCCGAATTAATTTTACGTTATATAATATATGTGTATATAAATATTTGATATTATATTTAAATTTATATTTTAAAAATTTAGATTTAAAGTAATATATTTTGAAAAGGAAAAGAAATAATTATTTTGAATTTGAATTTAGATTTGGATATGAATTTTTAAAATCCGTCGAATTCGGATTCGGTTTCGGATATATAGTCAGATTCGGATTCAGATTTTAAAAAATTTACTCCGAATCCGACCATTTGACATCCTACATTAGACTTAGCAAGAATAATTCACCATCTTGCATGAAAGAAAATAATGAATGTATTTGCCATCATGTGTTTGTTATACTTTTCCCTTCTGAAAAAACATACATTTTGTGAAAGGAAAAGAACTAAGCTTCACATGGGTTGGACTAGTATATTTGTTTAGTTACAACAACTCTTATATTATTGAATCAATATAAATAAAAATTTGAAAATAGAAAAAAAAAAAAGAAAAAAGAGGGGCATAATTGACTTTTGAGGTCACATGCATGGGTTCCATATTCACATGTCTCCCAAACAACTTATGTCTAGAGGAAGGTAAAATTGCACCAATATTAAACAATCATATAAAGGAGATTTTTTTCTTTTAAGATTAATTTTATACATATACTTATAAAAATATTAATTAAATAGTAAATAATTTTTTATAAAATTTAAGTAATTAAATTTATTTCTTTAAAAAATTTTTGGTTTGCTGATGCATTCTTCTAAAAATTTTAATTCGTTTATATATATTCATGCTGTTTGATTCGGTGTTAGTTTTTTAACGGTGGATACGTAAAATAACTATTTTATTTCTACAAATTTATTTATATAAAAAATTATATTTTTTTCTTTATCTTCTAGTCTTAGTCGCGACACGTGTAGCGTATCTTATTTTTGCCACAGCCGAAATCTTTGTCTCGCAATCGTCATGAATAAAGAGAAGAGAGTGAGAAAGATGGCGTGACTTAATATTAAAATACAAATTATATATATATTAAAGATAAAAATGTCATTTTATTTTACCTAAATGTGGTTAGTTTTTTTTTAGTTATCTAAATTTTGATAAAAAATAATTTATTCGTAAATAGAAGGACTTTTTAAAATATAAATATGATCATTTATATTTTATAAAAATATATTTATTATTTGATATTTTTATAAAAAATCATATGTACTTATTATTATTATTATTCTTATTATTTTGGGTTTTGTACACAGCTAATTATTTCACTTGGAATAAGTCAACCAAATAATTGCACTGCTATTAAAAGCCAATCAAGCATCAAAATAGGGGCAATAATTTTGTGGGCATTTTTTCTAAACTATTACCCAAACTAATAGTTCAAAAATAATTTTGTAAGTTATAATGTTAAAAAATAAACAAAGCTGTAAATTTTTTAAAAGAAATTATGAATTTAATTTGGTGCCTATGATCTTCTCCTCAAAAAAAAAAAGAAAAAAAAAAATAAGAAAAAAAATAATTTAACTTGGAGACTTGTATCATCAATTAAATCATGAACAAGATATGAGCATAGTTAATAAAATATAATATTATTAATATAATAATATATTTATTATATATTAATAATATTTTTTATTAAAATATTATTATATATTTTTTTTGTGTAAATGAAAGTTAATAAAATTTTTACTAATAATTAATATTATTTTAGATAAGGATATTCGCTATTATACATAATATATTTATATTATCCAATAATATTTATATGCATTGATCAATTTTTTTTTTTTTTTTTTTTATTTTACACGGAACATGCATAAATAAAAATAATTTAAAAAAAAATAAATTAATTTGATATATTATGGACTTGCGTTTCATAATATACTTGCATCAGACACGAGTCGAATATGGATACAGACATGTGCATGTCGTAAACGGATACGTGAAATTTATAAATATATTTATGATCCATATCTCTATATTTGTCTTGCCTACAAACATCTTAAAAAAGAAAGAAAGAGAAGAATGTGTATGACTGAACTAGCCACCATTGGATTTTTATCTCAAATCTTCAAATCTAGTCCATGTTTTGAGCAAAAGTTTACTTATAAAAGTATGTTAATTTGCTCGGATCTAAATTTAGTTTCTGTTTGACCGCCCTAGTTTCTTAAACATTATTGCAGTTCATTAGAGGGTTCGGGTTGGGCTCGCAAAGCGGGCGACCCAAGAGGGAACGGTTATGAAAACCGTTATCACTTCGTTGTATGTATGTGAAAGTCACTACGATTTCTTTAGTATATATTCCTTGCGACCCTTCTCATTTTTCCTCTTTCTTTCACTGCAACAAAATTAAGCTATAGCGATATTTTAAATATTTTTAAAATCTAAAAAAAGTGTCGCTAATAAAAAAACCGACACTTATTATAAGTATTGGTATATGTGCCGTCGCTAGGATGTATAGCAACATATTTTTATAATATGTCCCAAAAATATGTCCCTATAACTTAATTTTGGATATAGATGAAATATAGATAGGGCACTTATACAAAAGTGTCACAAACATGTGTCCCTATAACCTAATTTTATTATAGTGTTTCTCTACTCCCTACTCGACGAACGTTAAGTTTTTGAGCAGTGAAGTAGTGGCGTGATCTCTACTAGGTGCATTCTGATCAGCAATCTTACCAAGCAATTGAAAGAGAAGGATGATCCAAGCTTCAGTTGATGTAAATCTTCTAACCACTTCTAATCAAAGAAACAACAAACGTTAGACATATAGTACATTGCTTTGTCAGGAGCTTAAGGGTCCGTTTGGATGTTTTATATTTTGGAGTATAGTTTAACTATGCTACGGGTGTAGAAAAAAATCATATAAAGTGTTTGGAGGGTTTAAAAGCACACAAATACATTAGCGTATAGTTACAAAATACTTTAAAAAGTAGGATAAAAATAAAATTCAATATTTTTTTTTTTTGATTAAACAGGATAAAACCCTATTTGATTACAAGGTTGAACCAGAGATCATCCCAAAAAAAAAGAACTGGAGCACATAACTCCAAACATAGCAATGGGGTGCCACCAGCAGAAGAGACCCATCTTCAAACACGACAACGACAACGACTACTACGCCTACTAAATGAAGCAGACACCACATGAACCATGGCAATAATTACAACTTACAGATCAGAAAATTAGCAACATCCCAGAATAGAGAGAAAACCAACAACGCCAATTAAGAATTAACGGCGCCCCAAACATCGGACACAACCATGAAGATGGCGGTAGGCATCCCAACAGCTGAGAAGGTCTGTTAAATGGTCCAATTAGTCCCAATGCTTAAACCCCAAGGAGCAGGAGATGTGACCGAGTCAAATTAAGGAGAGGGCTTGCCATACCAAGGACGAGAGGACCCTTGATGCACGATAGTCGCTCGATGTTGCGTAGTAGTTGACGAAGGGTGTATAGAGCCCAAATGTGTATTCCAATGCCTAGTGTCTCAGTCAGGCATGGTAGCTTATCAAGATCGAGAGGACTCTTAATGCACGACAGTCGTTCGATGTTGCACAGTAGTCGACGGAGAGTATATAGAGCCCAGATGTGTATTCTAAAGCCTAATTCTTCAGTCAGACAGATAGGCACAGATGTTAGCAAGAAAAAAAGCACAGCAGTGCAAAACCAAGAAGCCGGATCATAAATGGAACAATGGAACCAGATTGACAACAGAAGATAGCACTCATGGAGGAAGCCTCTGCCAAAGGCCAACTACTCGCCTCCAAACACAATCAGGGTGTGGTGACCTGGATCTTTGCAGGGCTTCTACAGTGTGACCGGCAGCTTCTGGAGGCCTAAGTGGCATATCGGCGGTGTTCGTGCGCCAATTTGGATACAAGTGTTGGACTTTGGGCTTAAATGGATCACGTGGGTGATCGGATGACTCCGTCGGATCTTTAGAAGTGGTTTCGCGTGAAACGGATATTAAAATTTGGCTCAGCGCGAAGTTTGGACAAAGGAACACCTTTCCGAATGCATTCGGCAAATTTTGGTATTGGAATTTGGCAAATGGGACACCGGATTTGGACTCAGCGCGCGAAAACGGTCAAAATGGGCTATTTACATGTATTTTTCGGAGCTTGCTACAGTAATTTTACTGTTCACTGCCGGAACAGTGTTTCCGGCGATCGCCGGCGTCAGCGGCGGCGGCGGCGTGGCCTCGGGCAGGCGGCACAGCGGCGCGGGCAGGCGCGTGGGGGCGCGGGCAGGTGCGCGGTCAACGCGGTGGGCGTGCACTAGGGCGGTGCCACGTGGCGGTTTGTGTTTGGATGGTTCAGGCGGCGCGGTCCACGGAATTTTGCGGGGTGCACGGTGGACCGAGGGTTGGCCACGTGTCGCCTTGTGGTTGGCTGGCCTTGGTGCGCGCGGTCCACGCAACGCGCGGGGCAGGTGTCGGGGCAGGTGGCCGTACGCGGGCAGGTGGGCCGGTCGTTGGGCAGCGCCACGTGGCGCCCGCTGATTCGCGGGCGCCACCTACCGCGTTGACCGCGGGCGAGGGCACGTGGCGCTCTCCGCGGGCACTTGCATGGCTGTCCCGTGTTCGGCGGACACGTGGCGGGCCCCAAGGTGGGTCGGACGGAGGTGCGATCCCGTGCGACGGGATGGGCCGGGCTGGGCCGCACTGTGCGCGCCCGAAACTTGGCGGGCCGGGCCGCACTGTGCGCGCCCGAATTCGGGCGGACCGGACCGGGCGCCCGAAAGTTGGGACAAGCTCGGAATTTTTGGAATTGTTTTCCTCAGCCTATAAATAGCAGCCCGAGCTGCCTTTTTGGAGGTTTTTCTCCCATTTTTGAGCCTCCTCTGCCCGAGCTCCCTTAAGGTGATTTGTTCATCTTTGTGTGCTTGATCTTCCTGCAGAGTTTTGGGGTTTTTAGGAGCACGCATCCAGAGGTTCCAGATTTTACGGCGCGGTGCGACATTTCATTCCCTGTGTTCTTCTTCGCCGCAGTACAGTGTGAGGGCTCCCCTGGGCTACCCCGACCTTCGTTTTTAGCGATTCTTGCGCTGGCATACTCCTAACTGGTAGGGCTTCATCTTTCGTGTTGATCGCGCATTTCGGTTTTGAGTCTGTGGCACGGATCCCGAGGTTCTTTCTTGACCCTTTTCTGTGTGGATTTGTGGGACAGCATCGAGGTGTTTTGGCCATATCTTTTCGCACGAGCGTCAGACGGGAACGAGCTTGTACAACTTTTTCATCTACAGATCGCAAGGAACGCGCTCGTATTTTTCTTGGATTTTTCTGAGATTTTATCAGAGGTGAAAATCACTGTTTCTCTGTGTACAGTGCTACAGTTTTTTTATGTAGAAACTGTTTGAGGGCACCACCTTGCCGAATTTATATCTTGACCTACCGAGCTCAGATTTTGGCGTGCAGGCACTCGTTTCGAAGGTATCGACGTGAGGATCGCTGTGATATTTTTCTTAGATTTTTCTGGACATTTTCAGCAGGTGAAAATTGGACATCTTTGGGACTGATTTTGTATGTGGTTGTAAGAGCAGTTTTGGGAACTTATGTGTATTTGTGGACCTTGTGTTGTACCCAGGAGAGTTGCGGGTATTGCTGGACCCATTGGAGTAGGAGATTTGGATTTACCTGGTATTTTTAGCTGTGGGATTTGGACAGTCAGCACTTCAGGTGGGTGGTTGTTGTTTACCTCTATTTTGACATCTCACTAGGAATATTAGAGTGATCCCTTTATTTGGACATGCATGCTTAAAGTAATATAATTGTGAGCCTATCATATGGAAAGTACTATTGTGGATATCTGATGGTAGTTGGGACTTATACATGTTTGTATGGATGGAATATTAGCACTCAACCTTGCATGTGGAATTTACTTTCATGTTGGGATAATATAAAATGGCTTGTGGGAGAGTACCACTTGAGGATCTGTTGTACATGCATAGGTGGATGATTTATGCGAGATTAATTTGGTGGACATAGCGTGTTGGAACAAGATTATTGGGATACTTTAATAGTAATAATTAACATGCCATGTTAGCACATAGATTTTATGAAAGTGAATTAAATGGATAAATTGTTGAGACATTTTGACATATCTATGTGCGGGTACCATTTCGGTGATTTATCATGGATCAGGGATTATAGACATGTGTGGTTGAATAATGATTTTAGCATGTTGATGGTTATATCCACGCGGAGCTATTAATTGATACACATGTGGAACCACTATTTGTCACACTTTCTTTTATCGCTCTTGAGGACATATGCATGCTTGTATGGTCATCTAGATATGCCACTTTTATTGCTGCACTATCATTTTGGGACTTGACTTAGGAGAAACCATATTTGTTTCCTTTTCTCCTTCTTATTTAGACCTTTGAGTCTGGTTGCTCGGGTTCGAGCAGGGGTTTGGGATAGTGTAGCGGGGACCTGAGGGTCGGTGACAGGTTGTGTTTGATTTTGGATTGGGGGATTATTGCGGCTACCGCGGATAGTAGGCGGTTGACCGGATGTCGGATGTGGGACATGATTGTGATTGTGGTTTATTGCGGCTGCCGCGAATAGTAGGCGGTTGACCGGATACGGATTATTTTACCCGATTTTTGGATTGGGGGTTATTGCGGCAACCGCGGATATTGGGCGGTTGACCGTATGTGTACTTATGCATCAGATTGGGGATCGGGGTTTCTTTTAGTGGAGGGGTGTGTTCCACTGAGGCTTTTTAGTTGTGATCCAGTCCTGCTCCGGCGCGGTTATTGCCCGGTGATGCTTTCCTCGTGTGGGTCGCTTCCCTCGAGTTCCCCTCCGGAGGCCGGGGCCAGACAGTTATGGACAGTTTTGCTATCACATCGGCGCGGCTTATTTGCCCGATGATGAGGGCGGCAGCAGGAATTTTGCTATCACATCGGCGCGGCTTACTTGCCCGATGATGAGGGCGGTACAGATTGGGTTCATCTGGGACGGTTGGTTATTGTTGCATACGGTTATTCCAGTCTAGGACTGTATTTTAGAGGCATAGTAGTGGTAGATTTCCCTTTTTCAGCAGTTTCTTTTCTTACCACTCTTCTTTCCTTTTTGCCTCTGGTAGACCTAGTGGGTGTGTCAGAGTTTGAGGTTTTACCCACTAGGGGAGGCTACTGGTTTACTAGTAGTTCTCACCCCCATTTTTCTTTCCTCTTTTTCTTCTCCCTTGTTTTGCAGTGTCTTCTGCGGGTGCTGCTGGGTTTTCAGCGGCGGGTCGAGGAGAGAGGACGGTTGAGTAGATAGATCTCGAGGCAGGATGAGCGGGTTAGCTGGACTGTTGATGTACCCATGTTTCCTCAGACGGTTGTACCTTTACTTTTGGGACTGGCTTTTGCCAGCAGGTTGTATTTATTTTGGTGAGCTGGGAGAGACTGATGTATCATTTATACAGATGTATTGTATTTTATTTCCAGCTTCAGTCTGAGATGTATTAGTTTTAGTTCAGCTCTGTTTTATTGCTCTTTTATTATTATCTCTTATATCTGAGCAGGTTTGGCGCTTCGTGTAAGCGGGAAATACCGTGTGCACGGCGGATTTGTAGACGGGCCCGGGTTCCGGTTTACACCCGGGGCGTGACACAGGGTATCCTTAATGCCCAAGGTGGGTCATTCTTTCAACCCTGATTAAGTAAGAAAGGCAAGTTCAATCATAATCCAAGATTAAAAAACCCCCTCCATCATGTCAGCAATGATGTAGCGATAGAAAATCCCCCCATTTGTTCCTCAGTGTGGACATAACCAAGTATCGAATAATGCCAGACTTGAACAATCAGCTATTCATTCATACGAGGATAGAAACGCTTGCTCGTAATTCGAATAAGAGATTTAAAGGCCCCGCGATGACCAAGCTTTGTTAACCACGAGGCTAACACAGTTGCGACTAGAGATGGGAAAGAGCAAGAGTAGGCAAGAAAGGAACCTCCCAGTCAATACCTTTGGCAAGCAACTAGATCACAAGAGCACATCCATACCTTTGAGTTGTCCCTAGCTAATGGAATAAAGCAAAGTTGCCTCTGAGGCGTCAAAGTTAGGCGAGGGAACCTTTTGAAAGACCAGATCAAGCGATGACAAAGGTAGGTTGTCAAGAAACAAGGAGTGACTTCCTCCAAAGCAGGAAGACGGCTGCTCCTCCACCACCATAACTGAACAGTATACAAAGGTGTGGAAATTCTCGTTGTCTTGAAAAATTTGGAGGAGCAGTTGTGGGAGTGGACTAGCCCCGGTGTGCAGAATCAAAAACAGGTGAACCCCCAAGGACTAAGGTCCAGAGATTGAAGGTATTGTGAATTCTTAAGGCACAGATGTTACTCTGAGAAGAGCAATCATTGAAGATACGCCTGTTGCGTTCCGTCCAAAGTTCCCAACAGGTAGCGGCAAATAAAAGATCAAAGCTTGCTTTATTTCGACCCTTCAAGGTCATCCTCGCGCCCCTCCATCTACTCGCAAAATCCCCCGAGTAGTTAAGTAATCTGTAACAAGTGAGTGGCCATAAATGAAGTAGCTCCTCCCAGATCGACCTCGCAAACTTGCAATATGTGAAGAGATGATCCAAATTTTCGTCTCCTGCACGGCAAGTCATGCAGATAGATGGACCCGACCAACCTCTTTTTTTAAGAAGCTCCGCAGTGAGTAGCCTATATCTAGCTGCAATCCAAAGAAAATTTTTTGTCTTGAGCGGTATCCTAATGTTCCACAAATGCAGAATCTTACTGTCGTTGACCCCATCAAAGGAAATGGAATTGTAAGTAGTCTTGGTAGAGAAGATCCCGTTAGAACTCCATCTCCAATGAATCAAGTCTTCGGAGTTAGACAACCGGACGTTGATGATCGCTGCCTGCAGGGTAAGTAGCTCACGCCTAGCCTCCGGAGAGAGAACGCCTTGAAACCCCAAATCTGTTTTGGAACCGTAACGACGAAGCCAATTATAAACCGAAAGATGTTTGAGGGGGGCCGCTCCAAATAAACGAGGGAAGGTGTTGCGCAAAGACGAATCCCCGTTCCAACGCGCATTCCAGAAAGACATCGCCTTACCGTTTCCTATTGAATAAGTGGTGGAAGAGATGAAGAAAGGAGCATTTGAAAGCATACCCTTCCAAATCGGGCAACAACCAGTCGGCATCGACTCAGTCGAAAGGGGTGGCCGATGGGAATAGTGTTTCGAATTCAGCAAACGCACCCAAGGCAGCGCCTTAGAAGAATAAAAGCACCATAAACCTTTCAAAAGGAGAGCGGAATTGGCGTAGCGGAGGTTGCGGATACCCAAGCCCCCGTATTTAGTCGGGCGACATAAATGTTCCCATTTGACCAGACAATGAAAACCGCTATTTAATCTTTTCCCCTTCCAGAAGAAGTCCCGTCGAATCTTGTCGATTGATTTAATTACCCAGCTAGGTAGTGAGAAGGCCGAGCAAAAGAAGGACGGAATGGAGGAGAGAACCGAATTTAAGAGCACCAAACGCCCCCCCCTAGAGAGCAGAAGGCTCTTCCACCCCGCAAGGCGCTTATCCGCTTTCTCGATGATAGGGAGGTAGTCAGATTTTCGCAACGCCTTAGGTGATAAAGGTAAACCCAAGTACAATAAGGGGAATCCATGAGATTGACAACCAAAGAAAGATGCGAGAGCTTCGGAGTTGGAGCTCGGTAGGTTAACCGAAGAAATGGAGCTTTTGCCGTAATTTATTTTAAGGCCAGAGATCTCCGTGAAAGCCTCAAGAATGACATTGATGACCCTTGCCGATCTATCGGAACCATAAAAAAAGATAAGGATATCGTCAGCGAATTATAGGGTGTGGACTCTGACAGTCCCGATGCCCACCGAAGGAAGGTCGAGAGAAGAAGAAGCCGCCTGCAGCATTCTGAAAAGCACATCGATGCACAGAATGAAGATGAGGGGGGACAGAGGGTCGCCCTGACGCAGTCCACGTTTGCAAGGGAAGGAGATGCCCGGAACGCCGTTAAGCAAGACTGCCGTACTGGAGGGGTGTAAGAGATCCATAATCCAACCTATCCACTTGGAACCGAATCCCCTAGCCAACAACAGATCCTGCAAGAAAGACCAGTCGACGTGATCGAAGGCCCTTTCAAAATCAATCTTGAGAAGCGCCGCTTTTTGCTTAGATGAGTGGAGATGATGGAGTAAAATATGGGCGCAGTAGAAGTTATCAAGAAGCGATCTCCCTTTAATAAAAGCCGTCTGATACGGATTGATAAGGTTGTCCAAGAGGCCCTGTAATCTAACAGCCAGAACTTTTGAGATAATTTTGACCATACTGTTCTCAAGGCATATAGGCCTAAAATCGCTAGCAGAGGTAGACTCGCTTTTCTTCGGGATAAGGCACAACCAACTTGCATTAATCTCGCGGAGATCCAAGCAACCGTTATGAAATTTGGAGAAGAGCTCCATAATATCAGCTTTGAGAACGGGCCAAAAGCGGTGGAAAAACAACATTGGAAAGCCATCGGGCCCAGGGGTTTTTTCCGGCGCACAAGAGAAAATGGCACTTCTGACCTCGTCCTCCTCGAACGGAGCCTGAAGGCTCAGAAAATCGACATCCGAATTAATAGGAGAGAACAACGAGGCAAAATTAAGGGAAGACCTTCTTTCAGACGCCGCCCCAAGTTGCTTCACAAAGAAATCTAACAAGTAGGCAGCAATAGAATCCTGAGAAAAACGAGTGGAAGCTCCATCGGCCAGATGGGAGATGTAATTTTTGTTCCTGTGACAACAAGCTTTAAGGTGGAAGAATTTGGTGTTAGCGTCTCCCGCTCTAAGCCATTGCACCCTTGATCTCTGCCTCATTTGATTTCCTCCTGCAAGCACAGTTCTTCATATCTCATTTTGAGAAGGGGTCTAAGCATACATTCCAAGTCGTTTAGAGGTCTAGCCTCTTCAGCAAGGTCGAGCCACTCAAGCCACCCGAGACAAAGATCTTCCTGGATAGAGATGGTTGATTTTAGCCCAGCGCTCCAAGACCGAAGGGCAGACTGGACGCTCTTGAACTTCGACGAGATTCTGCTAACAGTATCGACCCCAGTAGATAAGCCATTCCACGCCTTAGAGATCACCTCAGAAATCGCCGGATAGCGGAGCCAGTAGGACTCGAACCTAAATAGGTGGGGGGAGGGCAGAAAGGAGAATGTCGTTAGCATTAAGGGGGTATGATCAGACCTGGGCCGAGGTAGGGCGCGAAGAGTTGAGTATGGAAAGGCGAGATGCCAGTCTTTAGACACAAGTACGCGATCGAGGCGTTCGAGAGTAGGAAGACGCCTGCCGTTGGACCACGTGAAACTTCTGTTCTGAATGGGAAGATCAATAAGGCCGAGATCAGTCACCACCTTTCTGAAATTAAGGATGTCAATCAAGTTCGTAGGCGGACCATTCTTATCTCGAAGAGAAAGAAGAACATTAAAATCGCCTAAAATTGTCCAAAGCCCCGCCGACTGAGATCCAATGGACCGAAGTTCTTGGAAGAAAGCCGATTTCAAGGCCGAAGAGTTGGGTCCATAAAGGTTGGAGACCGTGAAAAGCAAGCCGTCCACCCTTCTTCTCAAGACTAAGTTCATTGAAAACACCCCAACCCAATCATACACGCATTCAAAAAGGGCAGGGTTCCAAGCAGTCAGGAGGCCCCCCCTCGTCCCGACAGCATCAAGAGTGCGAAAGTCACGGAGATGAAACCCGCAGAAAGTAAGAAACTTGGAGAGGGAGGTGGAACAAAGCTTGGTTTCTTGCAAGCAAACCACACAACATTTCGCGATCTTTATAAAGGTCTTGACCGTGGCACACTTGGCGGGATCATTGAGGCCACGAATGTTCCAAGACAAAAATTTAAATAGTCTGTTTCTAGCCATAAAGACAGAGAATACCCCCAACAACAGAAATAGTATGCGAAGAGCCTGTCTCAGGTCGAAACCCCCTCGCCAACAGGACCTCCACCAACAGGAACAAGCCCCCGCAAGGAGGAGGGAGGAGTGTCCCCAGAGATAATACCACAGGCTTTCTTGATCTGATGAACTTCCGCCACCGAAAGAGGGTTGAGGATGTCCGATCTGGATGAGGGTGTAGTCCCGATATTCGGGACTCCGGACGCTTCAGACGTTTCAGACGAAACAGGAACATGAGACAGACTGCCACCTGCAAAAACCGGAGGAGCGGGATTACATGCCGGTGAAGAAGCAGGTTCTTCCAAGTTCGAGACTGAGATAGCCGAGTCCTCAAACTTCGAAGAGAAGCGCACCCGTTTTAATGTTTTGCACATTAGATCTTGAGCCCTTAGGATAGAGGACTTTTTTGCCCCTTTATGTTTGTCAGCCAGCCGGGGGCTTCGACAAAGTTGCACGATCGTGCCCGACGCGGAAAGATCCAATCGAGGAGCTGATAGCAGACCCTTTCCGCGGTCGTCCGCTCTCCCCTGAGTGCAACCAGATATTGTGCCCATCGCACTGGTGGAGGGAGTCCCCCGATCCTCGCACTCCGGCTGTCGATTGCCCAATTTCGGGGAGCAAACAACCTTCCCCGCTGTAGACTGAAGTGGAGGGAAATTTGAAACCGAAAGCACCAAAGAGCACGTCCGATGTCGTCCCCGTCCGCTCCCCAACCCACCTGACCCCTCCGAAGAAGGATGCTGCTGCTGGTCTAGAGGGGGCCGAATCGAGCCCACCGCAGGGATAGAGGAGAACCCCGAACATTTGATGAAATCCTCCTGAGCGTCCGACGTGTCAAGGCCGAGGTGGTGATCCAGTTCTTCCCCAAGAAGAATAGGGTTAGTTTCTTCCCACGAATCAATAACGATGGGAATGCGAAACCGTCTATCCTCCACCATCAAATTGAGGGCCTCAGGTATAGAGCCAACATCGGAGCAGCGAATAAGGATCCTAAAGCTTGAAACATCCTCCAAGTCAGTACTACGGAGCATGAGGGATCCATCTCGCCTCCCTCACTCCATCCCTATCCTAGCCACCAAACCCTCCTCTCGCCCTCCTCTTTGGAGTTTTAGTTTTAGGGTCGGAATTAAGATTCATTCTATTTATCAGGGTAGCCACCACCACGGAGCATGAGGGATCCATCTCGCCTCCCTCACTCCATCCCTATCCTAGCCACCAAACCCTCCTCTCGCCCCCGCTACAGACCGCGGTACCCTACCCAAGCTTCGACCAAGGTGCTCTCCGCCTCGGGTGGGACCCCGTCGCCGTGCTGCGAGGACTCTGCACCTCCAGCTTCTCTTCAGGGGGGGGGGCGCGGATCCGCCCTCTTTTCTCTTTCAAGGACGCGGTCCTGACACCACCCTCGAGCCCGCCGTCTCCTATCCGACCTCCTAGGGGACCAAGGTTCGTCCGACACCCGGCCCTACCGGCTTCCCCTCCTCGCTTTTTACTCAGCCCCCTGCTCCGTGGCCGGTGCTTTCGGTGCTTCGAAAGGGGACACCGGGCGGCGCGCTGCAGGGAGCCCCGTCGTTGTCTCCTTTGTATGCGCGCTGGACACCTAGCCTCCAGGTGCAGGGTCCCTCCGGTTGACGATCTTATGGAGCCGGCAGCCCATTCCCGACGTCCGAGGGAGTTACCTGTCTTCCTGCCTAGCTCGACCCCATCGGCAGGGCATGCTTCAGCGTCGGGTCGAGTGGCTAGGGTTCAGGTTAGTGGATCCCACTCCCCTTTCGATTCGGGTGTTCTCTCTAGGGGGCTCGCGGGCTTGTTTGGGGGTTCTCCATCCGATTACAGGGTGGCTCTCTTTCGACCTCATTCGTCAGCTGTCTTCTTCCCGAGCTGGGCGGTAAGGGAATCTGCCATTGGGCGCAGTCCCCTTCGGTTTGAAGGTATTGCCTTCTCTTTTTCTAATTGGGCGGAAACGGGGGAGAAGGCCAGAGGGCGCCTCCACCATAAGGCATGGATCCGGCTAATCAATTGACCCATCCTATGTTGGAACGTAGAGGATGTGAAGGCCGCTGTAAGCCGCTTCGGGGAGCTGTGGGAGAGCGACAATTCAATACTTTTTTGAAAAATTTAAATTTTATTTCTCAGACCGCAACCAACTTTCACTCATCTTCCTCCCATCGCACACCTCTTCTCTCCCACCGCCTATTTCTTCCCTCTCTACACCTACCCACCTATTCCCTCTCTACAACCGTCCAACCAGGGACGAAGCTATGTTAAGGCCCAAAGGGGCCATGGCCCATCCCCCCCAACTTTTTAATATTACTTATTAGTCCTAAGTACTAATTTAATAAAAAAAAATTTAGATAGCCATGGCCCCCTCAGCTTTTTAATATTTGCTTAATTCATTTTTGGTGCCAATATATATATATATTTTTTCTTCTCTATATATATTTTAAATAAGTCAAAATATATTAAGAGTCGCATACTTATAAGGTATTTTGAAATACATCCCTTAACTCCGATTTTTTTTTTTTTTTTTTTTCTGCCTAGTGAGCTATTTTATTTAACAAAATAAAATATTATATTAAATTTAATAACTATTTGATCTAATAATCATTAAATGTTATAATTTTATTTATTAAAAATACTAAGAAATGGATCAATCGCTAACTGAATTACTGTTAGATTTAATATAATTTATAGTTATTTAAATATAATAATATAAATAAAATAATTAAAATTAAATATCTGTAATTAAAAATTAATTTTAATATTTTTACATTAATTATTAAATTAATAATTTTTTTTTAAAAAAAATTGATTAGATAAAATTATATTTATCTGCTAAAATTTTTATTTACATATATTTTGGCCCCCCTCATGATTAAATTCTGGCTTCGTCCCTGCGTCCAACTGTGTTCTTCTCTACACGTCCCATCATTTTCTCTCAACATTCCAACTTAACAACTGAGTTTTTTCTCCACATCTACACTAGACAAAATTTTTCTTTCGCACCAATCCTCACCTCGCCATAGACAGAGAGAAGTCACAGAATTTTTTTTCTTCCAACCAATAAAGATATATTATAATTTTTTTCTTTTACAGAATAGATAATGATAATAAAATTTATTAAATTAATTTTACACACAAGTAATTTTTTCAAATGCATGTAATTTCATAATTTTTGAATTACAAATCGCTATTTTAATTTCATATTTTAATGTCCTAATTAAAAAAATGTCATAATTTTTAATGTCATATAATTATATTTAAAATATTTTTAATATTTTAGTTGTTAAATCTAAATCCATTTAATCGCTATTTTTTAAAAAAATTTGAACTCCAAAATAACTACTTTTTTAAAAATATTATAAAATCCGTTAAATTATATAATATGTCTTTAAAATAAATCGTAGAATTTTTTTAGAGTTACAGAATACCGAATTTCATCTAGAGTAAAGCCATAGTATTTAAACTTCATAGAATTATTTTACTAACGGACCCTTCACATCATTTTTGGGCTTAACGGGCGTAAAATGATTTCGGGTTAAAATTAGATGCGAGCACAAGCCCAGTAAAATTGGAACAAATTTTGGGTAGGCCCAATAAGGGCCCAAGTTTGGTTCAAAAGTTTCGAATATATTCGGCCCTAGCCTGGCCCAACCCAGACCTCCCTTAACCAATTATTATTTTTTGCTTTTTTTGTAATTAAAGTTTGAGATTATTCGATCTTTAATATACAAATTCAACTGGCAAATGAAAATTGGGAAAATTGCACCGCTGATACCTGAACTTTTGGTCGAGTCTTATTCTGGTCGTCAAACTTTCAAGTTTGATGTTATTAGTCCCTAATCTCTCGAAAAAGTTTCACTTTAATCCTTGTGTATATTTAATATTGGAGGGCAAATTATTGTGTTCATCTAGTACCATCTATATATTTTTAATATTGGAAGCGTAAAAATTTATGATACCAATTGTTGTAATCGGTATTCACGCTATGCCACTCAGAATCTAAAATTCTAGAATACAATAATATAAAGAAGAGATATTGGATTGGAGAAGAACTAATACTTTATCAATAAAAAATATTCAATTACACCCTCAGCGATATCCTTGACCCTATGCGACTTTTTATTCAATTACACCCTCAACGATATCCTTGACCCTATGTGACCATGTCTACTGTGGCCTTTCAGTCATCTAATTGCCACGCCTAAATATATATAGCTATCAAATCATAACATATCACAAATCTAGATAATTATAAATAAACTTTTAAATATAATTTAGATAAACTCTATCTCTAACTAACTTTTAGATTAAGTTTGGATTATTATTTCCAACATCCTCCCTTAATTCAATATTTTTCTAATTGCAAATTCCGTGAAACGCGTATTTTGATTTTTGCAATCTCCGTTGCTATCATGGTTGTCGTGTTCGAGTTATCCGTCGTTGTTGTTGTCGTACTATTCGAGTTGTTGTCAAGCCCCGGGGGTTTAAAATTAGCGAAAAATGTGTACATTTTTTTGTTTTTTTTTTTTTTAAGTACACCCACCGAACACGTGCGCAGATCCGCCACATACGTGAGAGTCCTCGATGAGCCAGGCAGAGTGACCCTTGCGCATGCACGGCGTAGGAAAGTACAATAACACTTTAACCACACTAGCTAAGTACGAAAGAGAAAGGAGAAAGTAGCCATTCGACATTTCTAGTAAGGCCACCAAGTTTAGAAATGATAAATCCACGGGTTGTAAAACGGTGCCCACACGACACCTAAATTTTATTAAACATTTTCACAATCTTTTTACTTGATTTGAAAAGAGTGGCCGAATCAACAACTAGTAAGGGAATAACGTTCATCCACGATAAAACACAGTTCAAACCCAACATCCACAATAATGCATCACATGCACATAAGCTAACTAACCGAAATAATCAAAACGTAAGTAAAAGAAAGGTCACCAGCCCCTAATCGGGGGCTAAAAACCTCGAGTCGCGGCCTCACCGTCGTCCTGGATCCCACCCCTGACCGAACCTGTCACAGTGTGGGAAGTCAGTGACCAAAGAGTAAGAGGTAGATGTAAAACATGTAAGAAGCTATAAGAACTGACAGGAAAGCAAACCGATAAACCAGAGCATCCAAAACTCCCCCTCATGAATCCACAATACCCCTGTAAGTCAGAACGGAACACCTGCCAAAAGGTCTAAGGACCCCCAGCGAACAGAAACACCTTGCTCTCACCTTGGTGCTTTTAACCCCTCTACGGTACTTGTGCAGCACCTTAAGTAACCGTAAGGGGTCCCCACCACGTCACCTTGTGGGGTACATGGGTCAACGTACCACCTCTCTGGAAAAGTACACCGATGCGGTAGCCAAACCGCTGGTGTGCGCGTAAGCAGCCATGAGCATAAAGACCGAAGTCGGTGTGTGACATAGAGCACCGCGACACCAGTCGCAACAGATAGTAATAAAGGGATACTCAAGCAAGAAGGGGTTAGTTGAAAACCATCAGCACATCTACTTTACTCTTACATAGAACATAATGAGATCTCACTTTAAAAATGACGCACGAAAAGGGTACCCACCTTAGAGTGTGTCGACCGAAACACCTAGAAACACCCCACGCCTTCGTATGATTCCCGGACCTAGGAAGTCCCCAAAAAAAGAAACATCAATAAGCTAAACCGTCCCCTGCGAAACTCGTAGCCCCGAACTCTGTCCAGAAAAAACATAGAAACCCAAGACACATCCTGACGCGGCGCAAGAACAACGCGGCGCAAAGACGATGCGGCACGGTGCAAGCGACAGCCCCGCGCGGGCACCTTCCCCGTGCGGAAGCGCACGACACCAGCGGCGGCCCTGCGCTGCATCAGCCCCACGCGGCGTGCAAGCGGCATGGCAGCAACAGCTGCCCCGCGCGGCGCGCAAGTGGCGCGGCAGCACAGCTACCCCGCGCGGGCCCCAACCCCGCGCGGCGCGGCGGCATTAGCGGCCCCGCGCGGGCGCGCAAGCGGCGTGGCGGCATGCTGCCCTGCGCGGGCGCGCAAGCGGCGCGGCGGTATGCTGCCCCGCGCGGGCACCAGCCCCGCGCGGTGCGGCAGCATGCTGCACCGCGCGGGCACCAGTCCCGTGCTGCGCGCAAGCGGCGCGGCAGCACAGCTGCCCCTCGCGGGCTGTAGTGTACCGGATTCTTGGTTTGAGCTTACCGACTCTGCAGATGGGCTTTTTGGGTGAGAAAAGCCGTGAGCATGTGTATTTTCAGATTACAGCGGAGTTCGGGAGGTTCCGGGCAGCGGCGGAGGTGCGGAGGTCGAAAAGTGAGTTAGCGTGGCCACTTTTTGATTATTTTATTTATTAAATTGCTTTAATTAACATTTTGTTAATGTTGCCCTTTTAGCAGCTGGTGGAGTGGAATTTGGCAGAGAGAGAGAGAGAGTAGGTGAATTAATTATTTTTGAAGGTGAGTTGATATTAATTAAATTATTTTGGGTGAGTTGGTGGAGCTAATTAATTAGCTTTTCTCTTTTAAAGCTGTGGTGACCCAGATCTCCGCAGGGCTTCTACAGTGCGATTAGCAGCTTCTGGAGGCCTATGTGGCATGTCGGCGGTGTTTCTGCACCAATTTGGACTCAAGTGATAGACTTCGGGTGTATAATGGATCACGTGAGTGATCGGAGGACCCCGCCGGATGTTTTGATGTGGTTTCGCGCGAAATGATTATTAAAATTGGACTCAGCGCGAAATTTGAGTAAAGAACACTTCTCCGGGAATTTTCGGCAAATTTTAGAAGAGGAATTTGGCAAATTGGACTTCGGATTTGGATTCAGCGCGCGAAAACGATCGAAACGGGCTATTTATTTGTATTTTTCGGAGTCCGGATGCGAAAACACGCATTTCGAGGATTTTGGTACTGTTCCGGCCGCCGGAGGGGCGCCGGCGGCGGCGGCGGGCGGCGGAGCGCGGCGGTTGGCGGCGGCGGAGGCGCGCGGTCCACCGCGGAGGTCGTGCACCGGGCGGAGGACGCGTGGCGCCTTCTGGTTGGCCGGCTCAGCGGGCGCGGTCCACGGAAGAGGCGCGGGTGCACGGTGGACCGGGTGCGGACACGTGGCCGGTCGTGGTTGGCGGGTCCTGGTGCGCGCGGTCCACGCGGCAGCGGCGGCTGCCTCGGGATGCGTGCCCGACACGGTGCCGCGGGCGGTGCGGCCGCGCACGTGGGCGCGGCGTGGGCGCTGCCGGGCGACGTGGGGGCGCCACGTGGCGCCCCGTGGTTGGTCGGGCGCAGCCGCGCACGTCCGCGTGTCGGGACACGTGGCGTCGCGCGGTTCGCGGGCGCGCGTGCGCCGGGCGCGGGGACCAGTGCGGGGCCACGTGGCGCTCCCTCGTTGATTCGGGCGCGCACAGTGTCGGGCCGGGCCCAACACTGTAGCCGCCCGAAACCTGCGGGCGCCCGGAACTTGGGCCAAAAGTCCAAAGTGTTGGACTTTCGGGCTGAGCCTATAAATAGGCTGTTGGCTGGGGCTTTCTGCCCCCTTTCCCGAGCTCCCCTGCCCTTGGACCCTTTAGCAAAGTTGGAGATCTTCATCTTGCGCATCTTCTGGCGGAGGCCCGGATTTTTTGGAAGCCGCGGCATCGACGACTTCGGCATCGGAGCGCAGTGTGGCGTTTTTTCATCGGAGGCCCGTTATCGTCGCAGTTTGATCTGAGAGGTCTACAGAGCTACTCCGTCAGTATTTTTGGACGATTTCTGCGGCGTTGGAATCACGAGAGGTACGTCTTCGACTTTCGTGTTGATCATCTTGCTGGATTCAGAGTTTATGACACGGTTTTCGAGGCATTTCTAGGCCGCTGTTTTCTGGTGGAGTTTTTGGACAGCGGCCCCTTGCCGGAATTTTATCTCCGCACCCGAGTGTCGGATCGAGATGAGCCTATACACTTTTTGGATCTACTCGTCGCAAGGATTATCATTGTATTTTTCCGGGATTTTTCTGAGGCTTGCCCGAAGGTATACTATTCCCCTTTTATCTGTGTTTGAGTTTACAGTTGTGTGGTTGTGTGTGTTTGCGCACCTGTACTGTGGAATTTGTAACTCGGCCTACGGGGCTCGGATTTGGGCGTGCAGGTACCCGTTTCGAAGGTCTCGACGAGACGCTCGCTGTGATATTTTTATTGGAATTTTTGGAGTTCGTTTTACAGGTGAAAATTTCGCATTAAGGGGACTGTTCCCAGCAGATTTGTGATGCTTGGATTTTATGGAATTAAGTGTAACTTTGGGTTGTGTTTTTGTACCCAGGGGGTATTGATCACTGTTCCTGTATTGTTGGATTGGTGGGTGTGTAGAGATATCTGTTTCTGGACTTTCCCAGCTGTGCGACTCCGGACAGTTAGCATTTTCAGGTGGGTGGCCTTGTCTCCAAGATTGATGGACTGTGCTTTAAATCTGCTATAGTAGGACTATGCATGATAGTGAAATGCTTGTGCAGCATGTTAGAATGTAGGAATTGCTATTCCTTGTATTATCTGATGGTATTGTCATCTCCTTGCTTTCTACCATCTGTAAATTATAGTTATTGGAACTTGACCTAGCACCCCGTCATATGTTGCATGTGTAACCAGACTAGTAGAAAACCCTCACTTGGGCTAGGGTTATTTCTGCTTTAGACATCCACACTTCTACTTTCCTGGACATAGTGTTCTTCCTCGCCCGGGTAGTGGGCCGAGTGGTCAGGTGCTATCTTTTAGTGTGGGATGCATGTTACACTCGTGCTTGGGAGCAGAGTGGCGTCTGGTAGATGTAGTTGGTTGTTCTTCTGTAGCGGGAGCCGTTGGGTAGACGGCGGTCCCGAGATGTTTTATTTTTCTTGTTTTATCTGTCGCCGCTGTGTTAGTGGCAGCGGTAGATCAGTGTTAGCAGGACCTTAAACCCAGAACCTTTTTGGACACTCATATGATTTTTATCAACCAAATGGTTTCTTCCAAGCATCGTAGGGTCGCCGGAGTCGGTTCATGTTTGATTGGACGAAGGCATTAGCCCTTCGAGGCTTGGATATAAAACTTGGTTTCAACTGTTTTCCTAAAAAGAACTAAAAATCATTAAATATGGATTTCTTACAGATCAAAGGGCTTCAGTAAGAAATGTCACCTTTTCCTATAAATTAACCACCCGAAATGATTCGAGTGGTCTGGGTTCTAAGGTCTGCCTTCTTCTTGGGACGAGAACAACGAGAGGCTATGCCTAAAGCCTGTTCTTGTTTGATTTGGATTGTAGGTTCTAGTCTTTCGGGGTTCCCGGACCCTTCCTCGGGTCAGTGGATGCGATGTTGGCCTGTAGAGGCAGTTGTTCGCAGTGGATGCGACTTTGTGCTATGAGTTGGTAGAGTGTGATCTAGAGGTTGTTTCTCTGATTTAGTGGTGGAGATGGTTCTCCCACTTAGCTTTGAGGATCTTGGGGTTCTGGCAGATCGAGTCGTGGAGGTTTTCCGACTCAGCCATGGTCGTGCTTTATCAGATTGAGTCGTTGAGGGTTCTCCGACTTAGCTGTTTGAGTCGAGGTTCTTTTTCCGACTGAGTTGTGTTTGAGCTTGGAGTTACCGATCTGTTTGATCGTGGATCATAGCCTGCATGAGCCACATTTGGCTTGACAGAGATACTTTACAGAGATACTTTACAGAGATACTTGAGATGGGTTACTTTTTACTCGAGCGGGTCGCTCCCCTCGAGTGCCACTCCGGAGTAGGCGAGACCGGGTTGTGTACCGGCGTGAGATTGAGCTTTTCTATCGCGACTTGTCGTTGCATTTGTCCCTCTGGCTGTGCTGGTGTTGGCAGTCATGGACGTCCTACGTAAGTCCGCTCCTCCGGGACGTAACGGCAGTAGGTTGGCGCAGGCTTGACTGGACCTGATGAGGCAGTCAGTTCAGATTGGGTGATCAGAGATGAGAGTTAGTTGTGGCATCATGTTCTTTCTGTTCCACTCCTTGAGCATCTAGGTAGAGGCATAGTAGCTGTAGAGTTTACTTTTCCAGCTTTCCTTACAGCACTGCTTTTGTTACTTTATGCCTCTAGTGGACTTAGTGGGCAGACCGTCGGGCTTGTTGGCGGCACCCACTGAGAACTACTTGGGACGTAGTTCTCACACCCGTCGTGGTGTCTTTTCCCACAGGAACTTCTACTCTGGTTCCTGTTGTTCCTGTTGCTGATCCTTCTGACCGAGCGAGGGAGTCGCGAGCTAGTTCCCTACCCGTCGTTGGAGTGTAGCGGTACCCCTTCAGAGGAGAGCTTCAGTAGATTAGTTATTTTATTTTCCTTCTTTGAGAGACTGTTGTAGTGAGGATTGTTGTATTGAGAGCCTGTACACTGATGTATTTATTGGAGATACCTCCCGATTGAGTTCTGAGTTTGTATATGAGGATACTGTATGATTATCATTTTTGGGAAGACGGACATTGTTGTATTATTTCCAGTTGTACAGTGATTGATTTAGTTATACAGCAGACTTTTTATTTTTAGCTCTGATATCTGTTTAGCTGTAGTACTTCTCTTACAGGTAGGACGCTTCGCCTATGCGGGTTTGGCATAGGTGGCGGATCTGTTGGCGAGCCGGGTCGCAGTTTCGACCCCGGGGCGTGACAGATTAGAGTGGTATCAGAGCCTAGGTTGTAGGTCATTGAGGACTTAGACACCCTAGGCTTGTGGTTGGACATTAGGATGACTACGTGAGAGTCGTGACTTTTAGCGAGAGTCCTGATCGAGTTTTGTACCTCTCCCATGAGACGGGATGAGTGATTGGCATGTTTATGCTCCTAAGCGATTATGTTGGCTGCAGACAACATAATGCTGTGGAATTGATAACATGTCTTAGACTTTCGCTGGATTGGGTCGTATGGCTGTTGTGTCCTGATGTTTGTTATTGTGCAGTGGTCTACGATGCTTGTGAGACGTCGTGCTGTGAGGAATGCGCTTTCCGCATCTGATTAGTAACCCGAGCAGCGGGAGGCAGAGCTATCAGAGCAGAGCGAGACCCAAGAGTTATGGATCCAGATGGCACAGACGTCGGAGGCTGTCCGATGCCAGGAGGAGGCCATGGAATGTTTGATGCGCTTGTTGGAGCAGAGAGCACAGTTAATTACAGTACCGCTTGAGTGTCATCCAGTACTTTCTTCCTGTGCAGTGGTACCTTCAGTTGTACTTGTGGCACCGACTGAGCGAGCAGCCCCTCCGTGTCGACGAGTAGTGCCGAGGCACCGAGGCAGGAGGGATAGTGGATAGTAGCTGAGCTTAGGGACATCATTGATCGATGGAGCCAGTCCCGGCAGTCTGAACCATCCCGATTCACAGGTTTGAGTTGGAGCCTTTGTAGGCAAAAATTGGGGTTGGTGGTGATGGAGAGACTATCTGAGAGCCTCCCTGTGCTAGGAAGTTTATACAGTTGTTGAACTGCACGCTCCAGGTTTCGAGGGACGAGGCGCATAGGATATGTTTGACGGGGAATGGTTTGCGCCAGGATACCTTTCAGTTTAGTTGGTCCCTCCGTTTTGAATTATTGACGCTTCGATGGGTAGGCATTGTGTGTGGAGCATGACGCTGCAGTTCCGTTGGATAGAGATCTGCCGCCAGAGGTGAGTTCTGGATATTGGCGCTTGGCGCCGGGTGATGGAGGACAGATCGGCCGGCAGAGACATTTCTGATTTTATTTTCCTGGATAACGGGTTCCCGTGATGCCAGAGAGCGGGTGGACCCCGATGGTAGCATCAACCTCTTTATCGGAGTGGCGCAGCAGTAGCGTGGATTTGTTATCTGCGGAGGACTTTATTCGTCGCCTCAATGTGAGCTGAGACAGAGGACGTGCTCCCTTGTGGATAGTCCTGATTTTCAGGCAGATTGGGCGACAACCACTTGCTTTGAGCGGATGAATCTGTGCCGCCCGGTTAGAGGGCGCCACGGTAGTGGATCGAGTTGTCGCAGGTGTGATTTCATCACAGCAGTCGGAGTAGGAGCATGTTGCATTCCTGCATGGACTAGAGGCAGATTTGTTACCACATGCACTTGAGGTACAGGTTCCTGTTAGTGTTGTGTATGTGGGGGAGGCTTGTGGTCTATGTCCTATGCAGTTGAGGCCGCGAGATATACGGGTAGACTTATTGGTAATTATGGCAGTTCGGCGTTTCGACCTAGTGCTTGGGTTTTGGTTGGCACAGTGCTACAGGATGTTAGACTGCGAAAGGAGGGGACTTTGACCTTCTGCGAGGCAGACGAGAGGAGATTTGGTTGTTGAGGTCGTTAGAGCACACTGGTTATAGCGACAGTGTGAGAGGTGCTTATGGCGGCACCGGGACCCAAAGATATCTCTGTTGCCACGAGATTCCGGGTGTGATTTCACCTGAGCTGTTGATAATGCCGCCGGTTAGGGAGATAGAGATGGAGTTGGCGTGGTTCGGGGAACCGCGCCACCCTCGACAGCACCTCATTGGATATTGCCAGTAGAGCTGTGAGAGCTGATGGCGCAGTTGCAGGATCTGATGGATCGAGGGGTCTGTTTGACCTAGTGCCACGCCGTTGATATACGGTGGTGATGCCACATCGTTGATACACGACTGTGAGGGCCCTTTTATGGGTCGAGTGTAGACAGGTCCAAGTATTATTCTGGACCTTTTGATGGAATTATACTCCGGCAGTTGTACGATTGATGCAAGTACAGATTTTGGAATCATACGGCTGAGTATTTCGCCAAGATGGTGTTCAGGGCACGGTAGGGGCATTATGTTTTAGTAAGGCCAATTGGATTGATTAGCGCCCTGCCACTCTTTTGGTTTGAGGAATTGTGCTCCAGCTGTACTTGATTGCTTTGGTAACTAGATCCTCCAGGGATAGTATGATCTACTCCCAGAGCAGCTTGGAGCATGAGGAGCACTGGTGGATGTGTTACCATGCTGTGTGGATGAAGCTGTATGCCAGGCTATTGAGATACAAGTTTTAGCTTTAGAAGCTTACCTTCTTGGGTCACATTGTGTTAGCCATAGGAGCGGCGGTGGAATTCTGGCCAATGTGGATGCTATTTGAGTTTGGCTGAGATCAACATTTATTGCTGAGGTGAGGAATTTTTTTTGGATTTGGCAGTGCCAGGAGAGCATGGCGAATGGATGATGAGACTGGTACTAGCGCCGATTGCAGCTTTGCCAGAGATGGGGGATGGACCTTTGTGTCAGTGATGCCTCCCATAGTGGCTGTGGAGTTACCATTGGGTTATTCTTGAGCATTTTGTATCACCCCGATAGGGCCACTGTGGTGGCGGATACCTGGAACCGGAGAGCTATTGGGGTTGAGTTTGATGATTCCGTTGCTGGCGCTGGGTGGGACCGTTGCGGAACAGGGCTCGAGGTTGTGTCCCTGAGGGTCCCTTTTGACGGTAGACTGTGGTGAAGCAGTCCATGCGATTGGTCAGGATCCGAGAGTGTTTGAGCGAGGACCCTAGCCGATTAGGGCTTCTTTTCTCTGGACGACCGTATGGGGTATGTTTCGGATCGCCTGGTTGAGCTGGCACTAGGGAGCGGTTTTGGTGCGTGCTACATTGGTTGTTCTCTCTTTTCCCCCAGCCTTTTCTTCCACGTCTCAGCTCAGGAGTGTTAGGCTTGTGGATTCCTCGCCCGTGATGGACTCGTTTCCTTTGAGATCTGCGAGTACTGGTGGTACGAGGGATGCCGTTGCAAATTCTGGCTCATGAGATGAGAGAATTATGCAATTTGGGCCATGCCGTACCGGTTGTTGTTGTTGTTGTGGAGTAATCACGGGGAGTGACAGGTGACTTGAGAGCTGGAGACGGCAGTGTTATGTACCTACCCTTGTTTTTGTGGCACCTTTTGGGTTGAGCTAGTTTCGAGGACGAAACTTTCTTTTAGTGGGGGAGGATGTGGTGACCCAGATCTCCGCAGGGCTTCTACAGTGCGATTAGCAGCTTCTGGAGGCCTATGTGGCATGTCGGCGGTGTTTCTGCACCAATTTGGACTCAAGTGATAGACTTCGGGTGTATAATGGATCACGTGAGTGATCGGAGGACCCCGTCGGATGTTTTGATGTGGTTTCGCGCGAAATGATTATTAAAATTGGACTCAGCGCGAAATTTGAGTAAAGAACACTTCTCCGGGAATTTTCGGCAAATTTTAGAAGAGGAATTTGGCAAATTGGACTTCGGATTTGGATTCAGCGCGCGAAAACGATCGAAACGGGCTATTTATTTGTATTTTTCGGAGTCCGGATGCGAAAACACGCATTTCGAGGATTTTGGTACTGTTCCGGCCGCCGGAGGAGCGCCGGCGGCGGCGGCGGGCGGCGGAGCGCGGCGGTTGGCGGCGGCGGAGGCGCGCGGTCCACCGCGGAGGTCGTGCACCGGGCGGAGGACGCGTGGCGCCTTCTGGTTGGCCGGCTCAGCGGGCGCGGTCCACGGAAGAGGCGCGGGCGGCCATGGGCCGCGCGGGCTTGCAGGCCGCGCACTAGCCGCGCGGGCCTGCAAGGCCCCGTGCGGGCGGCCTTGGGCCGCGCGGGCTTGCAGGCCGCGCGCTAGGCGCGCGGGCCTGCAAGGACCCGCGCGGGCGGCTATCCCCGTGCGGGCGGCCTTGGGCCGCAAGGGCTTGCAGGCCGCGCGCTAGGCGCGCGGGCCTGCAAGGACCCGCGCGGGCGGCCATGGCCGCGGGGGCGGCCATGGCCCGCGCGGCCGGCCTTTGTGCCGCGCGGCTGAGCCCAATGCCGCGCGGCTGGCCCTTCGCCGCACGGAGTTGGGTGTTTGTGCCGTGCGGCCGCGAGCTGCGCTGTTGCCGCGCAGAATGCGGCCCGGCGACGCGCTGTGGCGTGCGTGCGGTGGGTTTTCCGCGCCACTCGCGGCGTTTTTCGTCGCCGGATGGTTTCCTTTCGCCATTTGAGAGCGCGGGTTTCGACCGCGGGTTTTCTGATCCGTTTATTTCCCCTTTTCCCGCAGTGGTGGCTCAGTGTTGACTTTCTACGTGGTGGGTGGTGCTTGTTTTGCCGCGTGGAGCTGTGGGATAGCGTCAGGACTCCTTGTTGGCGCGCGGATTTTGCCGATTTTCGCAGGTGGGTTGGTTCCTTCCAGAAGGATTATGGGATGCCTATTTTGTTTCCAACGTAAAGGTATTATGACCTCGTGCTACCAGGCAAGTGCGGGTCGGCCGTGTAAGTCGCGGGTTATGATTTCCGACTTAGACACGTATTATGCTCTTGGGTTTCGCTCTGGATTACACAGCTGTAGTTCGTTACCCCTGGCCGAGTTACCAGGAGGGTATTATTCCCCGGCCGAGTTACCGGGAGGACTTGTTCCCTGGCCGAGATGCCAGGAGGGCATTTTTCCCCGGCCGAGTTACCGGGAGGACTTGTTCCCTGGCTGAGTTACCAGGAGGGTATTTCCCCGGCCGAGTTACCGGGAGGACTTGTTCCCTGGCTGAGTTACCAGGAGGGTATTTCCCTGGCCTAGTTACCAGTGGAAGTTCGCCCCTGGCCGAGTTACCGGGTGGCTGAGAGGGAATGACATGAGCGGGTGGTCATTTCATATGATTCTAGATGTCATTTAGTACAGCATTGCATCGAGGCATATAGTGATAGATTTACTTACAGCTTTCATTTAGTGTTATCTATCTATCTGTATATTTCCCTGGCCGAGTTACCAGTGGAAGTTCGCCCCTGGCCGAGTTACCGGGTGGCTGAGAGGGAATGACATGAGCGGGTGATCATTTCATATGATTCTAGATGTCATTTAGTACAGCATTGCATCGAGGCATATAGTGATAGATTTACTTACAGCTTTCATTCAGTGTTATCTATCTATCTATCTATCTATCTATCTATCTGCTTTTGCCCTCCAGCGGACTTAGTGGGCCACCGAGGAGAGGACATCGGTACCCACTGAGATCTGACTTTTCAGTTGATTTCACACCCGCCGTGTGTGACAGGTGTTTCTGAGGCGGCTGTTCCCGGGCCGGCACGTGCGGAGTCTTCAGACCGTGGCAAGGGCTTGGCCGACTAGTGCCTTCTGGGTCTGTAGAGTCAGAGGTAGAGTTACCCAGTTACTTTTGTTTCCCACTTTTGTACTAGATAGTGATGATGTACCCCTTTTTGGGGAGGCAGTGGATGCTGTACCTGGGCTTTTTACTGAGTGACTCCTGTGTACTGTTTATTTTCTTCAGTGCTGTTCTTTTCCCGCTCTGATACTTGTACAGCTAGATCTCTTTTACAGGTTAGACGCTTCGTCTGTGCGGCAGTTTCCGCACAGACGGCGGATCTGTTGGCGAGCCCGGGGCGCAGTCTCGACCCCGGGGCGTGACAGATTAAGGTGGTATCAGAGCCTAGGTGTATAGGTCATTGGGGACTTAGAGACCCTAGGCTTTTGGTTGGACAGTAGGATGACTGTCGGGTGAGATGTTTTGTAACGAGAGTCTTGTTTGTGTTGAACTCCCCCGGGGTTTCGGGCGAGTGACTTTACATGTTAACTCTCTAAAGTAGTTCTGTTGGCTGCAGACAACACAACACTTTAGAGTTGGAAACATGTATTAGACTTTCGTTTGTTTGGTGCTCGTGAGGTTTTGGTTCTCTGACACCCTGTTTTCCCTGTCACAGTTGCCTGAGATGCCTCCGAGACGTCGTGCGACGATGAGGGCGCACTCCGCGTATGAGGACAGGCCCGAGCAGGAGGAGGCTGCACAGGGGGAGGTTCAGGAGCTGCGGGCCCAGGTGGCCCAGATGTCAGAGGCGATGAAGCGCCAGGAGGAAAATATAGAGCGGATGATGAGGTTACTTGAGCAGAGGACTTCTGCGGCACCGCCAACAGCGACTTCGTCGACCTCGTCACAGATCGCTCCGTTGACCGAGTCGGAGCAGAGGGAGCTCACGGATCGATTAGCTTATGTCAGCCAGTTCCGTCCTCCGCGATTCGCCGGGCAGAGTTCAGAGCCACGGGAAGTAGAAAACTGGATTTCAGCAATAGAGAAGTTATTTGAGAACTTGTTCATTAAGGAAAAGCATCAGGTGTATCTGGCTACACACTTCCTGGAGGGAGACGCTGAGACTTGGTGGCATCGAGTCCGCCCCGCTGGACCGCCAGGAGCTCAGGTGATGTCGTGGCAGGAGTTCCGCGCTTTGCTACTCGGGGCCTATTTCCCCGATAGTGCAAAGCAGAAGCTTGAGGGAGATCTCCGTCGACTGCAGGAGGGTAGTCGACCCCTTTCGGACTACATTCGAGAGTTCCAGCGCTTATTGAGCAGTGTGCCGCATGTCGCCCCTGATGAGGCTCAGAGGGTGGATCTGTTCGAGCGAGGGCTGCACCCGGATATTTATCACCTTGTTCATTCTCACCGATCACCGACTCTAGACGCAGCCATGGAGCGTGCACGGTGGGTCTCTCGAGGGACGGTGATCATGGCAGAGATGAGCGGGGCGCCAGGGGCTAGCTCCGGGGAGAAGCGCCCCGCACCGCAGGATTTCGGTCAGACGAGCAGATCGAGGCCCCCGAGGCCGCCATAGATCCAGCCTCGAGGCCGCGGGGCACGGAGGAGGCAGAGATCGGGGGGCTCCCGGCCTCCTAGGCAGCAGCAGCAGCAGAGCCGCACTTACAGTTGTGTGATTTGCGGCGGACCCCACGCCCCCCAGCAGTGTGTGCAGCGGCAGGGCCGATGTTACCGGTGTGGGCAGGCAGGGCACAGATCATGGTCTTGTCCTAGAGCAGGGTCATCGGCGGCATCGGCAGCTTCGACTCTTCCTCCACCGCCCTTTCTGACGGGCGGATCTTCGACGGGTGTTGGCCAGGGGGATAGGGCCACTTCTTCGCGCCAGTCTGACAGGCGCCCACCCCCGAGCGGCAGGGTATATACCGCACAGGTCGATGATACGGGGGCAGCTGGCCACGTGGTGGCAGGTATTATCCTTATCTCCTCTACTCGCACTAGAGCTTTATTTGATACCGGAGCATCTCATTCATTCATCAGTAGGACTTTTGCATTCATGCATGGTCTAGAGTTAGGACCGTTATCTTGTGCTCGGGAGGTACAGGTACCCGACCATGTTCTTCACGTTGATGAGTGTTGTTGGTCCTGCCCAGTGCAGTTAGGGCCTTGGACTCTACCTATTGATCTTTTGGTCCTTCGTCAGCTCCGGGATTTTGGTGTAGTTCTGGGTATGGATTGGTTGACTCGGTATTACGCTGCTATTGATTGTCGAGAGAGGACTGTGACCCTCAGGGAGCCGGGTCAGGAGGAGTATGTTTTCAGAGGTTGTCAGAGTACGCTGTTTGCAGCGACGATCTCTTCTGCTAGAGCCCGACAGCTGATGAGTCGTGGTTGTGTTGCTTTCTTAGCTACTGTTGTAGAGGCGCCTACGGCGATGCCTGGACTCGAGGACATTCCTATCGTCCGAGAGTATCCAGATGTGTTCCCTCCTGAGCTATCGTCTATGCCGCCGGATCGAGAGATTGAGTTTGTGATTGACGTGGTTCCTGGAACTACGCCAATCTCTAAGGCACCCTACAGAATGGCACCAGCAGAATTGAGAGAGTTAAAGGCTCAGCTTCAGGATCTCATGGATCGCGGGTTTGTTCGTCCTAGTGTTTCTCCTTGGGGAGCCCCGATTCTTTTTGTGAAGAAAAAAGACGGGTCACTTAGGCTTTGTGTGGACTACAGAGAATTGAATAAAGTGACCGTCAAGAACAAGTATCCGCTTCCTCGGATCGATGATTTATTTGATCAGCTTCAGGGAGCCACGGTTTTCCCGAAGATAGATCTGCAGTCCGGTTACCACCAGCTGAGGGTGAGGGCCGAGGATGTGTCCAAGACGACGTTTAGGACTCGGTATGGACATTACGAGTTTACTGTTCTACCTTTTGGTTTGACGAATGCCCCGGCTGCGTTCATGGATCTGATGAACCGAGTCTTTCAGCCGTACTTGGACCGTTTTGTGGTGGTTTTCATCGATAACATTCTGATTTACTCCCGTAGCGACTTTGAGCACGAGGAACACTTGAGGTTAGTGCTACAGCTTCTGAGGGAGAAGAAACTGTATGCGAAATTAAAGAAGTGCGCTTTTTGGCTTCGGGAGGTTTCTTTTCTAGGCCACATTGTTTCAGCCGCAGGGGTGGCAGTGGACCCGACGAAGATTGTTTCAGTTCGGGATTGGCCTAGACCTACGACGGTGACGGAGATTCGGAGCTTCTTGGGCCTTGCGGGCTACTACCGTCGTTTTGTTGAGGGCTTTGCGAAGCTCTCTACCCCCCTCACTAGATTGACCAAGAAAGGGGTAAAATTTGTTTGGACAGAGTAGTGCCAACAGAGCTTCGAGGAGTTGAAGCAGAGATTGATTTCAGCTCCAGTACTTGCACTACCAGTCATGGGAGAGGGGTACGTGATTTACAGTGATGCCTCCCACAGCGGCCTTGGTTGCGTGTTGATGCAGCATGGTAGGGTGATTGCCTACGCTTCGCGCCAGTTAAAGGACTATGAGAGGAATTACCCTACGCATGACCTTGAGCTCGCTGCTGTGGTTTTTGCCTTGAAGCTCTGGCGGCATTATTTGTATGGAGAGCATTGTGAGATCTTCACCGACCATCAGAGTTTGAAATACCTGTTCACTCAGAAAGAACTCAATCTAAGGCAGCGCCGGTGGCTTGAGCTTTTGAAGGATTATGACTTGAGCATTCTCTATCATCCCGTCAAGGCCAACGTGGTCGCGGATGCTTTGAGCAGACGTGCAGGGCAGACCTTGAGCATGCTTATTACCCAACAGAGACCACTGAGAGAGCAGCTGAGGAGTTTGGAGTTAGAGATTGTGTCCCCAGGGGACTCTGCGAGACTTATGTCATTGGTTTTGCAGCCCACTCTGTTGGACAGGATCAGACAAAAACAGAGTGAGGACCCCTATCTTCTGAGGGTTCGAGACCAGATGCAGCTTGGTCAGAGCGGGGACTTTTCTGTGGATGCCGCGGGAGTACTCAGGTACAGGGACCGCATTTGTGTGCCTGTGGATTTGGATATTAGAGAGCTGATCCTGAGGAAAGCTCACTATACACCTTACACCCTCCATCCTGGGGGAACTAAGATGTATAGGGATTTAAAGGCACAATTCTGGTGGCAAGGCATGAAGAGGGATATTGGTAGGTTTGTGGCCCACTGTCTAACTTGCCAACAGGTTAAGGCGGAACATCAGGTTCCCGCTGGCAAGTTACAAAGCCTACCAATCCCTGAGTGGAAATGGGATGGTGTCACCATGGATTTTATTGTGGGTCTGCCGAGGACTCAGAGTGGAGCTGATGCTATATGGGTGGTCGTGGATCGATTGACTAAATCAGCCCACTTTCTGCCGATTCAGTCAGGTTGGGCCTTGGAGAGGTTAGCACAGTTGTACCTTGACGAGATCGTGAGGCTTCATGGAGTGCCAGCTTCTATCGTGTCAGACAGGGACCCCAGGTTTACCTCGCAGTTTTGGAGGAGCTTGCAGACGGCCTTGGGGACCTAGCTTCAGTTTAGTACCGCCTTCCACCCACAGACCGACGGACAGTCCGAGCGGACTATTCAGACTCTAGAGGACATGTTGAGAGCTTGTGTCCTGAGCTTTAGCGGTAGTTGGGATCGACACTTGAGATTAGTTGAGTTTGCCTACAACAATAGCTTCCAGGCAAGTATCCAGATGGCGCCCTATGAGGCATTGTATGGTAGGAAGTGTCGATCGCCTCTTTGTTGGAGTGATGTGGGTGAAAGGAAAACTTTGGGGCCAGATTTGCTTTTGGAGGCCGAGGATAAGGTCAAGGTTATACGGCGCCACTTGGCCACTGCACAGACCCGACAGAAGAGCTACGCCGATAAGAGGCAGCGAGACTTAGAGTTCCAGGTGGGAGATCATGTGTTTCTGAAAGTCTCGCCCTCTCGAGGGATTCGGCGCTTTGGGGTGCGCGGGAAGCTGAGCCCACGTTTTATTGGACCATTTGAGATTTTGGAGCGTATCGGACCTGTCGCCTATCGGGTTGCCCTACCGCCGCGTTTAGCCGGTACTCATGATGTCATCCATGTATCCGTCTTGAGGAGGTATGTCTATGATCCCTCTCACATTGTGGACTTCCCTTCCTTGGAGCTGGACGAGGAGCTGCACTTCCGGGAGCGCCCGATTCGAATTCTTGCTCGCGAGACGAGAGAATTACGAAATCGGGTTATACCTTATGTGAAGGTACTGTGGAGCCACCATGATGAGAGAGAGGCTACTTGGGAGCCCGAGGATGAGCTGAGGACTACCTACCCGCACTTATTTGAGACCCCCTCGTGATTTTGGGAGCTTTTTGGGTTCCGAGGACGAAACCATTTGAAGGGGGGAGAGTGTAGTGTACCGGATTCTTGGTTTGAGCTTACCGACTCTGCAGATGGGCTTTTTGGGTGAGAAAAGCCGTGAGCATGTGTATTTTCAGATTACAGCAGAGTTCGGGAGGTTCCGGGCAGCGGCGGAGGTGCGGAGGTCGAAAAGTGAGTTAGTGTGGCCACTTTTTGATTATTTTATTTATTAAATTGCTTTAATTAACATTTTGTTAACGTTGCCCTTTTAGCAGCTGGTGGAGTGGAATTTGGCAGAGAGAGAGAGAGAGTAGGTGAATTAATTATTTTTGAAGGTGAGTTGATGTTAATTAAATTATTTTGGGTGAGTTGGTGGAGCTAATTAATTAGCTTTTCTCTTTTAAAGCTCTCTCTCACACTCTCTCTCTCGAACTCCATCTTACTCCTTTCTGCTCCACTCTTGGGTTTGGTCTAAAGCTGAGGAAGAAGAAAGGAAGGAAGGGGAAGAGGAAGGATTTTAAAAGGAGAGGTGTTCTTGAGCGGTTTTCGTCGCCGCAAGGGCGTGGAGCCGAGCGTGGGCGCGGCGAGCCTCGTGGAGGTGTGTACTAAATTATTTATTTTATTTTTTTGTGAATCGTGGGTTTTGTCTTCTCTCCTTGCCTTTTTCCTTTCTTTTCTTTTCGCTACTTGTGAGATGTGGGACTTGTTGTCCGGTTCGCGGCAGCGAGAGGCTTGGGAGGCGACCGCTGCACGGTTGAGCTGGAGCTTGCTCGCAGCAGGCGCCGCTGCGCGGGCGCGCATGAGCGCCGCGCGCAGCAGGCGCCCTGCTGCTATTGTTGTGCAGCAGAGCGCCTGGCCGCCAGCAGCCTCCCCCTGGGCGCCCCGCCAGGGCAGGCGCGCGGGCAGCGCCCTGGCACGCGCAGTTGGCCGCGGGCACTGCGCGGACCGCGCGCGGCACTGCGGTGCGAGCGCAGTGCCGCGAGCACCGCGCGGACCGCGCGCAGTGCCACGGGCCGCGCGCGGGCCGCGCGCGGCACTGCGGTGCGAGCGCGGTGCCGCTGGCACCGCGCGGACCGCGCGCAGTGCCGCGGGCCCCACGCGGGCCGCGCGCGGCACTGCGGTGCGAGCGCAGTGCCGTGGGCACTGCGCGGACCGCGCACAGGCCCCGCGCGGGCGGCCATGGGCCGCGCGGGCTTGCAGGCCGCGTGCTAGGCGCGCGGGCCTGCAAGGCCCCGCGCGGGCGGCCATGGCAACGCGGGCGGCCATGGGCCGCGCGGGCTTGCAGGCCGCGCGCTAGGCGCGCGGGCCTGCAAGGCCCCGCACGGGCGGCCATGGCCCGCGCGGCCGGCCTTTGTGCCGCGCGGCTAAGCCCAATGCCGCGCGGCTGGCCCTTCACCGCACGGAGTTGGGTGTTTGTGCCGTGCGGCCGCGAGCCGCGCTGTTGCCGCGCAGATTGCGGCCCGACGGCGTGCTGTGGCGTGCGTGCGGTGGGTTTTCCGCGCCACGCGCGGCGTTTTTCATCGCCGGATGGTTTCCTTTCGCCGTTTGAGAGCGCGGGTTTCGACCGCGGGTTTTCTGATCCGTTTATTTCCCCTTTTCCCGCAGTGGTGACTCAGTGTTGACTTTCTACGTGGTGGGTGGTGCTTGTTTTGCCGCGTGGAGCTGTGGGATAGCGTCAGGACTCCTTGTTGGCGCGCGGATTTTGCCGATTTTCGCAGGTGGGTTGGTTCCTTCCAGAAGGATTATGGGATGCCCATTTTGTTTCCAAACGCAAAGGTATTGTGACCTCGTGCTACCAGGCAAGTGCTGGTCGGCCGTGTAAGTCGTGGGTTATGATTTCCGACTTAGACACGTATTATGCTCTTGGGTTTCGCTCTGGATTACACAGCTGTAGTTCGTTACCCCTGGCCGAGTTACCAGGAGGGTATTATTCCCCGGCCGAGTTACCGGGAGGACTTGTTCCCTGGCCGAGATGCCAGGAGGCATTTTTCCCCGGCCGAGTTACCGGGAGGACTTGTTCCCTGGCTGAGTTACCAGGAGGGTATTTCCCCGGCCGAGTTACCGGGAGGACTTGTTCCCTGGCTGAGTTACGAGGAGGGTATTTCCCTGGCCGAGTTTGTGGTGACCCAGATCTTTGCAGGGCTTCTCCGGTGTGACCAGCAGCTTCTGGAAGCCTACGTGGCATGTCGGCGGTGTTCGCGCGCCAATTTAGACACAAGTGATGGACTCGGGGCTTAAAATGGATCACGTGGGTAATCGAGGGACCCCGTCGGATGTTTAGAGGTGTTTCCGCGCAGAATGGATATCAAATTTAGGCTCAGCGTGAAATTCGGATTTAAAATACCTTTTCGGGAGCCTCCGGCAATTTATAGGATTGGAATTTGGCAAAATGGACGCCGGATTTGGAATCAGCGCGCGAAAACGGTCAAGATGGACTATTTATTTGCATTTTTCGGAGCTTGCTACAGTGATTTTCACTGTTCACGCCGGAACAGTGTTCCCGCCGATCGCCGGCGGCGGCCGGCAGCGGCGGGCAGCGGCGGAAGGCGGCGGCGCGGCCTCGGGCAGGCGGCACAGCGCGGCGGGCAGGCGCGCGCGGCGCGGGCAGGGCGCGGGCAGGTGCGCGGTCCACGCACCGGCGTGCACCAGTGCGGAGGACACATGGCAGATTCCCATTGGATGGCTCACAGGACGCGGTCCACGGAATAATTTGGGTGCACGGTGGACCGACTATAGGACACGTGGCAGATTTTGATTCGTTGGTGTTGTGGACCCGGTCCACGGTGCAGGAGGTTGTTACCTCGGTTTGCGTGCGGCATGGTCGCGGCAGCGCGCACGTGGGCGCGATTCCCGAGGCGCGGGCGCGCGGGATGGGGGGCCACGTGTCGCGCGGAGAGTGGCCGGGGTTGGTGTTTCCTGTTCGGCGGGACACGATGGGTATTTTCCGAAAAGATTTTTCTGGTTTTCCCTTAAGTGGCAAACCGAGGGCTCTTGGGAGGAGGATTTCGACCCCTTCGAGCCCTCTGCTCGAAGGGGGTTGAGAAGAAGAATTCTTCTCCTTGAAGTGAGGATTTCGTCCGCCAAGTTCCAGATTTTTCGGTCGCACGGATTTTGAGATATCCATTTTCCCGGCGCGGCGCGACGTTTTCTTTCCGGTGTCCTCCTTTGTCGCAGCGGCAGTGTGATGACTCCCCTGGCCTACCCTGAGCTCCTTTTTTCTGTGATTTTTGCGCCGTTGGCTTCACGACAGGTAGGGCTTCATCTTTCATTTTGATCGCACATTCCGATTTTGACTCGTTGGCTCGGATCCCGAGGTAACAATGGTTACCCTTTTTCTGTGAGAGATTTTGGGACAGCTGCGGATTGTGGAGGCCATATCTTCGCGCACGAGTGTCAGACGAGAATGTTCTTATACAACTTTTTCATCTACAGATCGCGAGGAACACGTTCGTATTTTTCTTGGATTTTTCAGAGAATTATTTCGAGGTGAAAATCCCTGTTTTCCCTGTGTTCAGTGCTACAGTATTTTGATACAGATTGTGTTGAGTGTACTACCTTGTCGAATTAATATCTTGACTTACCGAACTCAGATTTGGGCGTGCAAGCTACCGTTGCGAAGCTATCGACGCGAGGATCACGGTGATATTTTTCTGGGAATTTTCTGGGCTCTTGCTGCAAGTGAAAATTAAGCATTTCTGGGACTGTTGTTGTATGTGTGTGTGAGAGCAGATTTTGGAATGTATGTGTAATAGTGGACTTTGTATTGTGCCAGGAGAGTTACGGGTGTGCTGAACTTATTGGAGCAAGGGATTAGAGTTATCTGGTGTTTTCAGCTGTTGGGCTTTGGACAGTCAGCTTTTCAGGTGGGTGCTTTGTTCCGAGAACCGGTGGACGGTTCTCTAATTCTATATGTTAGAATTGCATGCAGGTGTAGGGTACAATACCTGGGATTGATCGGTAAGCTTAACAATGTTGATTTTAGGGGAATTGCAAGTTAATTATTCATATTATGACAATGGTATTAATCAAATATTCATGTTGATGACTAGTGGAAGCTTACCTAAGGCAAGGTTACCCTATATGATTAATTATCATGCCATGTTAGCACATAACCTTTTATGAGGCTGATTTATGCAATGGGATAGGATTATGTAGTTATGTGCAGGTTCTACTCTGAGGAGCGGTTATGGATCGAGGATTTTGGACAGGTACAGTCATTGTTAATTTTGGCATGAGGTTTATTTACTTATTTCTTCTTTGAAGACAAATGCATGCTTGTATGGACATATAGTTAGGCCCCCTTTTATTGCTACACTACTTATTGGGATTTGACTTAGGAGAAACCATGAGTGCTTTCTTTCTCCTTCTTATTTTAGACCTTCGAGTCATGTTGCTCGGGTTCGAGCAGAGGTTTGGGATAGTGTAGCCGGGACCTTAGGGTCAGAGACAGGGTGTACTTGATGTTGGATTGTGGGTTGTGGGTTGTTGCGGTGACCGCGGACATTGGGCGGTTGACCGGATGTTTACTATTGCATCAGATTGGGTATCAGATTTCTTTAGTGGACGGAGTTTCCCACTTTGATCATAGTCTTGATCCAGTCCTGCTATATTGAGATATGTGCTACAGAGATACCTGTGATACTGATGACAGAGATACTATACTCGTGTGGGTCGCTCCCCTCGAGTGCCACTCCGGAGTAGGCGAGACCGGGTTGTCGTACCGGCGTTCAGTTGAGCTTTTACCGGGTTGTCGTACCGGCGTTGAGTTGAGCTTTTACCGGGTTGTCGTACCGGTGTTGAGTTGAGCTTTTCCAGTTTTTACTGGTCCATCGATTGGATTTATTCAGGATACTTTTTGTTACACTCGTGCCTGGGGGACCGAGTGGAGTCTAGTAGCTGTGTTTAGACCAGTGCTAGTGTTGTTGGGAACCGTTCGGGGTTTGGCGGTGGTCCCGTGGTCGTTGCGAGTTCTTTGACCTTTGTGTGAGAGGTTGAGCATCTTGAGTCTATCCATTCTGAGAGAGAGGGCATGGATTTTGACTATAGCCTGCATGGGCCACTACTCGATAGCGAGTTAGTCCGTTTGGACGCCCTACGTAATTTCTGCCCGTCAGCGGGAGGTGGTTGTAGGTGGGCGCAGGTTTGACTGGACCCGATGGGCAGTCAGCTCGATTGGGTCGATTGAGCACCTCGGGTGCGAGTGTTGCATATCTTTATCAGAGTTTCCCCATTTGAGCTTTTAGATAGAGGCATGGTAGCTGTAGAGGGTCTCCAGCTTCTTCGTTCAGTTTTATTGCATTGGTCATCTTTTGCCTTTTGAGCACTTGGTGGGCAGATCGTCGGGCCTGGTGGCGATACCCACTGAGAACTCCCTTTTTGGTGTAGTTCTCACACCCGTTGGGGGTCCCCCCCCCCCCCCCCCCCCCCCTTTTGTCCCTTCTCTCCCTTGTTTTGCAGAGTCTTAGCAGGTGTTGCTGTTTCTACGGTTGCTGTTCGAGGCGAGGGAGTCGCGGGCTAGATCCTGACCCATTGGAGAGTAGCGGTACCCCCCCTTTGAGGAGATCTTCAGCATAGTCGGTAGATTAGTATTTATTTCCTCTTTTGAGAGACTGATGTAGTGAGGATATGATGTATTGAGAGCTGGTACACTGATGTTTTATTTGAGATATCTCCCTGTTGAGCTATGAGTTTTGTACTCGAGGTTATTGTACGTTTATCATTTTTGGGAGATGGACCTTGTTGTTTTATCTTCAGTTGTACAGTGGTTGATTTTATTTCTATAGCAGTTTTATCTTTTAGCTCTGATATCTGTTAGCTGTAGCTCTTTTTGCAGGTAGGACGCTTCGCCTATGCGGGTTTGGCATAGGTGGCGGATCTGTTGGCGGGCCCGGGTCGCAGTTTCGATCCCGGGGCGTGACAGAGTTACTAGTGGAAGTTCGCCCCTGGCCGAGTTACCGGGTGGCTGAGAGGGAATGACATGAGCGGGTGGTCATTTCATATGATTCTATATGTCATTTAGTACAGCATTGCATCGAGGCATATAGTGATAGATTTACTTACAGCTTTCATTTAGTGTTATCTATCTATCTGTATATTTCCCTGGCCGAGTTACCAGTGGAAGTTCGCCCCTGGCCGAGTTACCGGGTGGCTGAGAGGGAATGACATGAGCGGGTGATCATTTCATATGATTCTAGATGTCATTTAGTACAGCATTGCATCGAGGCATATAGTGATAGATTTACTTACAGCTTTCATTCAGTGTTATCTATCTATCTATCTATCTATCTATCTGCTTTTGCCCTCCAGCGGACTTAGTGGGCCACCGAGGAGAGGACATCGGTACCCACTGAGATCTGACTTTTCAGTTGATCTCACACCCGCCATGTGTGACAGGTGTTTCTGAGGCGGCTGTTCCCGGGCCGGCACGTGCGGAGTCTTCAGACCGTGGCAAGGGCTTGGCCGACTAGTGCCTTCTGGGTCTGTAGAGTCAGAGGTAGAGGTTACCCAGTTACTTTTGTTTCCCACTTTTGTACTAGATAGTGATGATGTACCCCTTTTTGGGGAGGCAGTGGATGTTGTACCTGGGCTTTTTACTGAGTGACTCCTGTGTACTGTTTATTTTCTTCAGTGCTGTTCTTTTCCCGCTCTGATACTTGTACAGCTAGATCTCTTTTACAGGTTAGACGCTTCGTCTGTGCGGCAGTTTCCGCACAGACGGCGGATCTGTTGGCGAGCCCGGGGCGCAGTCTCGACCCCGGGGCGTGACACGGGCACTAGCCCCGTGCGGCGCGCAAGCGGCGCTGCGGCGCATTGCACGGCCCTTCAATGGCGCGCGGGTAGCGCGTGCCTTAGCCGCGCGGCGGCAGCGAGGCGGCCGCAGCGAGGCGGCGGCGCGGCGGCGGCTCGGGCATCCTAGCGTTGCCCAAACAACAAAACCAAGAACGCAAAACCCAAAACCGAAAACACGAAACCAAGAACGACGAAAACGCGAGAGAGATAAACGCCGCTAACCTCACTCAATCGGAGAAGACGACCCGATCTCGTTCCTCGCGGTAGTGAGAATCCGGATCCGCTCCCCGTTGACGGTGATGCTTCGATCCCGGCTTCCGGCACGTTGATCGAAGAAGATGGAAGATCCGATCTCTTTTTCCTCTCCGAACTAGGGTTTTCTTTTTCTTGGAGGGTAATTAATATAATATAATTAATTTCTCTTTTCTCATGCGTATAATAAAACCTTAACTGCAACAAACGGGATTCTCTAACTAACTTCTAGATAAGAGTGCCACCTAAGCCAAGTTCTAACCCAGTCGGCGCGGATTTTGATGCACCAAAGCCTTAACGGGTTCGACTTATCCCATCGTACTCGTTAACACAAATGACTCAATCCGGGAGATCCGTAAGTCGGATTTCAGATCCGATCGCTCCGCCGTTCACCATTTCTCGGGCTCTATCATGGAAAAATATCCGCAAGCCACCACGGTCTACCCAGAAAAACTTGATAATTTATTTTCCCTAATAAACTAATTTATTAAAAATGAAATAAAAAGAGGACAGAAAAAGTCATGATACTACATCACACACCTCTTAAAAGAAGTTTCGTCCTCGAAACTTAACATCCACCCGTGCTAAATAAATCAGGAAAACACTCTCTCAACTTTGATTCTAACTCCCAAGTCGCTTCACACTCTTCATGATGGTTTTGGGCTTTTCCCGAGCTCTCCTGTGAATGAGCCCTAAGCAAAGTTGATTCTCTTCTTGTGCCCCATCTCTCGAAGGATTTTCGGAATTTTTGGAAGCTGCTATATCGGCAATTTTTGCGACTCGGTGAACTGCGACGTTCTTTTTCCGGTGTCCTTTTTCGTCGCATTTCGATCTGCGGGCTCCCTTAGGCTACCCCGAGGGACTTTTTGAGCGATTCTTGCGGCATCGTTTTCACGACAGGTAGGGCTATATTTCTTGTATTTACCACTTTCACCCGTTTCGAGGTTTTACTGGGTTTTCTGGAGCTTCTTTAAACCCCCTTTTTCTGCGGTGATTTTTGGACAGCGGCGGAGTAATCATGGATTTTCTCGGCCTACGAGTATCGGAATGAGGCGTATAAATACTTGATTCGTATCTACTCTTCGCGAGGAACGGAACGATGTTTTTTCTGGATTTTTGTGAGGACTACACAGAGGTGAAATCCCTCGTTTTCTGTGCTGGTTTTGGCAAATAGCAAGTGCTATTTTTGGAACTGCTACCGTCGATGCTAAGTGCGATACTTTTTGCAGTGGTTCGCAGATTGGGTGTTCTTGGACTCGTTGGAATCGTGGGAATCTGAGGATTATCCACGTTCAGTTGGACCTTAGATTGACACGCATTTTCAGGTGGGTTGCTTCGTCTCCAAAACCGGTGGACGGTTCATTAATTCTATTGTATAGAAAACATGCATGATTGTGAGATGTGTTAGAATGCATGTTAGAGAGAGAGATGTTGTCTTTCTTGTGTTGTTATTGATATCATGTTGGTTAATGTTCCCTGATCTTGCTTTAGTTAAACTAAATGCAATTATTGGAACGTGACCTAGCACCCTGTCATATGTTGCATGTGTAATCAGACTAGTAGAAAACTCTCACTTGGGCTAGGTTTATTTATGCTTTAGACATCCACACTACTCTATTCCTGGACATAGTGTTATCCTCGCCCGGGTAGTGGGCCGAGTGGTCGGGATTTATTTTGGTGTAGGATGCATGTTACACTCGTGCTTGGGGGCAGAGTGGAGTCTGGTAGATGTAGCTAGTCTTGTACCTGTGGCGGGAGTCGTTTGGGTAAACGGTGGTCCCGGGTTGTCGAGTTCTCCAGTTTATGTGTCGCCACTGTGATCGTGGCAGTAGTGTACTAGTGATAGCAGGACCTTGAACCCAGAATATTTTTGGACACACATAATTTTAGTCAATCAATGTTTTTCTTCCAAACATCGAAGGATCGCCAGAGTATATTCTTGTCTGATTGGGCGAAGGCATTAGCCCTTCGGGGTTTGGAAATAAAACTTATTTTCTAACTGATTTTCCTAAAAAGAGCTAAAAATGATTAAAATGGGTTTTCTCAAATCAAGATGATTTTATAAAAAGAAAAATAACTGCTTTTAGTCCTCACCCCGAGGGGGTTAGAGTGAAAATGGTTTTCAGTAACAAATATCACATTTTTATGTAAACTCCCTCACCCGGGAGGGTTCGGGTGATCTGGGTTCTAAGGGCTGCCTTTTTTCTTTGGGTCGAGAACAACGAGAGGCTATACTTAGAGCCTGTTCTTGTTTGATTTGGGTTGTAGGTTTTAGTCTTTCGGGGTTATCGGACCCTTCATTGTTGTCGGATGTGGAGTATACCCAGCTGGTGAGTTTGCATGTCGAGTTGATGTTCTTTTTGGGGAGCCGTTGGGTTGACAGCGGTCCTGACTGTTCGAGTATTTCTACCTAGTGAGTTAGAGATGTGATTTTGGGCACTGTTGATCTTGTTGATCATTGATTTGGATTATAGCCTGCATGAGCCATATTGAGCTCGACAGAGATGCGCGGATACTTTCCTCGGTGGGGTCGCGTCCCTCGAGTGCCGCTCCGGAGCTAGGCCTATTACTTTGCTATCGCGACTTGTCGACGCAGTCCTTCTGGCTGGGCCAGTTTTGGCAGTCACGGACGCCCTACGTAAGTCCAGTCCTCCGTGGATGTAATGGCAGTAGGTGGGCGCAGATTTGACTGGACCCTATGTGGCAGTCATTGTGATTCGGTTGATTGAGTATTTTTGGGTTAGAGTCGATGCATCATTTCATCAGTATCACCCTTTGAGCATTGTAGATAGAGGCATGATAGCTGTATATTTCTTTCCAACTTATCTTTACAATATTACAGTTTTTCCTGTTATCTTATGACTTTAGTAGACTTAGTGGGCAGACCGTCGGGCTTGGTGGCGGTACCCACTGAGGACTACGTGTTGGCGTAGTTCTCACACCCGCTGGGGGTTCTTTCCCCCCCTTCCTCTTTCCTCTCCTTTATTTTGCAGAGTCTTCTGCAGGTGTTGCTGATCATTTTGCTGTTGATCGAGGTGAGGGAGTCGCGAGCTAGTTCCCTACCCGTCCTTGGAGTATAGTGGTACCCTTTTTGGAGCTTGTAGTATAATCTGCTGGATTTTAATAGTTAGTTGCTTTTGAGAGTTTTATTTTTGAGAGACTTATGTATTGTGAGGTTCAGACTTATACTATTTGGATATGTATTTTCTTATTTCAGTAGTTTATTTTTCAGCTCTGATATCTGCATAGCTGTAGTATTATCTATTACAGGTTAGACGCTTCATCTATACGGGGCTTCCTGTATGGGCGGTGGATCTGTTGGCGGGCCCGGGTCGCAGTTTCGACCCCGGGGCGTGACAGGTGGAGATTGCGGATTCACAAAATCTAGTACCGGAGTGAGTACCAAATTCCCAACAGTAGACAATCCTTTTTTTAGGGCTAACTAAATGAAATTTAACTTTAGTTGGGATTTTGAGTCTCCAAATTGTGGGTGTCACGACATCTCTGACTTTCCCACTCCTGATTAGCAAATCCACGGATTTGACCATGAACCTGTTTCCTATATTCCATATTCAACGGATATTATCAGGCTAATTTTCAACAGAGATTTGCGAGTGTGTTCTTCAGTTCTCTTATACTTTGTTCATTACTATGTAATGTTCTTCTCGCCCCTCTCAAAATCTTTCTCCACCTCCATCCAATAGCAGAGAAACACTCACGACTCTAACCTTTTTGAGATCAGCCATAGTTAGTTAATTCGGATTCGGCAAAAATTCGGTACAGATATAATACGGATAAAATTTGTATTATAATTTTAAAATTCGTTGAAAAATTCGGCTAAAAAACTGGTTCGTCAATTATTCGGATACGTGATTTATACGGAAATAATACATTCACTAATTAAAAATTCGGCTATTAAATTAAAATTTTTCTTTTAAATTTATATTGTTATTATAAACAATTATAATTTTTAAAAATAAGTTAATCAATTTACTTTAGAAATAAATAAAATATCCATTCATAACAAATAAAAATAAAAATATAATTTTAAGTGACTCCGGCAAAGAACAAAAAAAAATTAATCAATGACTGAAATTTTTAAAAAATTTTTTAAAAAAATTAGATTAATTAAAGTAAATTTTAATTTCACTCACAAGTCACCAAATTTATAAATTAATACACAAATTTACAAAATCACAACTCACAAACGGGTGGCGACGAGGAGGATGACGAGCGGCACGCGGCTCGGAGGGTTCCGATGGCGAGCGGCGCGCTGCCCGGAAGGGGTTCCGATGTCGAGCGGCGAGCGACTTGGGAGGGTTCCGATCCAATGGCGACTTGGCGAGCGCACGCCGCCCGGCCGGGGTGGGAGGAGGCGGTCGTGAGAGGGCGTGAGAATAGAGAAGAGAAGGAGGATCGCGTAGGGTGCCGTGGTGGGAGAAGGCGGTCGTGAGAGGGTGTGAGAACAGAGAAGAGAATGGAGGTGGGGTGGGCCTGTGATGGTTTTTTTTTTTTTTTTTTTTTGGAATTCGCAAATAATTCGTGAATTATTCGCGAATAATACTTTTTGGTTCAAAAATTCTCGAATTATTTCAAATTTTTGGAAAAATTTGAAAACAGTACGTTTAATTCGAATTCTCAATAATTCGCGAATAATTCACGAATTAACTAACTATGAGATCAGCATGCATTAGCATGGATATATAGAAAGTGAGGAACGAAATGGCAACCTAAGAGGAGTGGGGGTAAATTAGGTTTCTAAAATAAAATTGCAAATTAATCAAGCAAATTAAAAATTCCAAATCAGATAAAATAAGCTAGAGTAAGAAAAATGCAAACTCGAAAAACGCACAATCGATTTGTTTCGAGGTTCGGCACTTTGCCTACGTCCCCGCCAATTTCTCAACACAAGAGAACGTTGGATTACCACTAGATTATGCTTTTGCGGGCAAGCACCAAGCCTTTACACCAACACTTTCTTCTTTTCTTTATTACACAAAATTGTATCTTACTACAAATTTCACTCAAGCTTAAAGAGAGAGAGAGTAGAGCTAAAGGAAGTATTACACTTAAATTTTCAAGCTTGGAAGCTCTTAGAGATTGATATCAAAGTCCTTCAACATCTCTCTATTTATAGCCACGAAGATTAAATGAAGCAGACTTCATTCGGACGCCAAGTCCATAATTTCGACGTCCATTAATGCATAGCATGCGCTAATTGAGTGTGCTTAATTCTGACACAACAGACATCCGATTTTATCGCTGTAGCCCAAATCTTATCAGCAACCCAAATCTTCAATCAGCCAACCAGGGACGAAGCCATGAGTTTAATTCTTTGGGGGAGGGGGGAATATATTATACAAAATATATTAATCTTTAAAAATTATTAATAAAATAAACTATATATAAAAAATTCAAAATACAAAAATATGAAAGAAAATTCAAAAAAAATTACTTACCATTTAAAAGTTAGAATAGTGCTCGACGCTCCTTCAAGTCATGAAATCCATCAATTAATAATTGAATCAATAGTAAACTTCTCGACAATTTCTCTTTCAATATACACGATCAAAGAATTAGTAATAAAATAAACTATATATAAAAAATTCAAAATACAAAAATACGAAAGAAAATTCAAAAAAAATTACTTACTATTTAAAAGTTAGAATAGTGCTCGACGTTCCTTCAAGTCATGAAATCCATCAATAATTGAATCAATAGTAAACTTCTCGGCAATTTCTCTTTCAATATACACGATCAAAGAATTAGTAAGAAATTCATCATCCATCTTATTCCGGAGATCGGTTTTAATAATGTTCATAGAGGAAAATGCTCGTTCGGTAGTTGCAGTTAAAACTGGAAGAGTTAGTACAAGTTTAACCAATCGATAGAGAAGGGAATATATTTCCGATTTTCTTGTTGCCACCAACCATTGACAAAACTCAGAAATAGTTGTCAATTTTTGCAAATCGAAATATCGCAAAATTTCAAATTCATAATGACGAAGCTCTATTCTCAACTCTTCTTTTTCTAATTCAGTAAAATCTTGAGGATAATACCTTTTCTCGAGATTACAAATGTCATCAATATTAAAAGATTTGCAACAATCTTTAGGATCCAAAGCATTAGAGTATGTAATTCTATCATATTGTCACTAAATCTTGTACTCAATTTGTCACGCCCCGGGTGAAAACCAGAACCCGGGCCCGTCTACAGATCCGTCGTGCACGCAGAATTTCCTGCGTACACGAAGCGCCAACTACCTGCTCAAATATAAGAGATAATAATAAAAGAGCAATAAAAACAGAGCTGAACTAAAAACTAATACATCTCAGACTGAAGCTGGAAATAAAATACAATACATCTGTATAAATGATACATCTGTCTCTCCCAGCTCACCAAAATAAATACAACCTGCTGGCAAAAGCCAGTCCCAAAGGTAAAAGTATAACCGTCTGAGGAAATCTGGGTACACCAACAGTCCAGCTAACACGCTCATCCTGCCTCGAGATCTATCTACTCAGCCGTCCTCTCTCCTCGACCCGCCACTGAAAGCCCAGTAGCACCCGCAGAAGACACTGCAAAACAAGGGAGAAGAAAAAAAAAGGAAAGAAGAATGGGGGTGAGAACTACTAGTAAACCAGTAGCCTCCCCTAGTGGGTAAAACCTCAAACTCTGACGCACCCACTAGGTCTACCAGAGGCAAAGAGGGGAAGAAGAGTGGTAAGCAATAATGACTGCTGAAGAAAGGAAACTACCACTACTATGCCTCTAAAATGCAGTCCTAGACTGGAATAAACGTATGCAACAGTAATCAACCGTCCCAGATGAACCCAATCTGTACCGCCCTCATCATCGGGCAAATAAGCCGCGCCGATGTGATAGCAAAACTCCTGCTGCCGTCCTCATCATCGGGCAAATAAGCCGCGCCGATGTGATAGCAAAACTGTCAATAACTGTGTGACGCCCCACTTCCCAGGGGGTCACCCATCCTAGAACTACTCTAGCTCTAGCACGCTTAACTCTCATAACCTCTTCGATCTTCCTACCATCCAAAATGCTATAGCCGGGTTAGAGATTTAGTCCTATTATATCATTTATATAGAGGACTAATCCAAATTCCAGGGGTGCCACATTCTTCCCCCCTTTAAGTCCTGACGTCCACGTCAGGCTCAAGCACACTCACAAGCACCAGGCGATGTGAGACTAGTCTCGCTAGCCTTAGCCGACCTTGTGAGGAGCTGCACTCCACTCACAACGGTCATTAGCCGGGGAGCCTCGCTCTACCCGCTATATAACCCTGGCTCAGCAGAGACTCATCTCACATTTCCGGCTGGTGAATGGCTCTGATACCAACTGTGACTGTAGGACCCCCGAACCCCATGCAGCATTTTTCCGATGGATCCACTGTTAGAACACCTGTTGTTGGTGTATCTGGCCCATGGTGCATCAATGGGATGCCACAGATGGACCCTGTAAGTTTTTTTTAGCTGTGTTGGCTTTCGGCTGGGTTTGCCGAAATTTTGAAAAAGAATTAGGCCAAATAGACGGCGGAAATGGATTGAGCACGGAAAAACGCTTGGAAATGGCTTTTTGTTTGCCAAATTCTGAGTCCGGATGCCCAAAAACGGACTCCCGGAAAATTTACTGGATTTCTGGTGCATGGGGGAGCCGTGGACCGGCGGGGGTGCCACGTGGCAGGCCCGGATTGGCCGGCGCACGCGGCCGGGTCCACGGAGCGCAAGGGTTAGGACCGGGGTGCACCGCGGGGCGCGTGGACCGGGGGCGTGCCACGTGGCAGCGCCTGATTGGGCGGCTCAGGTGCGCTCGGTCCGCGGGAGCGTGCGGGGTGGCGTGGACCGGGGTGCGCCACGTGGCGGCACCCGGTTGGCGGGCGCATGCGCGCGCGGTCCACGCAGCGCGCGGGGCAGGTGGCCGTACGCGGGGCAGGCGCGGGCGACGTGGGCGTGCCACGTGGCGCCCGCTGATTCGCGGGCGCCACCTACCGCGTTGACGCGGGCAGGGACACGTGGCGCTCCCCGTGGCGGCTTGCACGGCTGCGGCGTGTTCGGGGGACACGTGGCGGGCGCCGGCGCGGGTCGGACCAAGCAAGCGTCCGGCTGGATCCCGTGTGCGGGCTGGGCCGGGCCGGGCCGCACTGTGCGCGCCCGAAACCGGCCGGGCCGGGCTGCACTGTAGCCGCCCGAATTCGGGCTGGGCCGCACTGTAGCCGCCCGAATCTGGGCTGGGCTGCACTGTAGCCGCCCGAATCTCGGGACAATTTCGGTATTTCTCCAATTGTTTTTTTGGGCCTTTAAATAGCAGCCCGAGCCTCTTTCTTCTCCCCTTTTCTCCTCTTTTCGAGCCTCCTCTGCCCGAGCAACCTTAAGAAGATTTCTTCATCTTCAAGCTCTGGATCCACCTGCAAAGTTTTGGGATTTTATGGGCACGCATCCCGAGGTTCTCTATTTTACGGCGCGGCGCGACGTGGTGGTTCCTGTGTTCTTCTTCGGCGCAGCAGCAGTGTTTTAGCTCCCCTGGTCTACTCCGACGATCTTTTCGAGCAATTTCTTCGCTGCTGGATTCGTAACAGGTGAGGCTACGATTTTGGGTTTCTCGCACATTTTCAGATTTCGCGTTTTTCGAGGAGTTTTCTCGTGCTCACTGGGACCCTTCTTGCTGTGAGATTTTTGGTGAGGGCAGCACCTTCTCTTGAGGAGATCTTCGCGCACGAGTCTCAGATCAAGACGTGCTTATAGACTTTTTTCATCTACTCGACGCGAGGATCATCGTGGATTTTTCTTGGAATTTTTGGAGACCTCCCCGAAGGTATACACTGTTCCTTTTATCTGTACAAGAGGTTACAGTTGAATGGTTTTGGGATTGTGCGCACCAATACTGTAGAATTTGTAACTTGGCCTACGGTGCTCGGAATTGGACGTGCAGGTACCCGTTTCGAAGCTATCAACGCGAGGATCGCTGTGGTATTTTTATCAGAATTTTTGGAGTTCGTTTTACAGGTGAAAATTTCGCAGTAAGTGGACTGTTCCCAGCAGATTTGTAAAACCTGGATTTTAATGGATTTAAAGTGTAACTGTAGCCTTATGTTGTACCCAGGAGGGATTGTGGACTGTGCTGGACCTGTTGGACCTAGAGTGGTTATTTTCCTGGTTTTCTCAGCTGTACGACTCCGGACAGTTAGCGTCTTCAGGTGGGTGGCTTGCTTTCAAGATCTATGGACTGTACTCTAATTCTATTGATATAAAATCATGCATGATAGTGATTGGACTTGGGTAGCATGCTAGAGCGTAGGAATTGTTGATCCTTGTTTTATCTGTCGATCTTGTGATCTCTTGCTTCCTACTATCATGTTAAATAATTGTTATATTGGAACCTGACCTAGCACCCCCGTCATATGTTGCATGTGTAACCAGACCAGTAGAAAACCCTCACTTGGGCTAGGGTTATTTATGTTTAGACATCCACACTTTATGTCGCATTCCTGGACTTAGTGTTATCCTCGCCCGGGTAGTGGGCCGAGCGGTCGGGACTTCTCTATAGTGTGGGATGCATTGCACTCGTGCTTGGGAGCAGAGTGGAGTCTGGTAGATGTAGTGGTTCGCTTGTCTGTATCGGGAACCGTTTGGGGTAAACGGTGGACCCGAGAGATCTTGTTTTCCCCTGTTTGGGTCGTCGCCACTGTGTTAGTGGCAGTAGTTTACTAGTGTTAGCCGGACCTAGAACCCAGAACCCTTTTCGACATATACATGATTTTAGTCTACCAATGTTTTCTTCCAAACATCGAAGGGCCGCTGGAGTCTGTTCTTGTTTGATTGGACAAAGGCATCAGCCCTTCGGGGTTTGGGTAAAACACTTGTTTTCTAACTATTTTTCTAAAAAGAACTAAAATCATTAAATATGGATTTCTTCCAGATCAAATTAGTTTTCAATAACAAATGTCACCTTTTCCCGTAAATCTCCCCACTCGAAAGGATTCGAGTGGTCTGGGTTCTAGGGGTCGTTCCTCTGTCGGGACGAAAGCCACGGGGGCCGAGCCTGGAACCTGTTCTTGTTTGATAGGGTTGTAGGGGTAGGTCTCCCGGGACTTTCGGGCCCTGTTGGTGTCTTCTGCGAGTGGTACTGTGATTATTGCTTTCCCGAACTATAAGGGATCGGGAACTTCGATAGTCGGAGCCTAGAGTCTGTTCTTGTTTGATAGGGTTCTTAGCGCCGGTCTATCGGGTTTCCGAACCCTTATGGTGTCGGTCTTTCTGGAGAGTTTAGTGTTCTGTTGTGGGAGCCGTCTGGTGGACGGTGGCCCCAGCTGTGTGACTTCCAGCTTGTGGTTGAGAGTTGGTGTTGTTGGTCGATCTTGTTGATCGTGGTTTGGACTATAGCCTGCATGAGCCATATTTGAGCTCGACAGAGATACGCGGATACTTTCCTCGGTGGGGTCGCTCCCCTCGAGAGCCACTCCGGAGTTGGGCCTGTTACTTGCTATCGCGACTTGTCGACGCCGTCCCTCTGACTGGCCCGGTTGGCGGCAGTCACGGACACCCTACGGTAGACCCGTCCTGTTGAGGATATGCGGCAGTAGGTGGGCGCAGGTTTGACTGGACCCTTTGAGGCAGTCGGTTTAGATTTGGTGAGTTTACTGTGTGTGTTAGTAGATGCATCATGTTTCATCTGTTCCTTTTCTTGAGCATCTAGATAGAGGCATAGTAGCTGTTGAGTTACTTTTCCAGCCTTTCATTTCAGTTTTATATTGTTACTTTATGCCTCTAGTAGACTTAGTGGGCAGACCGTCGGGCTTGTTGGCGGCACCCACTGAGAACTACTTGGGACGTAGTTCTCACACCCGTCGTGGTGTATTTTCCCACAGGGACTTCTACTCCGGTTCCTACTGCTCCTGTTGCCGCTTCTTCTGATCGAGGTAAGGGAGTCGCGAGATAGTTCCCCACCAGTCGTCGTCCAGAGAGTAGATGTACCCTTATTACTTTTGAGAGTTCCTGTTGAGAGAACTTTGTAGTGAGGTATAGAGTTGTATTTATTTTCTTCTGCTCGAGTGACTTTTGTACTTTTGGTGAGGACTTGTGTTGTATATAGTTTTTATTTCTAGCAGTTTTACTTTCAGCTCTGATATCTGCATAGTATAGATGCTCTTTTGCAGGTTAGTCGCTTCGTCTATACGGGCTTCCCGTATGGGCGGCGGATCTGTTGGCGAGCCCGGGTCGCAGTTTCGACGCCGGGGCGTGACAGATTAGGTGGTATCAGAGCCTAGGTTGTAGGTCATTGTGGACTTAGAAACCCTAGGCTTGTGGTTGGACATTAGGATGACTACGTGAGAGTCGTGACTGTTAGCGAGAGTCCTGATTGAGTTTGATACCTCTCCCAAGGGGTGGGATGAGTGATTGGCATGTTTATTCTCCTAAGCGATTATGTTGGCTACAGACAACATAATGCTAGGGAATGGATGACATGTCTTAGACTTTCGCTGGATTGGGTCGTGTATTGTTTGGTACTGTCCTGATGTTTCCTTGTGTGTTGTAGGTGGGCACGATGCCTCCCCGACGCGGGGTGCAGACGCGTTCTCAGCCTTTTCCCTCCGATGAGCCTGGGCAGGAGGAGCCAGCACAGGGTCAGCAGAGTGAGGTGCAGGAGCTTCGGGCTCAGTTGGCCCAGTTGTCTGAGGCGGTGCAGCGCCAGGAGGAGGCTTCTCAGCGCCAGGAGGAGGCTTCTCGGCGCCAGGAGGAGGCCTTTGGTCGGATGATGCTTCTTTTAGAGCAGAGGACGCAGCCTGTGGTAGCACCCCCTGTGTGTTCGCCTGTGCCTTCTTCGCCAGCTGTGGCGCCCCCTGTGGTCCCGTCAGCGCCGGCTATTCCTGTCGAGCCGGTTTCTAGTATACCACCGCCTGGATCGATGGGACCTTTGACTTTGGCTGAGCAGAGTGCGGTGGTGGATCTGTTGATGAGGTTCCGCCGGTTTGATCCACCCCGTTTTTTCTGGTATGAGTGCTGAGCCGTGGGAGGCAGAGTCTTGGATCACGGCCATGGAGCGTCATTTTGAGAGTTTGTTCGTTGAGGATCGATTTCGAGTCTTTTTGGCTACACACTACTTGGAGGGCAACGCCGAGGCTTGGTGGCGGCGTGTGCGGCCTGCTGGTCCGCCTGGGACGCGGATTCTTCCCTGGGCGGAGTTCCGCAGACTTCTGTTAGGGGCCTTCTTTCCTGAGAGTGTTCGTCAGAGATTGGAGGAGCAGCTGAGAAATCTCCGCCAGGGAGATCGGCCCGTGAATGCATACATAGCCGAATTCAATCAGCTGTTGGCTAGTATGCCTCACGTGGCCAGGGACGAGTCTCACCGGATCTACATGTTTGAGCGGGGGCTGCGCCGGGATATTTATCAGCTTGTTCGCTCCCGCAGATTACAGACTTTGGAGGCATCAATGGAGCAGGCGTTATATGTTGAGTCTGGAGAGGCAGTGATGTCAGAGGTGGCTCTAGCCCCCGTAGTGATTCCTGGGGCGAAGCGCCCAGCACCGGGTGATGAGGGTCAGACGAGCGGGCAGGGACCTCCGAGACCTCCACGATCTCATCCTGAGGGTCGTGGGTTTCGTAGGCGCCGGAGATCTGGTGAGCCCCAGCAGCAGCAGCATCAGCGGTATCGGCAGCAGCGGCAGGAGCGGTGTGTCATCTGTGGCAGGCCTCATCCACCGTCGCAGTGTGATCAGAGACAGGGGCGGTGTTTCCTCTGTGGAGAGTTGGGACATTTCCGCGCAGCTTGCCCCCAGGCCATTTTGTCAGTGCGGCCGATTGCGACAGCACCCCCCTTGCCCATCCATGCAGCGGGAACCCCTCCGGCACACCAGCGGACAGAGTGGGCCACGACGTCGGGACAGACGGGACGGCGACCTGCAGCACCCAGTGGACGGGTTTATGCAGCCCTGTTGGAGGACACCCCGGCAGCGGATCGTGCTGCGGCAGGTATGATTTTATTTCAGTTAGCCGAGTCGAGCATTTTGTTACCGCTGCATTCTTCTGCTTTATTAGTTGAGTATCTGCATCGGCGTCCTTGCATGGGTTTGGGTTAGGAATTTCTGCTACATGTTTTAGCGATTGGATTCTTCCCTGTACCCTACGAGTAGAGGAGGGTCGCAGTGTATGATCAGTGCAGTTGAGACTTGGGACTTCACTTGCTGTTGTGACGATTCAAGGCAGCTCCAGGACTTGGATTGAGCACCCAGGTTGGGCTGATTGATGCGGTGCTGTGCTACGACTGATGATGGAATGAAAGCAGTTATCCTTCTGCGAGTTGGACTGGAGGAGTTCGTTTTCTCGGATTGTCGGCGTATCCTTCCAACAGCATGGGCTACAGCGACTGTGGACAGACGCCACCTCGGGAGCAGACGTGATGTTAGGACTAGTGGTTATGTCCTTAGGGGTCTCGGTTAGTGATAGCTTTCTTTTGTGGCCACAGTAGGAACGACACCAACACTTCTCCCCCTTTTCTCACCTTGTACTGAAATTTACGAACAGGACGGAAACTTCGAAAGATTGCTCCAGAAATGGAGACAGTGCCCGAACATGTTCTTGTTTGATTGGGGCGAAGGCACTGATTTTTCGAAATTTTTGGACTTTTTGCTAATTTCAGCTGTTTTCTAAATCGAGGGTTGGAGTTGATGACTTTCCTGCTGGTGGAGCCGTATCTTTCTTGTTAGTTTAGTGTTGCGTTCTTGGTTGTTTTGATTGTTTTGTTTTTGTTGTGGCGTGTTTTTGTTTCGGGGACGAAACTTCCTTTTAGTGGGGGAGGATGTAGGACCCCCGAACCCCATGCAGCATTTTTCCGATGGATCCACTGTTAGAACACCTGTTGTTGGTGTATCTGGCCCATGGTGCATCAATGGGATGCCACAGATGGACCCTGTAAGTTTTTTTTTAGCTGTGTTGGCTTTCGGCTGGGTTTGCCGAAATTTTGAAAAAGAATTAGGCCAAATAGACGGCGGAAATGGATTCAGCACGGAAAAACGCTTGGAAATGGCTTTTTGTTTGCCAAATTCTGAGTCCGGATGCCCAAAAACGGACTCCCGGAAAATTTACTGGATTTCTGGTGCATGGGGGAGCCGTGGACCGGCGGGGGTGCCACGTGGCAGGCCCGGATTGGCCGGCGCATGCGGCCGGGTCCACGGAGCGCAAGGGTTAGGACCGGGGTGCACCGCGGGGCGCGTGGACCGGGGGCGTGCCACGTGGCAGCGCCTGATTGGCGGCTCAGGTGCGCTCGGTCCGCGGGAGCGTGCGGGGTGGCGTGGACCGGGGTGCGCCACGTGGCGGCACCCGGTTGGCGGGCGCATGCGCGCGCGGTCCACGCAGCGCGCGGGGCAGGTGGCCGTACGCGGGGCAGGCGCGGGCGACGTGGGCGTGCCACGTGGCGCCCGCTGATTCGCGGGCGCCACCTACCGCGTTGACGCGGGCAGGGACACGTGGCGCTCCCCGTGGCGGCTTGCACGGCTGCGGCGTGTTCGGGGGACACGTGGCGGGCGCCGGCGCGGGTCGGACCAAGCAAGCGTCCGGCTGGATCCCGTGTGCGGGCTGGGCCGGGCCGGGCCGCACTGTGCGCGCCCGAAACCGGCCGGGCCGGGCTGCACTGTAGCCGCCCGAATTCGGGCTGGGCCGCACTGTAGCCGCCCGAATCTGGGCTGGGCTGCACTGTAGCCGCCCGAATCTCGGGACAATTTCGGTATTTCTCCAATTGTTTTTTTGGGCCTTTAAATAGCAGCCCGAGCCTCTTTCTTCTCCCCTTTTCTCCTCTTTTCGAGCCTCCTCTGCCCGAGCAACCTTAAGAAGATTTCTTCATCTTCAAGCTCTGGATCCACCTGCAAAGTTTTGGGATTTTATGGGCACGCATCCCGAGGTTCTCTATTTTACGGCGCGGCGCGACGTGGTGGTTCCTGTGTTCTTCTTCGGCGCAGCAGCAGTGTTTTAGCTCCCCTGGTCTACTCCGACGATCTTTTCGAGCGATTTCTTCGCTGCTGGATTCGTAACAGGTGAGGCTACGATTTTGGGTTTCTCGCACATTTTCAGATTTCGCGTTTTTCAAGGAGTTTTCTCGTGCTCACTGGGACCCTTCTTGCTGTGAGATTTTTGGTGAGGGCAGCACCTTCTCTTGAGGAGATCTTCGCGCACGAGTCTCGGATCAAGACGTGCTTATAGACTTTTTTCATCTACTCGACGCGAGGATCATCGTGGATTTTTCTTGGAATTTTTGGAGACCTCCCCGAAGGTATACACTGTTCCTTTTATCTGTACAAGAGGTTACAGTTGAATGGTTTTGGGATTGTGCGCACCGATACTGTAGAATTTGTAACTTGGCCTACGGTGCTCGGAATTGGACGTGCAGGTACCCGTTTCGAAGCTATCAACGCAAGGATCGCTGTGGTATTTTTATCAGAATTTTTGGAGTTCGTTTTATAGGTGAAAATTTCGCAGTAAGTGGACTGTTCCCAGCAGATTTGTAAAACCTGGATTTTAATGGATTTAAAGTGTAACTGTAGCCTTATGTTGTACCCAGGAGGGATTGTGGACTGTGCTGGACCTGTTGGACCTAGAGTGGTTATTTTCCTGGTTTTCTCAGCTGTACGACTCCGGACAGTTAGCGTCTTCAGGTGGGTGGCTTGCTTTCAAGATCTATGGACTGTACTCTAATTCTATTGATATAGAATCATGCATGATAGTGATTGGACTTGGGTAGCATGCTAGAGCGTAGGAATTGTTGATCCTTGTTTTATCTGTCGATCTTGTGATCTCTTGCTTCCTACTATCATGTTAAATAATTGTTATATTGGAACCTGACCTAGCACCCCCGTCATATGTTGCATGTGTAACCAGACCAGTAGAAAACCCTCACTTGGGCTAGGGTTATTTATGTTTAGACATCCACACTTTATGTCGCATTCCTGGACTTAGTGTTATCCTCGCCCGGGTAGTGGGCCGAGCGGTCGGGACTTCTCTATAGTGTGGGATGCATTGCACTCGTGCTTGGGAGCAGAGTGGAGTCTGGTAGATGTAGTGGTTCGCTTGTCTGTATCGGGAACCGTTTGGGGTAAACGGTGGACCCGAGAGATCTTGTTTTCCCCTGTTTGGGGTCGTCGCCACTGTGTTAGTGGCAGTAGTTTACTAGTGTTAGCCGGACCTAGAACCCAGAACCCTTTTCGACATATACATGATTTTAGTCTACCAATGTTTTCTTCCAAACATCGAAGGGCCGCTGGAGTCTGTTCTTGTTTGATTGGACAAAGGCATCAGCCCTTCGGGGTTTGGGTAAAACACTTGTTTTCTAACTATTTTTCTAAAAAGAACTAAAATCATTAAATATGGATTTCTTCCAGATCAAATTAGTTTTCAATAACAAATGTCACCTTTTCCCGTAAATCTCCCCACTCGAAAGGATTCGAGTGGTCTGGGTTCTAGGGGTCGTTCCTCTGTCGGGACGAAAGCCACGGGGGCCGAGCCTGGAACCTGTTCTTGTTTGATAGGGTTGTAGGGGTAGGTCTCCCGGGACTTTCGGGCCCTGTTGGTGTCTTCTGCGAGTGGTACTGTGATTATTGCTTTCCCGAACTATAAGGGATCGGGAACTTCGATAGTCGGAGCCTAGAGTCTGTTCTTGTTTGATAGGGTTCTTAGCGCCGGTCTATCGGGTTTTCGAACCCTTATGGTGTCGGTCTTTCTGGAGAGTTTAGTGTTCTGTTGTGGGAGCCGTCTGGTGGACGGTGGCCCCAGCTGTGTGACTTCCAGCTTGTGGTTGAGAGTTGGTGTTGTTGGTCGATCTTGTTGATCGTGGTTTGGACTATAGCCTGCATGAGCCATATTTGAGCTCGACAGAGATACGCGGATACTTTCCTCGGTGGGGTCGCTCCCCTCGAGAGCCACTCCGGAGTTGGGCCTGTTACTTGCTATCGCGACTTGTCGACGCCGTCCCTCTGACTGGCCCGGTTGGCGGCAGTCACGGACACCCTACGGTAGACCCGTCCTGTTGAGGATATGCGGCAGTAGGTGGGCGCAGGTTTGACTGGACCCTTTGAGGCAGTCGGTTTAGATTTGGTGAGTTTACTGTGTGTGTTAGTAGATGCATCATGTTTCATCTGTTCCTTTTCTTGAGCATCTAGATAGAGGCATAGTAGCTGTTGAGTTACTTTTCCAGCCTTTCATTTCAGTTTTATATTGTTACTTTATGCCTCTAGTAGACTTAGTGGGCAGACCGTCGGGCTTGTTGGCGGCACCCACTGAGAACTACTTGGGACATAGTTCTCACACCCGTCGTGGTGTATTTTCCCACAGGGACTTCTACTCCGGTTCCTGCTGCTCCTGTTGCCGCTTCTTCTGATCGAGGTAAGGGAGTCGCGAGATAGTTCCCCACCAGTCGTCGTCCAGAGAGTAGATGTACCCTTATTACTTTTGAGAGTTCCTGTTGAGAGAACTTTGTAGTGAGGTATAGAGTTGTATTTATTTTCTTCTGCTCGAGTGACTTTTGTACTTTTGGTGAGGACTTGTGTTGTATATAGTTTTTATTTCTAGCAGTTTTACTTTCAGCTCTGATATCTGCATAGTATAGATGCTCTTTTGCAGGTTAGTCGCTTCGTCTATACGGGCTTCCCGTATGGGCGGCGGATCTGTTGGCGAGCCCGGGTCGCAGTTTCGACGCCGGGGCGTGACAGTGACGCCCCACTTCCCAGGGGGTCACCCATCCTAAAACTACTCTAGTTCTAGCACGCTTAACTCTCATGTTCCTCTTGGATCTTGCTACCATCCAAAATGCTATAGCCGGGTTAGAGATTTAGTCCTATTATATCATTTATATATAGGACTAATCCAAATTCCGGGGGTGTCACAAACTGTCTGGCCCCGGCCTCCGGAGGGGAACTCGAGGGGAGCGACCCACACGAGGAAAGCATCACCGGGCAATAACCGCGCCGGTGTGATAAGTATCAATAGCAGGACTGGATCACAACTATAAAGCCCCAGTGGAACACACCCCTCCACTAAAAGAATACTGATCCCCAATCTGATGCACAAATAAACATCCGGTCAATCGCCCAAAATCCGCGATCGCCGTAATACCTCACAATCCACAACCAGGTCTCACAACCGACCTCCGGTCAATCGCCCAATATCCGCGGTCGCCGGAATAACCCATAATCACAACATGTCCCACATCCGACATCCGGTCAACTGCCTACTGTCCGCGGTAGCCGCTATACCCCACAACCCATAATCGGGTGAAATAATCTGTATCCGGTCAACCGCCTACTATCCGCGGTAGCCGCAATACCCCACAACCCACAATCAAATACCACCTGTCCCCGACCCCAAGGTCCCGGCTACACTATCCCGTACCCCTGCTCAAACCCGAGCAACAATAATCACCTGACTAACGAAAAGGAGAAAGGAAGCAAACATGGTTTCTCCTAAGTCAAGTTCCAGCATGAAAGTGTAGCGATAAAAGATGGCCTATCTAGATGTCCAAACAAGCATGCATATGTCCTCATGAAAGATAAAGAGAGTGTGCCAAATAGTGGTTCCACATGTGTATCATTTAATAGCTCCGCATAGATATAACCATCATGCTAAAATCATTATCCATCCACACATGTCTAAAATCCACAATTTTCCCTCACCTAAATCATCCACCTATGCATGTCCCAAAAGATCCTCAAGTGGTATCCTCCCACAAGACGTTTCATTTTATCCTAACATGAAAGCAAATTCCACATGCAAGGTTAAGTGCCAATACTATATCCATACAAACATGTATAAATCCCAACCACTATCAGATTTCCACAATTGTAATTTCCATATGATAGGCTCACAATTATTTTAATTTAAGCATGAATGTCCATAGTTGATCATTCAATGTAACCAATGAGAGGATCTCTCTAATATTCCTAGGGGTATGTCAGAAAATGAGGAGTGTAACAACCACCCACCTCGATCGCTAAATCCAAATCCGAAAAGTGCTCTGGCCCAAAAGATCAACTGCCGCAATCACTGTACAAAAATATCCCCAACATACACACAGATAAGCACACAAGTATTCAAATACAAGTTGTCCAGAATTTAGTCCCAAAGATGCCCTGTTTTTACCTGCGAGATGGAGACCAAAAATTCACGAAAAATTGCCGCTGCAATCCTCGCGTCGAGACGATCGAAACGAGTATTCGCACGCCCAAATCCGATACCTGTAGGCCGAGATATAAAATCGGCAAGGTGACCCTCTCGAAAGAATCCTGTACCAAAAATCTGTAGCACTTATCTCTGGGAACAGGGATTTTTCACCTTCGGGGAAAACCAAGAAAAATCCAAGGAAATTCGAGGATGCTTCTTGCGATGTGTAGATGAAAAACGCCTCCTGGCACGCCTCAATCCGACACCTGTGCGCAAAGATATCGCCGAAATACCGATGTGCTGTCCAAAACTCCGCAATGGAAAATGGGTCAAAGAGAAGCTCGAAAAACTCCAAGAAGATCACTGAAATAGGGGGAGCTCAAAACACAAAAGTTGAAGCCCTACCTATCGTGAAGCCAACGGCGCAAAAATCATAGAAAAAGGTGCTTGGGGTAGGCCGGGGGAGCTCGTACACCGAAATACTACGGAGAAGAACACCGAAGAAGAAACGTCGCGCCGCACCGGTAAAATAGAAATCTCGAAATCCGTGGCACCAAAAAATCCAAAACTTAGCAGGTGTATTCCTCTCTTCATGGAGATCAAATCTCCCTCTCAGCCCCCTTCGAGCTGAGGGCTCTAAGGGGTCGAAATCCCCCAGTGAAGCTCCCTCGGATTGCATATAGAGCAAATCCAAAACAAACAATTCAGATAATTCCCGTTGTGTCCTCCGAACAGGAAACACCAATATCGGCCAACCCCAGAGCGCCACCTGGCACCCACACAGCGCACAGCCGAAAAGCCCACTCCCTGCGCGACACGTGGCCTCACCCAAGCCGCTGCCTCGCGCGCCACCGCCTCGGGATTCGTGCCCACGTGCGCGCAGGTCGCCGCTGCCGCGCCCATGCCGCGCACGCATCCCGAGGCAACCAGCTCCTGTTCCGTGGACCGGGTCCACAACACCCGCGAATCACAAGCTGCCACGTGTCCCACACAGGTCCACCGTGCACCCGCAAAACCTCCGTGGACCGCGCTGCTAGAACCGTCCAATCACCTACCGCCACGTGGCCTCCCTCTGGTGCACGCCGGCCGCATGGACCGCGCGCCTGCCCGCGCCCCTGAGCGCCTGCCCGTGGCCCTGAGCGCCTGTCCGCGGCCGCGCGCCGCCCGCCCGAGCCTGCCCCGCCGCCCCCGCCAACGCCGCGCCGCCGGCCGGTCGCCGGAAACACTGTTCCGGCCGTGAACAGTAACTTTACTGTTCGAAATTCCGAAAAATGCAAGTAAATAGCCTATTTTGATCGTTTTCGCGCGCTGAGTCCAAATCCGGTGTCCGATTTGCCAAATTCCATTCCTAAAATTTGCCGAATGCATTCGGAAAGGTGTTCCTTTGTCCAAACTTCGCGCTGAGCTCAATTTTAATATCCGTTTCGCGCGAAAACACTTCTAAAGATCCGATGGAGTCAATCGATCACCCACGTGATCCATTTAAGCCCAAGGTCCAACACTTATGTCCAAATTGTGCACAATCACCGCCGACACACCACGTAGGCCTCCAGAAGCCACCCAACGCACTGCAGCAGCTCTGCGGAGATCCAGTTCATCACACAATTCTTGTAATTAACAATCTATTGCACCATTAAAAATATCAACTCGATAGTGATGTCAAGTGTAATATAGTCTCGTTGAAGGCGAGCACGACCTACTCCTCCCACATAAGGATAAGACATAATTGGAACTTCTAAGTCATAGTTCGCACAAAATAACTTTACTTTGTCAAAAAATGAACTCCATCCTTCATCTCTAAGCTTTTGAATAAGTGATTTTGTTGATGTCACAAGATCATAGCATTAAGAATATCTTGAAATTTGCGTTGCAAATGTTGACAAAGAATGTCGGTCACTTCCGTTATTTCTTTCATGAGATGCAAGATAAACACAAATTCAAAAGATGTCATTGCTGTGATGATCCGGACTTTTGTAGAAGCTTTTGCAGCTTTAATAGTGATTACAGGAAGCTTACACAGTGTATCGGAGCTTGTAGTGTCGAAAACGGATTTTTTAAATGGATCCGGCGCGAAAAACGGAGCAAGTGGGCTTTTTCGGGGACTTTCGACAAAATTTCAGATGAGAATTTGAAGAATCGGACGGCGGATTTGGACTCAGCGTGCGAAAACGATCAAAATGGTGTATTCACTTAATTTTCGGCGCAAAATTACTGTTCACGCCGGAACAGTAACTCCGGCCGTCGGAAATACTGTTCCGGCGACCGGCGGCAGGCGGCAGGCGGTGGCGCACGGCGGAGCAAGGCGGCGCAGGGGGCGGAGCAGGGCCGCGGGCAGCGCGGGCAGGCGCGGGCAAGCGCGGGCAGGCGGAGGCGGCGGGGTCCACGGGCAAGGCGTGCACCGGGTGCACGGAAGGTGGGCAAGGCCACGTGGCAGCCCCTGATTGGCCAGACGGAGTAAAGAATGGCGGCTTGTCTGTGACACGTGGCACGCTGTGATTGGCCGACACATTCCGGAAGACCCGGCGCGTAGACCGGGCGCGTGCGCCACGTGGACACGTGGCCACTGTTCATTGGCGGGCGCAGAGCCGCCCACGTGCGCCGGGCGCGTGGAAAACGTGGGCGGCGGCTGACACGTGGCACATTTCTATTGGCCCGTACGGTTGTTTCGTGTTCTGGGAGGCGTGGCACAGTCTGATTGGCCGAATTTGGTGTTTCCTGTTCTGTCATGGGATTCGGTGTGGAGCCCGAATAGGATTTTGGCCCATTATAAATACCCCTCCCTCTCTCTTTGCAAATTCCAAATTTTAGAGAGAGAAAGTGAGGTTAAAGCCTTAAGGAAAGTTGTTCCTCTCTCTGTCCTCCATCTCCCCTAGAAGTTTCAGAATTTTTGGAGTTGCTGACAGTGAGTTATCTGCGACGCGGCGCGCTTCGACGTTTCCCCTTTTTCGGCCCGTTTCCGTCATAGTTCAGTCGGAAAATTGCTGTGAGCAAACCAGGAGGAATTTTTGGACGATTTCTACGACAGCATGTTTCTAAGAGGTGAGACTTCGTTTTCCGTGTTGATCACTTTACCTCATTTCACACTTTTGGCATAGTTCCCGAGGCACCTCTGACCCCCCTTTTTGCTGTGATATTTTCTGGACAGCATCAACTTCTCCGATTTATATCTTGGCCTAGGAGGATCGGATTAAGGCGTTTAAGTAGTCGATTTTGATCTACTCGTCGCGAGGAACACAACCGTAATTTTTCTGGATTTTTTGGAGCACCGTACAGAGTTGTGCACTATTTTTGACGAGTTGCGGGGGTAGAGGATTGTGGACAGCAAGGAGGCTTTTTGGGTGTGGATTACGCTTTTCGAGGTGGGTGGTTGTTGCTTACCTCATTTTTGACTAACTCATTAGGAGTATTAGAGATCCCCTATTTTAAACTGATAAAAGGTATTCTAATTGTGAATTGCATGAGTAGACCCCACAGATTATATGACGGCTTATTTATATTAAATTGGGACACTGTTGTTGGGACAAAGGCTATATCATAATCTCGCATGCAAAATGACTTATTATGTTGGGACATTTAAACCATCCTTTTCTAAATAAATATCAAACACTTTTCTTCAGTTTTAAAAGAGGACAATTGCATGCTTGTATGGACATCTAGATAGGCCACTATTTATTGCTACACTATTATTGGGACTTGACTTAGGAGAAACCATGTTTTATTATTCTCCTTTGCATTCAGATGCATGTTGCTCAAGTTTGAGCAGGGTTTTGGGGTAGTGTAGTTGAGGCCATTGAGTCTGGGACAGGTTAGACTCGATTATGGGTTGTGGGGCATTGTGGTAACCGCGGACATCAGGCGGTTGGCCAGATGTTGATTACTTTATCAGGCTTTGGACTTATGGGGTATTGCGGCGACCGCGGACATTAGGCGGTTGACCGGATGTTTACTTGTGCATCAGATTGGGGATCGGGCTTTTTGCTACTGGATAGAGTTTCCCACTTATTGAGTACTATTGCATCAGATTGGGTATCAGATTTCTTTAGTGGATGGTTTTTCCCACTTTGATCAGAGTCATGATCCAGTCCTGCTGTTTTATGATACCTATGATTACTGGTTACTGAGATACTTTACTCGTGTGGGTCGCTCCCCTCGAGTGCCACTCCGGAGTGCGCGACAGGCAGGCTTTGAGTCCTTGAGACTCCCTTTTACATCGGTGTTATGCGTGGGCTGGCATACCCGATACGGCAGGCACAGCAGGCAGTACCGGTTTTTACTGGTGATTAGATTGGGTTTATCCCGGCAGGCAGGGTAGATACTGATGCATACTTACACTCATTTCCTTCGGCATGGCATTTAGAGGCATAGTAGTGGTAGTTTCCTCTTTATCAGCAGCCTTTATAGCTTACCACTGTCCTTTCCTTTTGCCTCTAGTAGTCCTAGTGGGTGCGTAAGCATTTGAGGTTTTACCCACTAGGGGAGGCTACTGGTTTATCTAGTAGTTCTCACCCCCATTGTTGTTTCCTGTCTCTTCTCCTTTGTGTTGCAGAGTCGTCTGCGGGAGCTGCTAGGCCATCGGCAGCTGATCGAGGTAAGGGGATCGCTGAGTAGATAGATCTCCTGTGAGACTGAGTTGTTGTTAGACAGATGTTGTACCCTTTACTCAGACTGATGTATTTTTCTTATTTTGGGTCTGGCTTTGGCCAGCAGGTTGTACTATTTTGGTGAGCTGAGAGATTATTGTATTTATTACAGCTTTATTATTATTCCAGTCTGAGATATTGTGTGGTTCTTCTATTTCAGCTCTGTATTATGCTCTTTTATTGTTTATATTATATCTGAGCAGGTTACCAACGCTTCGTGTACGTGGGAAATTCCGTGTGCACGGCGGATCTGTAGACGGACCCGGGTTCTGGTTTACACCCGGGGCGTGACAGATTAAGTTGGTATCAGAGCTTAGGGATAGGTCAGTTGGGACTTAGGAAACCCTAGGCTTTTGGCAGACCCTAGGATGATAGGGCGCGAGAGACGAGACATTTTGCGAAAGTCGTTGATTTATTGTTTGACTCTTCCAGTGATTGAAGAGGGATCGACATACCCAATTTCTGGTGAACAGTTATGTTGGCTGCAGACAACATAAAGTCACAGAAATAGGGGGATGTCTTTGACTTTCGCTAGATTGGGTCGTGCGGGATTGTGTTATTGATTCGTGGTTTCTTGTGGCAGGATGCCTCCGCGACGCAGGATGTTGACGCGTTCTCAGCCTTCTTCCTCTGAGCCCGAGCAGGAGGAGTCCGGGCAGGGCCAACAGAGTGAGGTGCAGGAGCTACAGGCTCAGATGGCTCAGATGTCGGAGGCTGTTCGGCGTCAGGAGGAGGCCATGGGTCGGCTGACGCAGATGTTAGAGCAGAGGGCGCAGCCTGTTGTAGCACCCCCGGAGAGTTCTCCCGTACCATCATCCCCTGCTGTGGCTCCCCCAGTTGTACCGGTGACCCCGGCATCCCCTGTTGCTCGGGGAACGGGCAGACAGCCGTCTGGGTTGACGGGACCTCTGACCCCGGCAGAGCAGCGGGAGATGGTCGATTTGTTGATGAGGTTTCGCCAGTTTGACCCACCCCATTTCTCGGGGCAGAGTGCAGAGCCGTGGGAGGCAGAGTCGTGGATCACGGTGATGGAGCGTCGTTTTGAGACATTGTTCATCGAGGAACGATACCAGGTGTTATTGGCGACGAACTTTCTGGAGCGCAACGCCGAGGCTTGGTGGCAGCGTGTTCGACCGGCTGGTCCGCCTGGGGCTCAACACCTGACCTGGGCGGAGTTCCGCAGTCTCCTTCTTGGGGCTTTCTTCCCGGAAAGCGTCCGGCAGAGGTTGGAGGAGCAGTTGAGAAACCTTCGCCAGGAAGATCGACCCGTGCACGAGTATATTGCGAATTTCAATCAGTTGCTGGCATGTGTACCGAACGTGGCCAGAGATGAGGCGCACCGGATTTACATGTTCGAGCGAGGGTTGCGCCGGGACCTTTTTCAACTGGTTCGCTCGCGTAGGTTGCAGACCTTGGAGGCCTCGATGGAGCAGGCGCTCTATGTGGAATGCGGGGAGGTAGTAATGGAGGAGGTAGCTCCAGCTCCCGTAGTGATCCCGGGGGCGAAGCACCCAGCACCGGATGATGGAGGACGGGCTCATTCTTGGAGGCCGCCACGACCGCCACGGCCTCAGTTTTCCGGCCGTGGGCGTTCTGAGCGGCGAGGGCCTGGTGGATCCCAGAGGCCACCGCAGCAGCAGCAGCAGCAGCACCATCAGCAGCAGAGGCCACAATCGAGGCAGCATAGGTCTCAGCAGCAGTCTCAGAGACAGCAGCAGCAGTCGAGGCGGACCCAGCCTTCGGAGAGGTGTGTCTTCTGTGGGGGTCAGCATCCGGCAGACACGTGTGAGATGAGATTTGGCCGCTGTTATCGATGTGGACAGCCTGGTCATGTTCGAGCAACGTGCCCAGTTGCGACACCAGCAGCACCTTCTTCAGCATCTGTCCCTTTTTCATCCCAGCAGCGATCGACGGCTCAGCGGCCATATGCCCCAGTGAGCAGGCCATCTTCTTCCCATCCCACTGACTATCGGCCTCCAGCTCAGAGTGGGCGAGTGTATGCTGCGCAGGTAGAGGACTCTTCGGCAGCAGATCATGTGGTGGCAGGTATCACCTTACTTTCTGGCATTAGGACTCGTACCTTATTTGATACTGAGCATCACATTCTTTATTAGTAGATCATTTGCATCATTACATGGGTTAGAGGTAGGACTTTTACCACGTGCACGAGAGGTTCAGATTCCCGATCACACTTTGCACGTGGAGGAGTGTTGTTGGTCCTGCCCGATGCAGATTGAGTCCTGGATTATGCCAGCAGACCTGTTGGTCTTGAGACAGCTGAGGGACTTTGATGTGGTTCTCGGGATGGACTGGCTGGCTCGGTATTTCGCGACTATTGACTGTGCCGCGAGGACTGTCACTTTTAGAGAGCCAGGCCAAGAGATGTTGGTATACCGGGGATGTCAGAGTGCTTTCTTTGCCTCTATGGTTTCGACTTCCCGAGCGAGGCAGATGATCCATCGAGAATGTGTAGCCTTTTTGGCTAGTGTTGTTGAGGGGCCTACGGCGGCACCGGGACTCGGGGATATCCCTATTGCCCGCGAGTTCCCGGATGTTTTTCCACCTGAGCTAACCAGCATGCCACCAGATAGGGAGATTGAGTTTGTGATTGACGTAGTTCCAGGAACTGCGCCAATCTCTAAGGCTCCTTACCGGATGGCACCGGCTGAGCTGCGAGAGCTTAAGGCGCAACTCCAGGATTTGATGGATAAGGGCTTTATTAGGCCGAGTGTGTCGCCTTGGAGAGCGCCGGTGCTATTCGTGAAGAAGAATGATGGGTCACTTCGATTGTGTGTGGACTATAGGGAATTGAATAAAGTGACCATCAAGAACAAGTACCCTTTGCCGCGCATCGACGATCTCTTTGATCAACTGCAAGGGTCTTGTGTCTTCTCTAAGATAGATCTGCAGTCCGGTTTGTGAGGACCCGAATCTCCGCTTAAGGGTTATTGTTGGATTAGTGTCTTCGGGAGGTGTTTGTGCACGTGTCGGGCCCAAGTTATTGGATTTCTGGAGTAATTGGAGCATGATTGCTTGCTGGAGGCCCATTGTGGGTGATTGAGGTTTTTGCGCGCTTATTGGAACCAAGGATTTGACCCGACATGAAAAATGGATCAAGTTTACTTTTTCAAAAATTTTTGGGAAATTTTAGGAGTGGAATTTGGCCGATCGGCTTCGGATTTGGATTCAGCGCGCGAAAACGGTCAAGATGGACTATTTACTTGTATTTTTCGGAGTCCGGATGCGAAAACACGCATTTCTAGGTTTTGGTACTGTTCCGGCGGCCGGAGAGGCGGCGGCGGCGGCGGCGGGCGGCGGAGCGCGGCGGTTGCCGGCGGCAGAGGCGCGCGGTCCACCGCGGAGGCGTGCACCCGGGCGCTCGCCACGTGGCGCCTCCCGGTTGGCGGGCGCAGTAGGCGCGGTCCACGGGTTTGGCGGGGTGTACGGTGGACCGAGGACTGGCCACGTGTCGCTTGGTGGTTGGTTGGGCGTTGTGCGCGCGGTCCACGGGTGGGGAGCTGGTACCTTGGGCCGCGTGCCCGACAGGCACGGGTGGGCGCACGTGGGGCGCGGCGTGGGCGCGTTGACCCGAGGCTCCCGGCGTGGGCGCCACGTGTCGTCGCGGGATTCGGCCACGTGGCGCATGGCTGTTGGCCAAACAGCTGTTTGCTGTTTGGGTGTATACGTGGCGGCCTGGGGTTTTTCCGGGCGTGAACAGTAACGGGCCGGGGCCCGTTACTGTAGCAGCCCGGAAGTACCGGGCGCCCGAATCTTTGGGCCAAAAGTCCAAAGTGCGGATTTTCGGGCTGGGCCTTTAAATAGCTGTCTTGTGAGGGAGTTTACCCCGTTTCCCCGAGCTCCCCTGCCCATGGCCCCTTTAGGAAAGTTGCAGATCTTCGTGTTGTGCATCTTCTGGCAGAGGCCCGGAATTTTTTGGAAGCCGCGACGTCGACGGCTTCGGCATCAGAGCGCAGTGCGATGATTTTCTGTTGGAGGCCCGTTTTCCGTCGCACTTCAGTCTGGGAGGTCTACAGAGCTACTCCGTCAGTATTTTTGGACGATTTCTGCGGCGTTGGAATCACGAGAGGTACGTCTTCGACTTTCGTGTTGATCATCTTGCTGGATTCAGAGTTTATGACATGGTTTTCGAGGCATTGCTAAGCCGCTGTTTTCTGGTGGAGTTTTTGGACAGCGGCCCTTGCCGGAATTTTATCTCCGCACCCGAGTGCCAGATCGAGACGAGCCTATACACTTTTTGGATCTACTCGTCGCAAGGATTATCATTGTATTTTTCCGGGATTTTTCTGAGGCTTGCCCGAAGGTATACTATTCCCCTTTTTTCTGTGTTTGAGTTTACAGTTGTGTGGTTGTGAGTGTTTGCGCACCTGTACCGTGGAATTTGTAACTTGGCCTACGGGGCTCGGATTTGGGCGTGCAGGTACCCGTTTCGAAGGTCTCGACGAGACAATCGCTGTGATATTTTTATCGGAATTTTCAGGGCACTTTCTGCAGGTGGAAATTTCAGATCTTCAGTACTGTCCTTCTGCAGATTTTTGTACTTGGTTATTTTGTGGAATAAAGTGTAACCTTGGACCTTTTGTTGTACCCAGGAGTATTTGCGGATGTTTGTGAACCCGTTGGTGTTGAGGATTAGTGGAGGTTGTTGCTTCTGGTGTTTTCAGCTGTGGAACTCCTGACAGTTAGCATTTTCAGGTGGGTGGCCTCGTCTTCATGACCTATGGACTGTACATTAATTCTATCAGTGTAGGACTTGCATGTTGTAGATGTATTTTGTATAGCATGCTAGAATTTAGGAATTGATGTTCCTAATGCTGTTAGATGATCATGTGTTTATTGTCCTTCCCTACAAGCTGTTGATTATTGTTATCTTGGAACTTGACCTAGCACCCCGTCATATGTTGCATGTGTAACCAGACTAGTAAAAACCCTCACTTGGGCTAGGGTTATTTCTGCTTTAGACATCCACACTTCTACTTTCCTGGACATAGTGTTCTTCCTCGCCCGGGTAGTGGGCCGAGTGGTCAGGAGTTATCTTTTTAGTGTGGGATGCATGTTACACTCGTGCTTGGGAGCAGAGTGGAGTCGGTAGATGTAGTTGGGTGTGTCATCTGTAGCGGAGCCGTTTGGGTAGACGGCGGTCCCGAGATGTTTTATTTTTTCTTGTTTTATCTGTCGCCGCTGTGTCAGTGGCAGCGGTATAATCTGAGTTAGCAGGACCTTAAACCCAGAACCTTTTTGGACACACATATGATTTTTGTTAACCAAATATTTTCTTCAAGCATCGTAGGGTCGCCTGCGTCTGTTTTTGTTTGATTGGACAAGGCATTAGCCCTTCGAGGCTTAGATATAAAACTTGGTTTCAACTGTTTTCCTAAAAAGAACTAAAAATCATTAAATATGAATTTCTTACAGATCAAAGGGCTTCAGTAAGAAATGTCACCTTTTTCTATAAATTAACCACCCGAGATGATTCGAGTGGTCTGGGTTCTAAGGTCTGCCTTCTTCTTGGGACAAGAACAACGAAAGGCTATGCCTAGAGCCTATTCTTGTTTGATTTGGTTGTAGGTTCTAGTCTTTCGGGGTTCCCGGACCCTTCCTTGTGTCAGTGGATGCGATGTTGGCCTGTTGAGGCAGTTGTTCGCAGTGGATGCGACGTTTGGTCTGTTTGGCCTGTTGATACAGTTTTCTCGCAGTGGATGCGACTTTGTGCTATGAGTTGGTAGAGTGTGATCTAGAGGTGTTTTCCTGATTTAGTGGTGGAGGTGGTTCTCCCACTTAGCTTTGAGGATCTTGGGGTGTTGGCAGATCGAGTCGTGGAGGTTTCCCGACTCAGCCATGGTCGTGCATATCAGATTGAGTCATTGAGGGGTTCCTCCGACATAGCTGTGAGAGTGTTTTGGCTATTCCTGTTTGAGTCGAGGTTCTTTTTCCGACTGAGTTGTGCTTTGAGCTTGGAGTTACCGATCTGTTTGATCGTGGATCATAGCCTGCATGAGCCACATTTGAGCTTGACAGAGATACTTTACAGAGATACTTGAGATGGGTTACTTTTACTCGAGCGGGTCGCTCCCCTCGAGTGCCACTCCGGAGTAGGCGAGACCGGGTTGTTATACCGGCGTGAGATTGAGCTTTTCTATCGCGACTTGTCGTTGCATTTGTCCCTCTGGCTGTGCTGGTGTTGGCAGTCATGGACGTCCTACGTAAGTCCGCTCCTCCGGGACGTAACGGCAGTAGGTTGGCGCAGGTTTGACTGGACCCGATGAGGCAGTCAGTTTAGATTGGGTGATCAGAGATGAGAGTTAGTTGTGGCATCATGTTCTTTCTGTTCCACTCTTTGAGCATCTAGATAGAGGCATAGTAGCTGTAGAGTTTACTTTTCCCAGCTTTCCTTACAGCACTGCATTTGTTGCTTTATGCCTCTAGTAGACTTAGTGGGCAGACCGTCGGCTTGTTGGCGACACCCACTGAGAACTACTGTGGGATGTAGTTCTCACACCCGTCGTGGTGTCTTTCCCCCAAGGACTTCTACTCTGGTTCCTGTTGTTCCTGTTGCTGATCCTTCTGACCGAGGCGAGGGAGTCGCGAGCTAGTTCCCTACCTGTCGTGGAGTGTAGCGGTACCCCTTCAGAGGAGCTTCATAGATTAGTTATTTTATTTTCCTTCTTTGAGAGACTGATGTAGTGAGGATTGTCCATGTATTGAGAGCCTGTACACTGATGTATTTTTTGGAGATACCTCCCGGTTGAGTTCTGAGTTTGTATATGAGGATATTGTATGATTATCATTTTTGGGAGACGGACATTGTTGTATTATTTCCAGTTGTACAGTGATTGATTTAGTTATACAGCAGATTTTTATTTTTTAGCTCTGATATCTGTTTAGCTGTAGTACTTTTCTTGCAGGTAGGACGCCTCGCCCTATGCGGGTTTGGCATAGGTGGCGGATCTGTTGGCCGAGCCGGGTCGCAGGTTTCGACCCCGGGGCGTGACACGGTTACCACCAGTTGTAGGTGAAGGCCGAGGATATTCCGAAGACAGCATTCAGGTCACGGTACGGCATTATGAGTTTACGGTTATGCCTTTTTGGACTAACTAATGCCCCTGCCGCATTCATGGATTTAATGAACCGGATCTTTCGACCGTACTTAGATCGATTCGTGTAGTGTTCATTGATGATATCTTGGTTTACTCCCGAAGTGATGCGGAGCATGAGGAGCACCTGAGAATCGTGCTGCAACTTCTGAGAGAGAAGAAGTGTATGCCAAGTTATCTAAGTGCGAATTTTGGCTTCGGGAGGTTTGCTTTCTTGGGCCATGTGATCTCAGCCGCAGGAGTGGCAGTGGACCCGGCGAAGATTGAGGCGGTCGGGATTGGCCCCGACCGACGACCGTTTCTGAGGTGCGTAGTTTATGGGCCTAGCTGGGTATTACCGTCGGTTTGTGGAAGGCTTTGCGAAGCTCTCCACACCCCTCACTCGCTTGACGCGTAAAGGAATGAAGTTTATCTGGAGTGAGGATTGTCAGAGGAGCTTTGAGGAGCTGAAGAGTAGACTGATGACCGCTCCTATCCTTTCCCTCCTGTTATGGGGAAAGGATATGTGATCTACAGCGACGCATCACACAATGGTCTTGGTTGTGTGTTGATGCAGGAAGGGAGGGTAATTGCTTATGCATCGAGACATCTCAAGGATTATGAGAAGAATTACCCTACCCATGACTTGGAGCTTGCTGCCGTGGTGTTTGCACTGAAGCTTTGGCGCCATTACCTATATGGGGAGCACTGTGAGATCTACACTGACCACAAGAGCCTAAAGTACCTGTTCACGCAGAAGGGAGGAATTTGAGGCAACGCAGATGGTTGGAGCTACTAAAGGATTATGATGTGGATATTCTCTACCACCCAGGCAAGGCTAATGTCGTCGCTGATGCATTGAGCAGGAGAGCGATGCAGAGTTTGTCCATGTTGATCACAGACCAGACACCACTGTTAGAAGAGATGAGGCGACTAGAGATAGAGGTTGTGTCCCTGGGGTCTCTGCTAGACTGACATCTTTAGTCATGCAGCCCACTCTACTGGACAGGATCAAGAGAAACAGAGTGAGGACCCCCACTTAACCAGGATTAGAGATCAGATTCCGAGTGATCGGTCAGGGGGACTTTACAGTGGATGCTTCGGGAGTACTAAGTACAGGGACCCGAGCATGTGTGCCAGTGGATGCGGAGATCAGAGAGCAAATATTGCGAGAGGCCCATTATACCCTTATACCCTACATCCTGGTGGGACTAAGATGTATAAAGACCTCAAGGCACACTTCTGGTGGAATGGCATGAAAAGGGACATTGGGAGGTTTGTGGGTCAGTGTTTAACTTGCCAACAGGTGAAGGCTGAACATCGAGTGCCAGCTGGCAAGTTACAGAGTCTCCCAATCCCCGAGTGGAATTGGGACCACATTACGATGGATTTTGTGGTCGGATTGCCGAGGGCACAGGGAGGAGCAGATGCTATCTGGGTAGTTGTAGATCGACTTACCAAGTCTGCGCACTTTTTGCCTATGCAGACTACTTGGCCACTCGAGCGACTAGCCCAGTTATATCTTGATGAGATAGTGAGATTACATGGAGTACCGCCTCCATAGTATCAGATAGAGACCCGAGGTTTGTTTCGCGTTTCTGGAGGAGCTTGCAGACAGCCTTGGGGACTCAACAGGTTCAGTACAGCTTTTCATCCACAGACTGATGGGCAGTCAGAGCGGACCATAAGATCTTGGAGGACATGCTGAGGGCTTGCGTCTTGGATTTCGGTGGAGGGTGGATTCGACACTTATCTATGGCTGAGTTCGCGTACAACATAGCTTTCAAGCGAGCATTCAGGGGCTCCGTTTGAAGCATTGTATGGACGCAAGTGTCGATCACCGCTTTATTGGAGTAACGTGGGCGAGAGGCGGACCTTGGGACCAGATGTATTATTAGAGGCAGAGGAGAAGGTCCGAGTGATTCGAAAGCATCTTCAGACCGCCCAAAGCCGACAAAGGAGTTATGCCAATGTTCGGCGACGAGACTTAGAGTTTCAGGTTGGAGATCATGTATTTCTGAAAGTCTCGCCGTCCAAAGGAATCAGGAGGTTCGGCATTCGTGGGAAACTTAGCCCCCGATATATTGGACCCTTTGAGGTATTGGAACGTATCGGGCCAGTCGCCTACCGACTTGCACTTCCTCCGAGACTTGCCGGTGTCCACGATGTATTCCATGTTTCTACTCTGAGGAGATATGTCTTCGACCCCGTCCATCGCACGTCTGACTTCACCGCTTGAGATCAGCGAGGATTTGAGGTACGAGGAGCGTCCACTGCGGATTCTGGATCGAGAGGTGAGAGAATTGCGCAGTCGGACCATTCCCTATGTGAAGATCCTTTGGAGCAATCATGACGAGCGCGAGGCTACGTGGGAGCTCGAGTCAGAGATGAGGGATAGCCACCCTACTTATTTGAGACATCGGACTGAGGGATATGTTTAGTTTTGTTTCGAGGATGAAACTCTTTTTAGTGGGGGAGGATGTGATGATCCGGACTTTTGTAGAAGCTTTTGAAGCTTTAATAGTGATTACAGGAAGCTTACACAGTGTATCGGAGCTTGTAGTGTCGAAAACAGATTTTTTTAAATGGATCCGGTGCGAAAAAACGGAGCAAGTGGCTTTTTCGGGGACTTTCGGCAAAATTTCAGATGAGAATTTGAAGAATCGGACGGGGATTTGGACTCAGCGCGCGGAAAACGATCAAAATGGTGTATTCACTTAATTTTCGGCGCAAAATTACTGTTCACGCCGGAACAGTAACTCCGGCCGTCGGAAATACTGTTCGGCGACCGGCGGCAGGCGGCAGGCGGTGGCGCACGGCGGAGCAAGGCGGCAGGGGGCGGGGGCGGAGCGGGGGCGCGGCAGCGCGGGCAGGCGCGGGCCAAGCGCGGGCAGGCGGGGAGGCGGCGGGGTCCACGGGCAAGGCGTGCACCGGGTGCACGGAAGGTGGGCAAGGCCACGTGGCAGCCCCTGATTGGCCAGACGGAGTAAAGAATGGCGGCTTGTTGTTGTGACACGTGGCACGCTGTGATTGGCCGACACATTCCGGAAGACCCGGCGCGTAGACCGGGTGTGTGCGCCACGTGGACACGTGGCCACTGTTCATTGGCGGGCGCAGAGCCGCCCACGTGCGCCGGCGCGTGGAAAACGTGGGCGCCGGCTGACACGTGGCACATTTCTATTGGCCCGTACGGTTGTTTCGTGTTCTGGAGGGTGGCGCAGTCTGATTGGCCGAATTTGGTGTTTCCTGTTCTGTCCTGGGATTCGGGTGGGAGCCCGAATAGGATTTTGGCCCATTATAAATACCCCTCCCTCTCTTTGCAAATTCCGAATTTAGAGAGAGAAAGTGAGGTTAAAGCCTTAAGGAAAGTTGTTCCTCTCTCTGTCCTCCATCTCCCCTAGAAGTTTCAGAATTTTTGGAGTTGCCGACAGTGAGTTATCTGCGACGCGGCGCGCTTCGACGTTTCCCTTTTTCGGACCGTTTCCGTCACAGTTCAGTCGGAAAATTGCTGTGAGCAAACCAGGAGGAATTTTTGGACGATTTCTGTGACAGCATGTGCTAAGAGGTGAGACTTCGTTTTCCGTGTGATCACTTTACCTCATTTCACACTTTTGGCAGTTCCCGAGGCACCTCTGACCCCCCTTTTTGCTGTGATATTTTCTGGACAACATCAACTTCTCCGATTTATATCTTGGCCTATGAGGATCGGATTAAGGCGTTTAAGTAGTCGATTTTGATCTACTCGTCGCGAGGAACGCAACCGTAATTTTCTGGATTTTTTGGAGCACTGTACAGAGTTGTGCACTATTTTTGGAGTTGCGGGGGAAGAGGATTGTGGACAGCAAGGAGGCTTTTTGGGTGTGGATTACGCTTTCGAGGTGGGTGGTTGTTGCTTACCTCATTTTTGACTAACTCACTAGGAGTATTAGAGATCCCTATTTTAAACTGATAAAAGGTATTCTAATTGTGAATTGCATGAGTAGACCCCACAGATTATATGACGGTTATTTATATTAAATTGGGACACTGTGTTGGGACAAAGGCTATATCATAATCTCGCATGCAAAATGACTTATTATGTTGGGACATTAAACCATCCTTTTCTAAATAAATATCAAACACTTTTCTTCAGTTTTAAAAGATGACAATTGCATGCTTGTATGGACATCTAGATAGGCCACTATTTGCTACACTATTATTGGGACTTGACTTAGGAGAAACCATGTTTTATTATTCTCCTTGCATTCAGATGCATGTTGCTCAAGTTTGAGCAGGGTTTTGGGGTAGGTAGTGTAGTCGAGGCATTGAGTCTGGGACGGTTAGACTCGATTATGGGTTGTGGGGGCATTGTGGTAACCGCGGACATCAGGCGGTTGGCCAGATGTTGATTACTTATCAGGCTTTGGACTTATGGGGTATTGCGGCGACCGCGGACATTAGGCGGTTGACCGGATGTTTACTTGTGCATCAGATTGGGGATCGGGTTTTTTTTTTTGTAGTGGATAGAGTTTCCCACTTATGAGTACTATTGCATCAGATTGGGTATCAGATTTTTTTAGTGGATGGTTTTTTCCACTTGTGATCAGAGTCATGATCCAGTCCTGCTGTTTTATGATACCTATGATTACTGGTTACTGAGATACTTTACTCGTGTGGGTCGCTCCCCTCGAGTGCCACCTCGGAGTGGCGACAGGCAGGCTTTGAGTCCTTGAGACTCCTTTACATCGGTGTTATGGGTGGGCTGGCATACCCGATACGGCAGGCACAGCAGGCAAGTAACGGTTTTTACTGGTGATTAGATTGGGTTTATCCCGGCAGGCAGGGAGATACTGATGCTTACTTACAGTCATTTCTTTCGGCATGGCATTTAGAGGCATAGTAGTGGTAGTCCTCTTATCAGCAGCCTTTATAGCTTACCACTGTCCTTTCCTTTTGCCTTTAGTAGTCCTAGTGGGTGCGTCAGCATTTGAGGTTACCCAATAGGGGAGGCTACTGGTTTATCTAGTAGTTCTCATGTCACGCCCCGGGGTCGAAACTGCGACCCGGCTCGCCAACAGATCCGCCACCTATGCAAACCCGCATAGGCGAAGCGTCCTACCTGCAAGAAAAGTACTACAGCTAAAAAGATATCAGAGCTATAAATAAAATTTGCTGTATAACTAAATCGATCACTGTACAACTGGAATAATACAACAATGTCCGTCTCGCAAAAATGATAATCATACAATATGTCATGTACAAACTCAGAACTCACGGGAGGTATCTCCAATAAATACATAGTGTACAGGCTCTCAATACATGACAACCCTCACTACAACAGTCTCTCAAAGAAGGAAAATAAAAAAACTAATCTACTGAACTCTCCTCTGAAGGGGTATCGCTAACACCAACGACGGGTAGGGAACTAGCTCGCGCGACTCCCGCCTCGGTCAGAAGGATCAGCAACAGGAACAACAGGAACCGGTGAGTAGATCCCTGGGAAAGACACCACGAAGGGTGTGTGAGAACTACATCCCACAGTAGTTCTCAGTGGGTGCCGCCACAAGCCGACGGTCTGCCCACTAAGTTACTAGAGGCATAAAGCAACAAATGCGTGCTGTAAGGAAAGCTGGGAAAAGTAACTCTACAGCTACTATGCCTCTATCTAGATGCTCAAAGAGTGTGGAACAGAAAGAACATGATGCCACAACTAACTCTCATCTCTGATCACCAAATTAAACTGACTACCTCATGGGTCCAGTCAAACCTGCGCCAACCTATGCCGTTACGTCCCGGAGAGCGGACTTACGTCGGACGTCCATGACTGCCAACACCAGACAGCCAGAGGGACAAATGCAACAACAAGTCGCGAAAGAAAGCTCAATCTCACGCCGGTACAACAATCCGGTCTCGCCTACTCCGGAGTGGCACTCGAGGGGAGCGACCCGCTCGAGTAAAAAGTAACCCATCTCAAGTATCTCTGTAAAGTATCTCTGTAAAGCTCAAAGTGGCTCATGCAGGCTTGATCCACGATCAAACAGATCGGTAACTCCAAGCTCAAAGCACAACTCAGTCGGAAAAAAAGAACCTCGACTCGAACAGGAATAGCCCAAAACACTCTCAAGATTGTGGAGAACCCTCAACGACTCAATCTGATAAATGCACGACCATGGCTGAGTCGGGAACCTCCACGACTCGATCTGCCAGAACCCCAAGTCCTCAAAGCTAAGTGGGAGAACCACCTCCACCACTAAATCAGAAAAAACCTCTAGATCACACTTACAACTCATAGCACAAAGTCGCAGCCCCTGGCGAGAAACTGCCTCAACAGGCCAACACCGCATCCACTGCGAACAATGCCTCAACATGCCAACATCGCATCCAATGACACGAGGAAGGGTCCGGGAACCCGAAAAAGACTAGAACCTACAATCCAAATCAAACAAGAACAGGCTTAGGCCATAGCCTCTGTTGTTCTGTCCCAAGAAGAAGGCAGCCTTAGAACCCAGACCACTCGAATCATCTCTGGGTGGTGGTAATTTATAGGAAAAAAGGTGACTTCTTACTGAAGCCATCTGATCTGTAAGAAATCCATATTTAATGATTTTTAGTTATTTTAGGAAAACAGTTGAACCACGTTTTATATCAAAGCCCGAAGGGCACGGCTCGTCCAATCAAACAAGAAGGACTCCGGCGACCCTATCGATGCTGGAAGAAGAAAACATTTGGTTGACAAAAAATCTATG
>CM055071.1:5201590-5230432 GCA_029204045.2 Tillandsia leiboldiana | reverse complement strand
AGCAAGTGGGCTTTTTCGGGGACTTTCGACAAAAATTTCAGATGAGAATTTGAGAACGGACGGCGGAGTGGGGACTCAGCGTGCGAAAACGATCAAAATGGTTGTATTCACTAATTTTCGGCGCAAAATTACTGTTCAGCCGGAAAAGTAACTCCGGCCGTCGGAAATACTGTTCCGGCGACCGGGCGGCAGGCGGCAGGTCGGTGGCGCACGGCGGAGCAAGCGGCGGGCGGGGGCGGAGCAGGGCCGCGGGCAGCGCGGGCAGGCGCGGGCAAGCTGCCGGGCAGGCGGAGGCGGCGGGGGTCCACGGGCAAGGCGTGCCGGGTGCAGGAAGGGGGCAAGGCCACGTGGCAGCCCCTGATTGGCCAGACGGAGTAAAGACGGCGCTTGTCTGTGACACGTGGCCGCTGTGAGTGGCTGACACATTCCGGAAGACACGGCGCGTAGACGGGCGCACTTCCGTGCGCCACTGTGGAACGTGGCCACTGTTCATTGGCGGGCGCAGAGCCCGCCACGTGGCCGGGCGCGTGGAAAACGTGGGGCGCGGCTGACACGTGGCAAATTTCTATTGGCCCGTACGGTGTGCGTTGTTCGGGAGGCGTGGCACAGTCTGATTGGCCGAATTTGGTGTTTCCTGTTCTGTCATGGGATTCGGTGTGCGAGCCCGAATAGGATTTTGGCCCATTATAAATACCCCTCCCTTCCTCTTTGCAAATTCCATAATTTTAGAGAGAGAAATGAGGTTAAAGCTTAGGAAAGTTGTTCCTCTCTCTGTCCTCCATCTCCCCTAGAAGTTTCGAATTTTTGGAGTTGCGGACAGGTGAGTTATCTGCGACGCGGCGCGCTTCGACGTTTCCCCTTTTCGGCCCGTTTTTCCGTCATAGTTCAGCGGAAAATTGCTGTGGAGCAAACCAGGAGGAATTTTTGGAAGATTTCTACGACAGCATGTTGCTAAGAGGTGAGACTTCGTTTTCCGTGTTGATCACTTTACCTCATTTTCACACTTTGGGCATAGTTCCCGAGGCACCTCTGACCCCCCTTTTTGCTGTGAATTTTCTGGACAGCATCAATTCTCCGATTATATCTGGCTGGAGGATCGGATTAGGCGTTTTAAGTAGTCGATTTTGATCTATCTCGCGGGGAACACAACCGTAATTTTTCCTGGATTTTTTGGAGCACCGTACAGAGTTGGCACTATTTTTGACGAGTTGCGGGGGTAGAGGATGTGGACAGCAAGGCGGCTTTTGGGTGTGGATTACTGCTTTTCGAGGTGGGTGGTGTTTTTGCTTACCTCATTTTTGACTAACTCTTAGGGTATTAGAGATCCCCTATTTTAAACTGTAAAAGGTATTCTAATTGTGAATTGCATGAGTAGACCCCACAGATATGGACGCGTTATTATATTAAATTGGGACACTGTTGTTGGGACAAAGGCTATATCATAATCTCGCATGCAAAAATGACTTATTATTTTGGGACATTTAACCATCCTTTTCTAAATAAATATCAAACACTTTCTTTCAGTTTTAAATAGAGGACAATTGCATGCTTGTATGGACATCTAGATAGGCCACTATTTATTGCTACACTATATTGGGACTTGACTGAGGAGAAACCATGTTTTTATTATTCTCCTTTGCATTCAGATGCATGTTGCTCAAGTTTGAGCAGGGTTTTTGGGGTAGTGTAGTTGAGGCCATGGAGTCTGGGACTGGTTAGACTCGATATGGGTTGTGGGCATTGTGGGTAACCGCGGACATCAGGCGGTTGGCCAGATGTTGATTACTTTATCAGGCTTTGGACTTATGGGGTATTGCGGCGCACCGCCGGACATTAGGCGGTTGACCGGATGTTTACTTGTGCATCAGATTGGGGATCGGGCTTTTTGCTAGTGGATAGAGTTCCCACTTATTGAGTACATTGCATCAGATGGGTAACAGATTCTTTAGGGATGGTTTTTCCACTTTGATCAGAGTCATGATCCAGTCCTGATGTTTATGATACCTATGATTAACGGTTACTGAGATACTTTACTCGTGTGGGTCGCTCCCCTCGAGTGCCACTCCGGAGTGTGCGCGACAGGCAGGCTTTGAGTCCTTGAGACTCCCTTTTACATCGGTGTTATGCGTGGCTAGCATACCCGATACGGCAGGCACAGAGGCAGTACCGGTTTTACTGGTGATTAGATTGGGTTATCCCAGGCAGGCAGGGTAGATACTGATGCATACGTACACTCATTTCCTTCGGCATGGCATTTAGAGGCATAGTAGTGGTAGTTTCCTCTTTATCAGCAGCCTTTATAGCTTACCACTGTCCTTCCTTTGGCCTCTAGTAGTCCTATGGGGTGCGTAAGCATTTGAGGTTTACCCACTAGGGGAGGCTACTGGTTTATCTAGTGTAGTTCTCACCCCCATTGTTGTTTTCCTGTCTCTTCTCTTTGGTGCAGAGTCGTCTGCGGGAGCTGCTAGGCCATCGGCAGCTGATGATCGAGGTAAGGGGATCGCTGAGTAGATAGATCTCCTGTGAGACTGAGTTGTTGTTAGACGATGTTGTACCCTTTACTCAGACTGATGTATTTTCTTATTTTGGGTCTGGCTTTGGCCAGCAGGTTGTACTATTTTGGTGAGCTGAGAGATTATTGTATTTATTACAGCTTTATTATTATTCCAGTCTGAGATATTGTGTGGTTTTCTCTATTCAGCTCTGTATTATGCTCTTTTATTGTTTATATTATTTATGAGCAGGTTACCAATCGCTTCGTGTATCGTAGGAAATTCCGTGTGCACGGCGGATCTGTAGCGGACCGGGTTCTGGTTTACACCCGGGGCGTGACAGATTAAGTTGGGGCAGAGCTTAGGGATAGGTCAGTTGGGACTTAGGAAACCCTAGGCTTTTGGCAGACCCTAGGATGATAGGGCGCGAGAGACGAGACATTTTGCGAAAGTCGTGATTTATTGTTTGACTCTTCCAGTGAGTGAAGAGGGATCGACATACCCAATTTCTGGTGAACAGTTATGTTGGCTGCAGACAACATTAAAGTCACAGAAATAGGGGGATGTCTTTGACTTTCGCTAGTATTGGGTCGTGCGGGATGTGTTATTGATTCGGGTTTCTTGTGGCAGGATGCCTCCGCGACGCAGGATGTTGACCGCGTTCTCAGCCTTCTTCCTCTGAGCCCGAGCAGGAGGAGTCCGGGCAGGCCAACAGAGTGAGGTGCAGGAGCTACAGGCTCAGATGGCTCAGATGTCGGAGGCTGTTCGGCGTCGGGGAGGAGGGCCTGGGTCGGCTGACGCAGATGTTAGAGCAGAGGGGCGCAGCCGTTGTAGCACCCCCGGAGAGTTCTCCCGTACCATCATCCCCTGCTGTGGCTCCCCAGTTGTACCGGTGACCCCGGCATCCCCTGTGCTCGGGGAACGGGCAGACAGCGTCTGGGTTGACGGGACCTCTGACCCCGGCAGAGCAGCGGGAGATGGTCGATTTGTTTGATGAGGTTCGCCAGTTTGACCCACCCCATTTCTCGGGGCAGAGTGCAGAGCCGTGGGAGGCAGAGGTGGATCACGGTGATGGAGCGTCGTTTTGAGACATTGTTCATCGAGGAACGATACCAGGTGTTATTGGCGACGAACTTTCTGGAGCGCAACGCCGAGGCTTGGTGGCGGCGTGTTCGACCGGTGGTCCGCCTGGGGGCTCAACTCCTGACCTGGGCGGAGTTCCGCTCTCTTCTTGGGGCTTTCTCCGGAAAGCGTCCGGCAGAGTTGGAGGAGCAGTTGAGAAACCTTCGCCAGGAAGATCGCCCGTGCACGAGTATATTGCGAATTTCAATCAGTTGCTGGCGTGTGTACCGAACGTGGCCAGAGATGAGCGCACCGATTTACATGTTCGAGCGAGGGTTGCGCCGGGACCTTTTTCAACTGGGTCGCTCGTAGGTGCAGACCTTGAGGCCCTCGATGGCAGCAGGCGCTCTATGTGGAATGCGGGGAGGTAGTAATGGAGGAGGTAGCTCCAGCTCCCGTAGTGATCCCGGGGGCGAAAGCCCCAGCACCGGATGATGGAGGACGGGCTCATTCTTGGAGGGCCGCCACGACCGCCACGGCCTCAGTTTTCTGGCCGTGGGCGTTCTGAGCGGCGAGGGCCTGGTGGATCCCAGTAGCGGCCACCGCAGCAGCAGCAGCAGCAGCACCATCAGCAGCAGAGGCCGCAATCGAGGGCAGCATAGGTCTCAGCAGCAGTCTCAGAGACAGCAGCACAGTCGAGGCGGACCCAGCCTTCGGAGAGGTGTGTCTTCTGTGGGGTCAGCATCCGGCAGACACTGTGAGATGAGATTTGGCCGCTGTTATCGATGTGGACAGCCTGGTCTGTTCGAGCAACGTGCCCAGTTGCGACACCAGCAGCACCTTCTTCAGCATCTGTCCCTTTTTCATCCCAGCAGCGATCGACGCTCAGCGGCCATATGCCCCAGTGAGCAGGCAATCTTCTTCCCATCCCACTGACTATCGGCCTCCAGCTCAGAGTGGGCGAGTGTATGCTGCGCAGGTAAGAGGACTCTTCGGCAGCAGATCATGTGGTGGCAGGTATCACCTTACTTTCTGGCATTAGGACTCGTACCTTATTTGATACTGAGCATCACATTCTTTTATTAGTAGATCATTTGCATCATTACATGGGTTAGAGGTAGGACTTTTACCACGTGCACGAGAGGTTCAATTCCCGATCACACTTTGCACGTGGAGGAGTGTTGTTGGTCCTGCCCGATGCAGATTGAGTCCTGGATTATGCCAGCAGACCTGTTGGTCTTGAGACAGCTGAGGGACTTTGATGTGGTTCCGGGATGGACTGGCTGGCTCGGTATTTTCGCGCTATTGACTGTGCCGCGAGGACTGTCACTTTTAGAGAGCCAGGCCAAGAGGATGTTGGTATACCGGGGATGTCAGAGTGCTTTCTTTGCCTCTATGGTTTTCGACTTCCCGAGCGAGGCAGATGATCCATCGAGAATGTGTAGCCTTTTTGGCTATAGTGTTGTTGAGGGGCCTACGGCGGCACCGGGACTCGGGGATATCCCTATTGCCCGCGAGTTCCCGGATGTTTTTCCACCTGAGCTAACAGCATGCCACCAGATAGGGAGATTGAGTTTGTGATTGACGTAGTTCCAGAACTGCGCCAATCTCTAAGGCTCCTTACCGTATGGCACCGGCTGAGCTGCGAGAGCTTAAGGCGCAACTCCAGGATTGATGGTATAAGGGCTTTATTAGGCCGAGTGTGTCGCCTTGTGGAGAGCGACGGTGCTATTCGTGAAGAAGAATGATGGGTCACTTCGATTGTGTGTGGACTATAGGGAATTGAATAAAGTGACCATGCAGAAAAGTACCCTTTGCCGCGCATCGACGATCTCTTTGATCAACTGCAAGGGTCTTGTGTCTTCTCTAAGATAGATCTGCAGTCCGGTTTGTGAGGACCGAATCTCCGCTTAAGGGTTATTGTTGATTAGTGTCTTCGGGAGGTGTTTGTGCACGTGTCGGGCCCAAGTTATTGGGATTCTGGAGTAATTGGAGCATGATTGGCTTGCTGGAGGGCCCATTGTGGGTGATGTGACCGGTTGTTTTGCGCGCTTATTGCGAACAAGGATTTGATCCCCCCGACATGAAAATGGATCAAGTTTTTAGCTTTGTTCCAAATTTTTGGGAAATTTTAGGAGTGGGAATTTGGCTTTTCCGATCGGCTTCGGATTTGGAGTCAGCTGCGCGGGAAAAACGGTCAAGACTGGACTCTTTACTTGTATTTTTCGGCGTCCGGATGCGGAAAACCACGCATTTCTAGGTTTTGGTACTGCTTCCGGCGGCCGGAGGCGGCCGGGGCGGGCGGGGCTGGCGGCGGGCGGCGGGCGCGCGCGGCGGTTGCCGGCCCTGGCCGGCAGAGGCCGTCGCGGCTCCACCGCGGAGGCACGTGCAACCCGGGCGCTCGCCCCGTGGCGCCTCACGGGTTGGCGGGCGCAGTAGGCGCGGTCCACGGGTTTGGCGGGGTGTACGGTGGACGAGGACTGGCCAGTGTCGCTTGGTGGTTGGTTGGGCGTTGTGCGCGCGGTCCACGGGTGGGGAGCTGGTACCGTTGGGCCGCGTGCCCGACAGGCACGGGTGGGCGCACGTGGGGCGCGGCGTGGGCGCGTTGACCCGAGGCTCCCGGCGTGGGCGCCACGTGTCGTCGCGGGATTCGGCCACGTGGCGCATGGCTGTTGGCCCAAACAGCTGTTTGCTGTTTGGGTGTATACGTGGCGGCCTGGGGTTTTTCCGGGCGTGAACAGTAACGGGCCGGGCCCGTTACTGTAGCAGCCCGGAAGTACCGGGCGCCCGAATCTTTGGGCCAAAAGTCCAAAGTGCGGATTTTCGGGCTGGGCCTTTAAATAGCTGTCTTGTGAGGGAGTTTTACCCCGTTTCCCGAGCTCCCCTGCCCATGGCCCCTTTAGGAAAGTTGCAGATCTTCGTGTTGTGCATCTTCTGGCAGAGGCCCGGATTTTTTGGAAGCCGCGACGTCGACGGCTTCGGCATCAGAGCGCAGTGCGATGATTTTCTGTTGGAGGCCCGTTTTCGTCGCACTTCAGTCTGGGAGGTCTACAGAGCTACTCCGTCAGTATTTTTGGACGATTTCTGCGGCGTTGGAATCACGAGAGGTACGTCTTCGACTTTCGTGTTGATCATCTTGCTGGATTCAGAGTTTATGACATGGTTTTCGAGGCATTGCTAAGCCGCTGTTTTCTGGTGGAGTTTTTGGACAGCGGCCCCTTGCCGGAATTTTATCTCCGCACCCGAGTGCCAGATCGAGACGAGCCTATACACTTTTTGGATCTACTCGTCGCAAGGATTATCATTGTATTTTTCCGGGATTTTTCTGAGGCTTGCCCGAAGGTATACTATTCCCCTTTTTTCTGTGTTTGAGTTTACAGTTGTGTGGTTGTGAGTGTTTGCGCACCTGTACCGTGGAATTTGTAACTTGGCCTACGGGGCTCGGATTTGGGCGTGCAGGTACCCGTTTCGAAGGTCTCGACGAGACAATCGCTGTGATATTTTTATCGGAATTTTCAGGGCACTTTCTGCAGGTGGAAATTTCAGATCTTCAGTACTGTCTTCTGCAGATTTTTGTACTTGGTTATTTTGTGGAATAAAGTGTAACCTTGGACCTTTTGTTGTACCCAGGAGTATTTGCGGATGTTTGTGAACCCGTTGGTGTTGAGGATTAGTGGAGGTTGTTGCTTCTGGTGTTTTCAGCTGTGGAACTCCTGACAGTTAGCATTTTCAGGTGGGTGGCCTCGTCTTCATGACCTATGGACTGTACATTAATTCTATCAGTGTAGGGACTTGCATGTTGTAGATGTATTTTGTATAGCATGCTAGAATTTAGGAATTGATGTTCCTAATGCTGTTAGATGATCATGTGTTTATTGTCCTTCCCTACAAGCTGTTGATTATTGTTATCTTGGAACTTGACCTAGCACCCCGTCATATGTTGCATGTGTAACCAGACTAGTAGAAAACCCTCACTTGGGCTAGGGTTATTTCTGCTTTAGACATCCACACTTCTACTTTCCTGGACATAGTGTTCTTCCTCGCCCGGGTAGTGGGCCGAGTGGTCAGGAGTTATCTTTTAGTGTGGGATGCATGTTACACTCGTGCTTGGGAGCAGAGTGGAGTCTGGTAGATGTAGTTGGGTGTGTCATCTGTAGCGGGAGCCGTTTGGGTAGACGGCGGTCCCGAGATGTTTTATTTTTCTTGTTTTATCTGTCGCCGCTGTGTCAGTGGCAGCGGTATATCTGAGTTAGCAGGACCTTAAACCCAGAACCTTTTTGGACACACATATGATTTTTGTTAACCAAATATTTTCTTCCAAGCATCGTAGGGTCGCCTGAGTCTGTTTTTGTTTGATTGGACGAAGGCATTAGCCCTTCGAGGCTTAGATATAAAACTTGGTTTCAACTGTTTTCCTAAAAAGAACTAAAAATCATTAAATATGAATTTCTTACAGATCAAAGGGCTTCAGTAAGAAATGTCACCTTTTTCTATAAATTAACCACCCGAGATGATTCGAGTGGTCTGGGTTCTAAGGTCTGCCTTCTTCTTGGGACAAGAACAACGAAAGGCTATGCCTAGAGCCTATTCTTGTTTGATTTGGGTTGTAGGTTCTAGTCTTTCGGGGTTCCCGGACCCTTCCTTGTGTCAGTGGATGCGATGTTGGCCTGTTGAGGCAGTTGTTCGCAGTGGATGCGACGTTTGGTCTGTTTGGCCTGTTGATACAGTTTCTCGCAGTGGATGCGACTTTGTGCTATGAGTTGGTAGAGTGTGATCTAGAGGTTGTTTTTCCTGATTTAGTGGTGGAGGTGGTTCTCCCACTTAGCTTTGAGGATCTTGGGGTTTGGCAGATCGAGTCGTGGAGGTTTCCCGACTCAGCCATGGTCGTGCATTATCAGATTGAGTCATTGAGGGTTCTCCGACATAGCTGTGAGAGTGTTTTGGGCTATTCCTGTTTGAGTCGAGGTTCTTTTTCCGACTGAGTTGTGCTTTGAGCTTGGAGTTACCGATCTGTTTGATCGTGGATCATAGCCTGCATGAGCCACATTTGAGCTTGACAGAGATACTTTACAGAGATACTTGAGATGGGTTACTTTTTACTCGAGCGGGTCGCTCCCCTCGAGTGCCACTCCGGAGTAGGCGAGACCGGGTTGTTATACCGGCGTGAGATTGAGCTTTTCTATCGCGACTTGTCGTTGCATTTGTCCCTCTGGCTGTGCTGGTGTTGGCAGTCATGGACGTCCTACGTAAGTCCGCTCCTCCGGGACGTAACGGCAGTAGGTTGGCGCAGGTTTGACTGGACCCGATGAGGCAGTCAGTTTAGATTGGGTGATCAGAGATGAGAGTTAGTTGTGGCATCATGTTCTTTCTGTTCCACTCTTTGAGCATCTAGATAGAGGCATAGTAGCTGTAGAGTTTACTTTTCCCAGCTTTCCTTACAGCACTGCATTTGTTGCTTTATGCCTCTAGTAGACTTAGTGGGCAGACCGTCGGGCTTGTTGGCGACACCCACTGAGAACTACTGTGGGATGTAGTTCTCACACCCGTCGTGGTGTCTTTCCCCCAAGGACTTCTACTCTGGTTCCTGTTGTTCCTGTTGCTGATCCTTCTGACCGAGGCGAGGGAGTCGCGAGCTAGTTCCCTACCTGTCGTTGGAGTGTAGCGGTACCCCTTCAGAGGAGAGCTTCAGTAGATTAGTTATTTTATTTTCCTTCTTTGAGAGACTGATGTAGTGAGGATTGTCATGTATTGAGAGCCTGTACACTGATGTATTTTTTGGAGATACCTCCCGGTTGAGTTCTGAGTTTGTATATGAGGATATTGTATGATTATCATTTTTGGGAGACGGACATTGTTGTATTATTTCCAGTTGTACAGTGATTGATTTAGTTATACAGCAGATTTTTATTTTTAGCTCTGATATCTGTTTAGCTGTAGTACTTTTCTTGCAGGTAGGACGCCTCGCCTATGCGGGTTTGGCATAGGTGGCGGATCTGTTGGCGAGCCGGGTCGCAGTTTCGACCCCGGGGCGTGACACGGTTACCACCAGTTGTAGGTGAAGGCCGAGGATATTCCGAAGACAGCATTCAGGTCACGGTACGGGCATTATGAGTTTACGGTTATGCCTTTTGGACTAACTAATGCCCCTGCCGCATTCATGGATTTAATGAACCGGATCTTTCGACCGTACTTAGATCGATTCGTGGTAGTGTTCATTGATGATATCTTGGTTTACTCCCGAAGTGATGCGGAGCATGAGGAGCACCTGAGAATCGTGCTGCAACTTCTGAGAGAGAAGAAGTTGTATGCCAAGTTATCTAAGTGCGAATTTTGGCTTCGGGAGGTTGCTTTCTTGGGCCATGTGATCTCAGCCGCAGGAGTGGCAGTGGACCCGGCGAAGATTGAGGCGGTCCGGGATTGGCCCCGACCGACGACCGTTTCTGAGGTGCGTAGTTTTATGGGCCTAGCTGGGTATTACCGTCGGTTTGTGGAAGGCTTTGCGAAGCTCTCCACACCCCTCACTCGCTTGACGCGTAAAGGAATGAAGTTTATCTGGAGTGAGGATTGTCAGAGGAGCTTTGAGGAGCTGAAGAGTAGACTGATGACCGCTCCTATCCTTTCCCTCCCTGTTATGGGGAAAGGATATGTGATCTACAGCGACGCATCACACAATGGTCTTGGTTGTGTGTTGATGCAGGAAGGGAGGGTAATTGCTTATGCATCGAGACATCTCAAGGATTATGAGAAGAATTACCCTACCCATGACTTGGAGCTTGCTGCCGTGGTGTTTGCACTGAAGCTTTGGCGCCATTACCTATATGGGGAGCACTGTGAGATCTACACTGACCACAAGAGCCTAAAGTACCTGTTCACGCAGAAGGAGCTGAATTTGAGGCAACGCAGATGGTTGGAGCTACTAAAGGATTATGATGTGGATATTCTCTACCACCCAGGCAAGGCTAATGTCGTCGCTGATGCATTGAGCAGGAGAGCGATGCAGAGTTTGTCCATGTTGATCACAGACCAGACACCACTGTTAGAAGAGATGAGGCGACTAGAGATAGAGGTTGTGTCCCCTGGGGTCTCTGCTAGACTGACATCTTTAGTCATGCAGCCCACTCTACTGGACAGGATCAAAGAGAAACAGAGTGAGGACCCCCACTTAACCAGGATTAGAGATCAGATTCCGAGTGATCGGTCAGGGGACTTTACAGTGGATGCTTCGGGAGTACTAAGGTACAGGGACCGAGCATGTGTGCCAGTGGATGCGGAGATCAGAGAGCAAATATTGCGAGAGGCCCATTATACACCTTATACCCTACATCCTGGTGGGACTAAGATGTATAAAGACCTCAAGGCACACTTCTGGTGGAATGGCATGAAAAGGGACATTGGGAGGTTTGTGGGTCAGTGTTTAACTTGCCAACAGGTGAAGGCTGAACATCGAGTGCCAGCTGGCAAGTTACAGAGTCTCCCAATCCCCGAGTGGAATTGGGACCACATTACGATGGATTTTGTGGTCGGATTGCCGAGGGCACAGGGAGGAGCAGATGCTATCTGGGTAGTTGTAGATCGACTTACCAAGTCTGCGCACTTTTTGCCTATGCAGACTACTTGGCCACTCGAGCGACTAGCCCAGTTATATCTTGATGAGATAGTGAGATTACATGGAGTACCAGCCTCCATAGTATCAGATAGAGACCCGAGGTTTGTTTCGCGTTTCTGGAGGAGCTTGCAGACAGCCTTGGGGACTCAACTCAGGTTCAGTACAGCTTTTCATCCACAGACTGATGGGCAGTCAGAGCGGACCATACAGATCTTGGAGGACATGCTGAGGGCTTGCGTCTTGGATTTCGGTGGAGGGTGGATTCGACACTTATCTATGGCTGAGTTCGCGTACAACAATAGCTTTCAAGCGAGCATTCAGATGGCTCCGTTTGAAGCATTGTATGGACGCAAGTGTCGATCACCGCTTTATTGGAGTAACGTGGGCGAGAGGCGGACCTTGGGACCAGATGTATTATTAGAGGCAGAGGAGAAGGTCCGAGTGATTCGAAAGCATCTTCAGACCGCCCAAAGCCGACAAAGGAGTTATGCCAATGTTCGGCGACGAGACTTAGAGTTTCAGGTTGGAGATCATGTATTTCTGAAAGTCTCGCCGTCCAAAGGAATCAGGAGGTTCGGCATTCGTGGGAAACTTAGCCCCCGATATATTGGACCCTTTGAGGTATTGGAACGTATCGGGCCAGTCGCCTACCGACTTGCACTTCCTCCGAGACTTGCCGGTGTCCACGATGTATTCCATGTTTCTACTCTGAGGAGATATGTCTTCGACCCGTCGCACGTCATCGACTTCACACCGCTTGAGATCAGCGAGGATTTGAGGTACGAGGAGCGTCCACTGCGGATTCTGGATCGAGAGGTGAGAGAATTGCGCAGTCGGACCATTCCCTATGTGAAGATCCTTTGGAGCAATCATGACGAGCGCGAGGCTACGTGGGAGCTCGAGTCAGAGATGAGGGATAGCCACCCCTACTTATTTGAGACATCGGACTGAGGGATATTGTTTAGTTTTGTTTCGAGGATGAAACTCTTTTTAGTGGGGGAGGATGTGATGATCCGGACTTTTGTAGAAGCTTTTGAAGCTTTAATAGTGATTACAGGAAGCTTACACAGTGTATCGGAGCTTGTAGTGTCGAAAACAGATTTTTTAAATGGATCCGGTGCGAAAAACGGAGCAAGTGGGCTTTTTCGGGGACTTTCGGCAAAATTTCAGATGAGAATTTGAAGAATCGGACGGCGGATTTGGACTCAGCGCGCGAAAACGATCAAAATGGTGTATTCACTTAATTTTCGGCGCAAAATTACTGTTCACGCCGGAACAGTAACTCCGGCCGTCGGAAATACTGTTCCGGCGACCGGCGGCAGGCGGCAGGCGGTGGCGCACGGCGGAGCAAGGCGGCGCAGGGGGCGGAGCAGGGCCGCGGGCAGCGCGGGCAGGCGCGGGCAAGCGCGGGCAGGCGGAGGCGGCGGGGTCCACGGGCAAGGCGTGCACCGGGTGCACGGAAGGTGGGCAAGGCCACGTGGCAGCCCCTGATTGGCCAGACGGAGTAAAGAATGGCGGCTTGTCTGTGACACGTGGCACGCTGTGATTGGCCGACACATTCCGGAAGACCCGGCGCGTAGACCGGGCGTGTGCGCCACGTGGACACGTGGCCACTGTTCATTGGCGGGCGCAGAGCCGCCCACGTGCGCCGGGCGCGTGGAAAACGTGGGCGCCGGCTGACACGTGGCACATTTCTATTGGCCCGTACGGTTGTTTCGTGTTCTGGGAGGCGTGGCGCAGTCTGATTGGCCGAATTTGGTGTTTCCTGTTCTGTCCTGGGATTCGGTGTGGAGCCCGAATAGGATTTTGGCCCATTATAAATACCCCTCCCTCTCTCTTTGCAAATTCCGAATTTTAGAGAGAGAAAGTGAGGTTAAAGCCTTAAGGAAAGTTGTTCCTCTCTCTGTCCTCCATCTCCCCTAGAAGTTTCAGAATTTTTGGAGTTGCCGACAGTGAGTTATCTGCGACGCGGCGCGCTTCGACGTTTCCCCTTTTTCGGACCGTTTCCGTCACAGTTCAGTCGGAAAATTGCTGTGAGCAAACCAGGAGGAATTTTTGGACGATTTCTGTGACAGCATGTTGCTAAGAGGTGAGACTTCGTTTTCCGTGTTGATCACTTTACCTCATTTCACACTTTTGGCACAGTTCCCGAGGCACCTCTGACCCCCCTTTTTGCTGTGATATTTTCTGGACAACATCAACTTCTCCGATTTATATCTTGGCCTATGAGGATCGGATTAAGGCGTTTAAGTAGTCGATTTTGATCTACTCGTCGCGAGGAACGCAACCGTAATTTTTCTGGATTTTTTGGAGCACTGTACAGAGTTGTGCACTATTTTTGACGAGTTGCGGGGGAAGAGGATTGTGGACAGCAAGGAGGCTTTTTGGGTGTGGATTACGCTTTTCGAGGTGGGTGGTTGTTGCTTACCTCATTTTTGACTAACTCACTAGGAGTATTAGAGATCCCCTATTTTAAACTGATAAAAGGTATTCTAATTGTGAATTGCATGAGTAGACCCCACAGATTATATGACGGCTTATTTATATTAAATTGGGACACTGTTGTTGGGACAAAGGCTATATCATAATCTCGCATGCAAAATGACTTATTATGTTGGGACATTTAAACCATCCTTTTCTAAATAAATATCAAACACTTTTCTTCAGTTTTAAAAGATGACAATTGCATGCTTGTATGGACATCTAGATAGGCCACTATTTATTGCTACACTATTATTGGGACTTGACTTAGGAGAAACCATGTTTTATTATTCTCCTTTGCATTCAGATGCATGTTGCTCAAGTTTGAGCAGGGTTTTGGGGTAGTGTAGTTGAGGCCATTGAGTCTGGGACAGGTTAGACTCGATTATGGGTTGTGGGGCATTGTGGTAACCGCGGACATCAGGCGGTTGGCCAGATGTTGATTACTTTATCAGGCTTTGGACTTATGGGGTATTGCGGCGACCGCGGACATTAGGCGGTTGACCGGATGTTTACTTGTGCATCAGATTGGGGATCGGGTTTTTTGCTAGTGGATAGAGTTTCCCACTTATTGAGTACTATTGCATCAGATTGGGTATCAGATTTTTTTAGTGGATGGTTTTTCCCACTTTGATCAGAGTCATGATCCAGTCCTGCTGTTTTATGATACCTATGATTACTGGTTACTGAGATACTTTACTCGTGTGGGTCGCTCCCCTCGAGTGCCACTCCGGAGTGCGCGACAGGCAGGCTTTGAGTCCTTGAGACTCCTTTTTACATCGGTGTTATGGGTGGGCTGGCATACCCGATACGGCAGGCACAGCAGGCAGTACCGGTTTTTACTGGTGATTAGATTGGGTTTATCCCGGCAGGCAGGGTAGATACTGATGCTTACTTACAGTCATTTCTTTCGGCATGGCATTTAGAGGCATAGTAGTGGTAGTTTCCTCTTTATCAGCAGCCTTTATAGCTTACCACTGTCCTTTCCTTTTGCCTTTAGTAGTCCTAGTGGGTGCGTCAGCATTTGAGGTTTTACCCAATAGGGGAGGCTACTGGTTTATCTAGTAGTTCTCATGTCACGCCCCGGGGTCGAAACTGCGACCCGGCTCGCCAACAGATCCGCCACCTATGCCAAACCCGCATAGGCGAAGCGTCCTACCTGCAAGAAAAGTACTACAGCTAAACAGATATCAGAGCTATAAATAAAAATTTGCTGTATAACTAAATCGATCACTGTACAACTGGAAATAATACAACAATGTCCGTCTCGCAAAAATGATAATCATACAATATCCTCATGTACAAACTCAGAACTCAACCGGGAGGTATCTCCAATAAATACATCAGTGTACAGGCTCTCAATACATGACAACCCTCACTACAACAGTCTCTCAAAGAAGGAAAAATAAAATAACTAATCTACTGAAACTCTCCTCTGAAGGGGTATCGCTACACACCAACGACGGGTAGGGAACTAGCTCGCGACTCCCTCGCCTCGGTCAGAAGGATCAGCAACAGGAACAACAGGAACCGGAGTAGAGTCCCTGGGGAAAGACACCACGACGGGTGTGAGAACTACATCCCACAGTAGTTCTCAGTGGGTGCCGCCAACAAGCCCGACGGTCTGCCCACTAAGTCTACTAGAGGCATAAAGCAACAAATGCAGTGCTGTAAGGAAAGCTGGGAAAAGTAAACTCTACAGCTACTATGCCTCTATCTAGATGCTCAAAGAGTGGAACAGAAAGAACATGATGCCACAACTAACTCTCATCTCTGATCACCCAATCTAAACTGACTACCTCATCGGGTCCAGTCAAACCTGCGCCAACCTACTGCCGTTACGTCCCGGAGGAGCGGACTTACGTAGGACGTCCATGACTGCCAACACCAGCACAGCCAGAGGGACAAATGCAACAACAAGTCGCGAAAGAAAAGCTCAATCTCACGCCGGTACAACAATCCGGTCTCGCCTACTCCGGAGTGGCACTCGAGGGGAGCGACCCGCTCGAGTAAAAAGTAACCCATCTCAAGTATCTCTGTAAAGTATCTCTGTAAAGCTCAAATGTGGCTCATGCAGGCTATGATCCACGATCAAACAGATCGGTAACTCCAAGCTCAAAGCACAACTCAGTCGGAAAAAGAACCTCGACTCGAACAGGAATAGCCCAAAACACTCTCACAGCTATGTCGGAGAACCCTCAACGACTCAATCTGATAATGCACGACCATGGCTGAGTCGGGAAACCTCCACGACTCGATCTGCCAGAACCCCAAGATCCTCAAAGCTAAGTGGGAGAACCACCTCCACCACTAAATCAGAAAAACAACCTCTAGATCACACTCTACCAACTCATAGCACAAAGTCGCATCCACTGCGAGAAACTGCCTCAACAGGCCAACACCGCATCCACTGCGAACACTGCCTCAACATGCCAACATCGCATCCACTGACACGAGGAAGGGTCCGGGAACCCCGAAAGACTAGAACCTACAATCCAAATCAAACAAGAACAGGCTCTAGGCATAGCCTCTCGTTGTTCTCGTCCCAAGAAGAAGGCAGACCTTAGAACCCAGACCACTCGAATCATCTCGGGTGGTTAATTTATAGGAAAAAGGTGACATTTCTTACTGAAGCCATCTGATCTGTAAGAAATCCATATTTAATGATTTTTAGTTCTTTTTAGGAAAACAGTTGAAACCAAGTTTTATATCAAAGCCTCGAAGGGCTAATGCCTTCGTCCAATCAAACAAGACAGACTCCGGCGACCCTACGATGCTTGGAAGAAACCATTTGGTTGACAAAAATCATATGTGTGTCCAAAAGGGTTCTGGGTTTAAGGTCCTGCTAACACTGATATACCGCTGCCACTAACACAGCGGCGACAGATAAAACAAGAGAATAAAACATCTCGGGACCGCCGTCTACCCAAACATCTCCCGCTACAGATAAACAACCAACTACATCTACCAGACTCCACTCTGCTCCCAAGCACGAGTGTAACATGCATCCCACACTAAAAGATAACTCCTGACCACTCGGCCCACTACCCGGGTGAGGAAGAACACTATGTCCAGGAAAGTAGAAGTGTGGATGTCTAAAGCAGAAATAACCCTAGCCCAAGTGAGGGTTTTCTACTAGTCTGGTTACACATGCAACATATGACGGGGTGCTAGGTCAAATTCCAAGATAACAATAATCAACAGCTTGTAGGGAAGGAAAATAAACACATGATCATCTAACAGCATTAGGAACATCAATTCCTATAATCTAGCATGCTATATAGAACACATCTATAACATGCAAGTCCCTACACAGATAGAATTAATGCACAGTCCATAGGTCATGAAGACAAGGCCACCCACCTGAAAATGCTAACTGTCCGGAGTTCCACAGCTGAAAACACCAGAAGCAACAACCTCCACTAATCCTCAACACCAACGGGTTCACAAACATCCGCAAATACTCCTGGGTACAACAAAAGGTCCAAGGTTACACTTTATTCCACAAAATAACCAAGTACAAAAATCTGCAGAAGACAGTCCTGAAGATCTGAAATTTTCACCTGCAGAAAGTGCCCTGAAAATTCCGATAAAAATATCACAGCGAGCGTCTCGTCGAGACCTTCGAAACGGGTACCTGTACGCCCAAATCCGAGCCCCGTAGGCCAAGTTACAAATTCCACAGTACAGGTGCGCAAACACTCACAACCACACAACTGTAAACTCAAACACAGATAAAAGGGGAATAGTATACCTTCGGGCAAGCCTCAGAAAAATCCCGGAAAAATACAATGATAATCCTTGCGATGAGTAGATCCAAAAAGTGTATAGGTTCGTCTCAATCCGACACTCGGGTGCGGAGATAAAATTCCGGCAAGGGGCCGCTGTCCAAAAACTCCACCAGAAAATAGCGGCTTAGAAATGCCTCGAAAACCGTGTCATAAACTCCGAATCAAGCAAGATGATCAACACGAAAGTCGAAGATGTACCTCTCGTGATTCCAATGCCGCAGAAATCGTCCAAAAATACTGATGGAGTAGCTCTGTAGACCTCTCAGATCAAACTGCGACGATAACAGGCCTCCGATGAAAAATCGCCACACTGCGCTCCGATGCCGAAGTCGTCGATGCCCCGGCTTCCAAAAAAATCCGGGCCTCTGCCAGAAGATGCGCAACACGAAGATCTCCAACTTTGCTAAAGGGGCTGAGGGGAGGGGAGCTCGAGAAAGGGGGGCAAAAGCCCCAACAAGCAGCCTATTTATAGGCCCAGCCCAAAAATCCAAGAGTTTGGAATTTTGGCCCAAAACCGAGCGCCCAAATCTTCCGGGCTGCTACAGTAACAGGCCCAGCCCGTTACTGTTCACGCCCGGAAATCTCCCAGGCTGCCACGTAGCCTCCCAAACAGCAAACAGCTGTTTGGGCCAACCGCGCTGCGCCACGCGGCCGAAGCGGGTGCCGACATGTGGCGCCCCCGAGCGGGAAGCGCGGGTCAGCGCGCCCACGTCGCGCCCCACGTGCGCCCACGCGCGCCTGTCGGGCACGCGGCCCGAGGTACCAGCTCCTCGCACCGTGGACCGCGCACACAACACCGCACCAACCCCGATCGGCCACGTGTCCACCCCCGGTCCACCGTGCACCCGTGCCTCTTCCGTGGACCGCGCCCGCTGCGCCGGCAAACCAGAAGGCGCCACGCGTCCTCCGCCCGGGTGCACGCCTCCGCGGTGGACCGCGCGCCTGCCCGAGCTCGCTCCGCCGCGCTCCGCCGCCGCCTGCCGCCGCCGGCGATGCCCGCCCGGCCGGAACAGTGCCGTCGAACCTCGAAATCCGTGCCGGGTTATCCGGGCTCCGAAAAACATAAGTAAATAGTCTATTTTGAGCTTTTTCGCGCGCTGAATCCAAATCCGCTGTCCGACTTGCCAAATTCCACTTCTAAAATTTCTCAAAAATTCCCGGGAAAGCAAACTTGACCCGTTTTTCATGCCGAGTCCAAATCTTTGGTCCAATATGCGCGCAAACACCACCAACACCCAACATGGGTCTCCAGAAGCCGCAGATCCAACAGTAATCCAAACGTGGGAATTTCCGGGTCCTCACATCCTCCCCCACTAAAAGAAAGTTTCGTCCTCGATACAAACACGGCTCAAAAGGGAGTTCAAAGCCAAGGGTAAGCATCCAACAACACAGTCTCCAACTCCCCAGTCGCTACTCACTCCCCGTGATTACTCCTCAACAAAATAATAATCAGTACGGCATGGCCCGGTTGCGTAATTCTCTCATCTCACGAGCCAGAATTCACAACGGGCGTCCCTCGTGCCACAAGTACTCGCAGATCTCAAAGGAAACGAGTCCATCACGGGCGAGGAATCCACAAGCCTAACACTCTTGAGCTGAGACGTGGAAGGACCATCACGAACGCCAACAAAAGGCTGGGGAAAAAGAGAGAACAACCAATGTAGCACGCACCAACACCGCTCCCTGGTGCCTGCTCAACCAGGCGATCCGAGACATACCCATACGGTCATCCAAAGAAAAGAAGCCCTAATCGGCTAGGGTCCTCGCTCAAACACTCACGGATCCTGACCATCCGCAGGGACTGCTTCACCGCAGTCTACCGTCAAAAGGGACCCTCAGGGACACAACCTCGAGCCCTGTTCCGCAACGGTCCCACCCAGCGCCAGCTATGGAACCATTAAACTCAACCCCGAAAAGCTATCCGGCTCCAGGTATCCGCCACCACAGTGGCCCTGTCGGGGTGATACAAAATGCTCAAGAATAACCCAATGGTAACTCCACAGCCACTATGGGAGGCATCACTAACACAAAGGTCCATCCCCTATCTCTGGCAAAGCTGCAATCGGCGCTAGTACCAGTCTCATCATCCATTCGCCATGCTCTCCTGGCACTGCCAAATCCAAAAAGCTCCTCACCTCAACAATAAATGTTGATCTCAGTCAAACTCAAATAGCATCCACATTGGCCGGAATTCCACCGCCGCTCCTATGGCTAACACAATGTGACCCAAGAAGGTAAGCTTCTAAAGCTAAAACTTGTATCACAATAACCTGGCATACAGCTTCATCCACACAGCATGGTAACACATCCACCAGTGCTCCTCATGCTCCAAGTCGCTCTGGGAGTAGATCATAATATCCCTGGAGGATCTTGTTACCAATGCAATCAAGTACAGCTGGAGCACAATTCCTCAAACCAAAAGAGTGGCAGGGCGTTAATCAATCCAATTGGCCTCACTATAACATAATGCCCCTACCGTGTCCTTAACACCATCTTGGCGAAATACTCAGCCGTATGATTCCAAAATCTGTACCTGCATCAGTCGTACAACTGCCGGAGTATAACTCCCTCAAAAGGTCCAGAATAATACTCGGACCTGTCTACACCCGAACCATAAAAGGGCCCTCACAGTCGTGTATCAACGATGTGGCATCACCACCGTATATCAACGGCGTGGCACTAGGTCAAACAGACCCCTCGATCCATCAGATCCTGCAACTGCGCCATCAGCTCTCACAGCTCTGCTGGCAATATCCAATGAGGTGTTGTCGAGGGTGGCGCGGTTCCCCGAACCACGCCAAACTCAATCTCTAACTCCCTAACCGGCGGCATTATCAACAGCTCAGGTGAAATCACACCCGGAATCTCGTGGCAACAGAGATATCTTTGGGTCCCGGTGCCGCCGTAAGCACCTCTCACACTGTCGCTATAACCAGTGTGCTCTAACGACCTCAACAACCAAATCTCCTCTCGTCTGCCTCGCAGAAGGTCAAAGTCCTCTCCTTCCGCAGTCTAACATCCTGTGGCACTGTGCCAACCAAAACCCAAGCACTAGGTCAAAACGCCGAACTGCCACAATTACCAATAAGTCTACCCGTATAACTCGCGGCCTCAACTGCATAGGGCATAGACCACAAGCCTCCCCCACATACACAACACTAACAGGAACCTGTACCTCAAGTGCATGTGGTAACAATCTGCCTCTAGTCCATGCAGGAATGCAACATGCTCCTACTCCGACTGCTGTGATGAAATCACACCTGCGACAACTCGATCCACTACCGTGGCGCCCTCCAACCGGGCGGCACAGATTCATCCGCTCAAAGCAAGTGGTTGTCGCCCAATCTGCCTGAAAATCAGGACTATCCACAAGGGAGCACGACCTCTGTCTCTGCTCACATTGAGGCGACGAATAAAGTCCTCCGCAGATAACAAATCCACGCTACCGCTGCGCCACTCCGATATAGAGGTTGATGCTGCCATCGGGGTCCACCCGATCTCTGGCATCACGGGAACCCGTTATCCAGGAAAAAGAAAATCAGAAATATCTCTGCCGGCCGATCTGTCCTCCATCACCCGGCGCCAAGCGCCAATATCCAGAACTCACCTCTGGCGGCAGATCCCTATCCAAAGGAATTGCAACGCCGCGCTCCATACACCACGCCTACACCATCGAAGCGTCAATAATCCAAACGGAGGGACCAACTAAACTGAAAGGTATCCTGGCGCAATCCACTCTCAGCCACACATATCCTATGCGCCTCGTCCCACGAAACCTGGAGCGCGTAGTTCAACGACTGTATAAACTCCCTAGCACTGGGAGGCTCTCCGAGAGTCTCTCCATCACCACCAACCCCAATTCTGCCTACAAAGGCTCCAACTCAAACCTATGAATCGGGATGGTTCAGACTGCCGGGACTGGCTCCATCGATCAATGATGTCCCTAAGCTCAGCTACTATCCACTATCCACCCTGCCTCGGTGCCTCGGCACTGCTCGTCGGCACGGAGGGGGCTGCTCGCTCAGTCGGTGCCACAAGTACAACTGAAGGTACCACTGCATAGGAAGAAAGTACTGGAGGACACTCAAGCGGTACTGCCACTGGCTATGCTCTCTGCTCCAACAAGCGCATCAAACGTTCCATGGCTTCTTCCTGGCATCGGACAGCCTCCGACATCTGTGCCATTTGGATCCATAACTCTTGGGTCTCGCTCTGCTCTGATAGCTCTGTCTCCCACTGCTCGGGTTACTCATCAGATGCGGGATGTGCCATCTTCGCTACACGACGTCTCAGGGGCATCGTAGTCCACTGCACAATAAAAAACATCAGGACACAACAACCAAACGACCCAATCCAGCGAAAGTCTAAGACATGTTATCAATTCCACAGCATTATGTTGTCTGCAGCCAACATAATCGCTTAGGAGCATAAACATGCCAATCACTCATCCCGTCTCTTGGGAGAGGTACAAAACTCGATCAGGACTCTCGCTAAAAGTCACGACTCTCACGTAGTCATCCTAATGTCCAACCACAAGCCTAGGGTTTCTAAGTCCTCAATGACCTACAACCTAGGCTCTGATACCACTCTAATCTGTCACGCCCCGGGGTCGAAACTGCGACCCGGCTCGCCAACAGATCCGCCACCTATGCCAAACCCGCATAGGCGAAGCGTCCTACCTGCAAGAAAAGTACTACAGCTAAACAGATATCAGAGCTATAAATAAAAATTTGCTGTATAACTAAATCAATCACTGTACAACTGGAAATAATACAACAATGTCCGTCTCCCAAAAATGATAATCATACAATATCCTCATGTACAAACTCAGAACTCAACCGGGAGGTATCTCCAATAAATACATCAGTGTACAGGCTCTCAATACATGACAATCCTCACTACAACAGTCTCTCAAAGAAGGAAAAATAAAATAACTAATCTACTGAAGCTCTCCTCTGAAGGGGTACCGCTACACACCAACGACGGGTAGGGAACTAGCTCGCGACTCCCTCGCCTCGGTCAGAAGGATCAGCAACAGGAACAACAGGAACCGGAGTAGAGTCCCTGGGGAAAGACACCACGACGGGTATGAGAACTACATCCACAGTAGTTCTCAGTGGGTGCCGCCAACAAGCCCGACGGTCTGCCCACTAAGTCTACTAGAGGCATAAAGCAACAATGCAGTGCTGTAAGGAAAGCTGGGAAAAGTAAACTCTACAGCTACTATGCCTCTATCTAGATGCTCAAAGAGTGGAACAGAAAGAACATGATGCCACAACTAACTCTCATCTCTGATCACCCCAATCTAAACTGACTGCCTCATCGGGTCCAGTCAAACCTGCGCCAACCTACTGCCGTTACGTCCCGGAGGAGCGGACTTACGTAGGACGTCCATGACTGCCAACACCAGCACAGCCAGAGGGACAAATGCAACAACAAGTCGCGAAAGAAAAGCTCAATCTCACGCCCGGTACAACAACCCGGTCTCGCCTACTCCGGAGTGGCACTCGAGGGGAGCGACCCGCTCGAGTAAAAAGTAACCCATCTCAAGTATCTCTGTAAAGTATCTCTGTAAAGCTCAATGTGGCTCATGCAGGCTATGATCCACGATCAAACAGATCGGTAACTCCAAGCTCAAAGCACAACTCAGTCGGAAAAAGAACCTCGACTCGAACAGGAATAGCCCAAAACACTCTCACAGCTATGTCGGAGAACCCTCAACGACTCAATCTGATAATGCACGACCATGGCTGAGTCGGGAAACCTCCACGACTCGATCTGCCAGACCCCAAGATCCTCAAAGCTAAGTGGGAGAACCACCTCCACCACTAAATCAGAAAAACAACCTCTAGATCACACTCTACCAACTCATAGCACAAAGTCGCATCCACTGCGAGAAACTGCCTCAACAGGCCAACACCGCATCCACTGCGACACCTGCCTCAACATGCCAACATCGCATCCACTGACACGAGGAAGGGTCCGGGAACCCCGAAAGACTAGAACCTACAATCCAAATCAAACAAGAACAGGCTCTAGGCATAGCCTCTCGGTTGTTCTCGTCCCAAGAAGAAGGCAGACCTTAGAACCCAGACCACTCGAATCATCTCGGTGGTTAATTTATAGGAAAAAGGTGACATTTCTTACTGAAGCCATCTGATCTGTAAGAAATTCATATTTAATGATTTTTAGTTCTTTTTAGGAAAACAGTTGAAACCAGTTTTATATCCAAGCCTCGAAGGGCTAATGCCTTCGTCCAATCAAACAAGACAGACTCCGGCGACCCTACGATGCTTGGAAGAAACCATTTGGTTGACAAAAATCATATGTGTGTCCAAAAGGTTCTGGGTTTAAGGTCCTGCTAACACTGATATACCGCTGCCACTAACACAGCGGCGACAGATAAAACAAGAGAATAAACATCTCGGGACCGCCGTCTACCCAAACAGCTCTCGCTACAGATAAACAACCAACTACATCTACCAGACTCCACTCTGCTCCCAAGCACGAGTGTAACATGCATCCCACACTAAAAGATAACTCCGGACCACTCGGCCCACTACCCGGGCGAGGAAGAACACTATGTTCAGGAAAGTAGAAGTGTGGATGTCTAAAGCAGAAATAACCCCTAGCCCAAGTGAGGGTTTTCTACTATGCTTGGTTACACATGCAACATATGACGGGGTGCTAGGTCAAATTCCAAGATAACAATAATCAACAACTTGTAGGGAAGAAAAATTAAACACCATGATCATCTAACAGCATTAGGAACATCAATTCCTATAATCTAGCATGCTATATAGAACACATCTATAACATGCAAGTCCCTACACAGATAGAATTAATGCACAGTCCATAGTGTCATGAAGACAAGGCCACCCACCTGAAATGCTAACTGTCCGGAGTTCCACAGCTGAAAACCACCAGAAGCAACAACCTCCACTAATCCTCAACACCAACGGGTTCACAAACATCCGCAAATACTCCTGGGTACAACAAAAGGTCCAAGGTTACACTTTATTCCACAAAATAACCAAGTACAAAAATCTGCAGAAGACAGTCCTGAAGATCTGAAATTTCCACCACCAGAAAGTGCCCCTGAAAATTCCGATAAAATATCACAGCGAGCATCTCGTCGAGACCTTCGAACGGGTACCTGCACGCCCAAATCCGAGCCCCGTAGGCCAAGTTACAAATTCCACAGTACAGGTGCGCAAACACTCACAACCACACAACTGTAAACTCAAACACAGATAAAAGGGGAATAGTATACCTTCGGGCAAGCCTCAGAAAAATCCCGGAAAAATACAATGATAATCCTTGCGACGAGTAGATCCAAAAAGTGTATAGGTTTGTCTCAATCCGCCGACTCGGGTGAGGAGATAAAATTCCGGCAGGGGCCGCTATCCAAAACTCCACCAGAAAATAGCGGCTAGAAATGCCTTCGAAAACCATGTGCAGAAGCTCTGAATCCAGCAAGATGATCAAACACCCAAAAGTCGAAGACTACCTCTCGTGATCCAACGCCGTAGAAATTGTCCAAAAATACTGACGGAGTAGCTCTGTAGACCACTCAGATCAAACTGCGACGATAACGGGCCTCCAATGAAAATCGCCACACTGCGCTCCGATGCCGAAGTCGTCGACACCGCGGCTTCTAAAAAAATCCGGGCCCTCTGCCAGAAGATGCGCAACACGAAGATCTCCAACTTTGCTAAAGGGCTATGGGCAGGGGAGCTCGGGAAAGGGGGCAAAAAGCCCCAGCAAAGTGCCTATTTATAGGCCCAGCCCGAAAATCCAACAGTTTTGGAATTTTGGCCCAAAACCGAGCGCCCGAATCTTCCGGGCTGCTACAGTAACGGGCCCAGCCCGTTACTGTTCACGCCCGGAAATCTCCCAGGCTGCCACGTAGCCTCCCAAACAGCAAACAGCTGTTTGGGCCAACCGCGCTGCGCCACGCGGCCGAAGCGGGTGCCGACACGTGGCGCCCCCGAGCGGGAAGCGCGGGTCAGCGCGCCCACGTTGCGCCCACGTGCGCCCACGCGCGCCTGTCGGCACGCAACCCGAGGCCACCGAATCCCGCTCCGTGGACCGCGCGCACAACACCGCACCAACCAAGATCTGCCACGAGTCCACCCCCGGTCCGCCGTGCACCCGCGGCCTTTCCCGTGGACCGCGCCCACAGCGCCCGCCAACCGGGAGGCGCCACGTGGCGAGCGCCCGGGTGCACGCCTCCGCGGTGGACCGCGCGCCTCAGCCGCGGCAACCCCCGCGCTCCGCCGCCCGCCGCCGCCGCCGGCACCTCTCCGGCCGCCGGAACAGTGCCGTTGAACCTCGAAATCCGTGCCGGGTCATCCGGGCTCCGAAAACATAAGTAAATAGTCCATTTTGAGCGTTTTCGCACGCTGAAATCCAAATCCGCTGTCCGATTTGCCAAATTCCACTTCTAAAATTTCTCAAAAATTCCCGGGAAAGCAAACTTGATCCGTTTTTCATGCCGAGTCCAAATCTTGGGTCCATATGCGCGCAAACACCTCTAACACCCAACATGGGTCTCCAGAAGCGCAGATCCAACAGTAATCCAAACGTGGGAATTTCCGGGTCCTCACAGCGATGCTTCTCGGTTTGGTCTGGGTTGTGTTCTGATGCAAGATGGCAAGGTCATTGCATACGCCTCACGATAGTTAAAGCCGTATGAAACAAAACTACCTACCCACGACTTAGAGCTTGCAGCGGTGGTTTTTTGCGCTCAAGCTTTGGAGACATTATCTCTACGGCGTGCATTGTGAGGTATACACAGACCATCAGAGCCTCAAATATCTTTTTACTCAGAAGGAGTTAAATATGAGCAACGACGTTGGCTTGAACTTCTCAAAGACTATGACTTGACCATTCTGTACCATCCTGGCGAGCAAATGTGGTAGCTGATGCACTGAGTCGGAAAAGCAGTACGGCTGAAATGCTAATGATCACTGGGCAAGAGCGCCTGATTAAGGAATTTCAGAAGTTGAACTTGGAAGTAGTTCCTACTGGCGCGACAACCCAACTTATGGCAAGGTAGCTCATCCTACCCTTTCGACCATATTAAGAAAAGGACAACAGTCGGACCCTTGGTTCGAAAGAGTTCGCGAGAATATAGCATTGGGTTAGACTGATGACTATCAGATGCTCACCGACTTCTATCAGATATCGAGGGCGTTGGTGTGTTCAAAGGATAATAGCCTGAGGAACGAAATTCTCGCATAGGCACATCGATCCTTGTACACTGTACATCCCGGTGGAACCAAAATGTACAAGGATCTGAAGCAGCAATTTTGGTGGCCTGGGATGAAATCGGATATTGCACAGTATGTATCCAGTGCGCGGTGTGCCAACAAGTTAAAGCTGAACATCAACGTCCGGCAGGAAAGCTACAACCACTTCCTGTTCCGGTGTGGAAATGTGAACAGATCACAATGGACTTTGTCACCGTCTGCCACGATCCCAGCGTGGTCACGACGCTATTTGGGTGGTTGTGGATCGACTCACCAAGTCGGCCCACTTCTGCCTATTCATACGACATGGTCTAGAGACGGCTTGCCCAATTGTATATCGACGAGATTGTCCGGCTTCATGGTGTGCCGGTGTCGATTGTCTCTGATCGGGATACTCGATTCGTGTCCCATTTCTGGCAAAGTCTTCAGCAATCATTGGGCACTAAGTTAAATTTCAGCACTGCCTTCCATCCTCAGAGTGATGGGCAGTCTAAACGGGTTATTCAGACATTAGAAGATATGTTGCGAGCATGTGTCATGGATTATGGAGATGGATGGTTCAGATACCTGCCGCTAGTAGAATTTGCCTATAACAACAGTTACCAGGCAAGCATTGGAATGGCGCCTTATGAGGCATTATATGGGCGTCGATGTCGATCCCGATCTGTTGGGACGATGTTGGAGAACGCCAGATTGTCGGGCCATATTTATTGGAGGATGCTGAGGCCAAGGTGCGAATCGCTCGACAGTGATTGCTGACCGCACAAAGCAGACAAAAGAGTTATGTGGACAAGCGCAGGCGCGATCTTGAGTTCCAGGTTGGTGACCATGTATTGCTGAAGGTGTCGCCAACTAGGGGAATCAAGAGATTTGGGCTGCGGAACAAACTCAGTCCCCGTTTCGTAGGACCCTTCGAAATATTGGAGCGCATTGGTCCAGTGGCATATCGGCTAGCTCTTCCTCCAAGTCTCGCCCGTGTGCATAATGTCTTTCAGTCTCCATGCTACGCAAGTAATCTCTGATCCGACACATGTCATCAGCCCCACCTCTGTCCCACTTCGAGAGGATCTGAGCTACGATGAAGCTCCATTACGGATCCTGGCACGTGATGAGAAGAAACTGCGTAGCAGAACCATTCCTATGTAAAGGTACAATGGGAAAATCATGAAGAACGCGAGGCCACATAGGAGCGTGAATTTGAAATGTTAGAACGCTTTCCTATTTGTTGACTCGTAATTGTAATCAAGTTTCGGGGACGAAACTTTTTATAAGTGGTGGGTGATTAGTAACCGGAATTTTAAAAGGTTTAAATAGATTTCTGGATTTACAAATAGCAGAGAATAAATATAAAACCCCAAAAATATCGATTTTTGATCGGGGTCTGGTCTCGAAAATCCGAGTTCACCTTTGCGACCGTCTCGTCGAAACATGAAAAATTCATATCACTTGTCAATAATCCAACTCGGATCTTCCAGAAATCAGCGAAGAAACCGCGGGCCCCACGACTTAAGTGAATAGTACAGTGAATAGTAAACCTGGTTTTCGGTCCCATCTCGTTCGACCAAAGGCCAATTCACTGTCTGCAATTTAAGTCTAGCAGTATGAGTAGTCGATCCTAGCTATTTTCGACGTTTTGAGCACAATGGCACTGATGGAATTCGCGTTTGGCAATCCGGTGCATCGAGCATAATGGCACTGATGAAACCCGAGTGTGGAGATAAAATTCGACAAGAGATCTGCTCTCCAAGAAAAACCACCAGCAAATAGGGGCTTGAAAATGTACCAGGAACCCCAATAAAAGCTCACATATGGAGGAGTGGAAAATACAAAAATCGTAGATTTTACCTCTCATGAATCCGACGGCATGAAAATCGGCCAAAAATTCCGTCGGAGTAGCTCTGTGGACCTCGTGGACCAAAACGCGACGGAAACGGGCCACCGAAGAAAGAACATCGCACTGCGCTAACTCGCCGAAGACGTCGATGCCGCGGCCTCCAAAAAATTCGAGCCTCGTCACAAGATGCAGAACAAGATGATCAACAAGGTGCATTTGAGGGCTCAGTCGCAAATGTCTCGGGTAATGACCGTCGTAGGAGGAGGCAATGTCGCAGCGCCTCCCCGTTGGATATCTGAAACCCGGATGCGAGAAAAAAAGA
>CM055071.1:5182958-5201490 GCA_029204045.2 Tillandsia leiboldiana | reverse complement strand
GCCATGTGGTAACAATCTGCCTCTAGTCCATGCAGGAATGCAACATGCTCCTACTCCGACTGCTGTGATGAAATCACACCTGCGACAACTCGATCCACTACCGTGGCGCCCTCCAACCGGGCGGCACAGATTCATCCGCTCAAAGCAAGTGGTTGTCGCCCAATCTGCCTGAAAATCAGGACTATCCACAAGGGAGCACGACCTCTGTCTCTGCTCACATTGAGGCGACGAATAAAGTCCTCCGCAGATAACAAATCCACGCTACCGCTGCGCCACTCCGATATAGAGGTTGATGCTGCCATCGGGGTCCACCCGATCTCTGGCATCACGGGAACCCGTTATCCAGGAAAAAGAAAATCAGAAATATCTCTGCCGGCCGATCTGTCCTCCATCACCCGGCGCCAAGCGCCAATATCCAGAACTCACCTCTGGCGGCAGATCCCTATCCAAAGGAATTGCAACGCCGCGCTCCATACACCACGCCTACACCATCGAAGCGTCAATAATCCAAAACGGAGGGACCAACTAAACTGAAAGGTATCCTGGCGCAATCCACTCTCAGCCACACATATCCTATGCGCCTCGTCCCACGAAACCTGGAGCGCGTAGTTCAACGACTGTATAAACTCCCTAGCACTGGGAGGCTCTCCGAGAGTCTCTCCATCACCACCAACCCCAATTCTGCCTACAAAGGCTCCAACTCAAACCTATGAATCGGGATGGTTCAGACTGCCGGGACTGGCTCCATCGATCAATGATGTCCCTAAGCTCAGCTACTATCCACTATCCACCCTGCCTCGGTGCCTCGGCACTGCTCGTCGGCACGGAGGGGGCTGCTCGCTCAGTCGGTGCCACAAGTACAACTGAAGGTACCACTGCATAGGAAGAAAGTACTGGAGGACACTCAAGCGGTACTGCCACTGGCTATGCTCTCTGCTCCAACAAGCGCATCAAACGTTCCATGGCTTCTTCCTGGCATCGGACAGCCTCCGACATCTGTGCCATTTGGATCCATAACTCTTGGGTCTCGCTCTGCTCTGATAGCTCTGTCTCCCACTGCTCGGGTTACTCATCAGATGCGGGATGTGCCATCTTCGCTACACGACGTCTCAGGGGCATCGTAGTCCACTGCACAATAAAAAACATCAGGACACAACAACCAAACGACCCAATCCAGCGAAAGTCTAAGACATGTTATCAATTCCACAGCATTATGTTGTCTGCAGCCAACATAATCGCTTAGGAGCATAAACATGCCAATCACTCATCCCGTCTCTTGGGAGAGGTACAAAACTCGATCAGGACTCTCGCTAAAAGTCACGACTCTCACGTAGTCATCCTAATGTCCAACCACAAGCCTAGGGTTTCTAAGTCCTCAATGACCTACAACCTAGGCTCTGATACCACTCTAATCTGTCACGCCCCGGGGTCGAAACTGCGACCCGGCTCGCCAACAGATCCGCCACCTATGCCAAACCCGCATAGGCGAAGCGTCCTACCTGCAAGAAAAGTACTACAGCTAAACAGATATCAGAGCTATAAATAAAAATTTGCTGTATAACTAAATCAATCACTGTACAACTGGAAATAATACAACAATGTCCGTCTCCCAAAAATGATAATCATACAATATCCTCATGTACAAACTCAGAACTCAACCGGGAGGTATCTCCAATAAATACATCAGTGTACAGGCTCTCAATACATGACAATCCTCACTACAACAGTCTCTCAAAGAAGGAAAAATAAAATAACTAATCTACTGAAGCTCTCCTCTGAAGGGGTACCGCTACACACCAACGACGGGTAGGGAACTAGCTCGCGACTCCCTCGCCTCGGTCAGAAGGATCAGCAACAGGAACAACAGGAACCGGAGTAGAGTCCCTGGGGAAAGACACCACGACGGGTATGAGAACTACATCCCACAGTAGTTCTCAGTGGGTGCCGCCAACAAGCCCGACGGTCTGCCCACTAAGTCTACTAGAGGCATAAAGCAACAAATGCAGTGCTGTAAGGAAAGCTGGGAAAAGTAAACTCTACAGCTACTATGCCTCTATCTAGATGCTCAAAGAGTGGAACAGAAAGAACATGATGCCACAACTAACTCTCATCTCTGATCACCCAATCTAAACTGACTGCCTCATCGGGTCCAGTCAAACCTGCGCCAACCTACTGCCGTTACGTCCCGGAGGAGCGGACTTACGTAGGACGTCCATGACTGCCAACACCAGCACAGCCAGAGGGACAAATGCAACAACAAGTCGCGAAAGAAAAGCTCAATCTCACGCCGGTACAACAACCCGGTCTCGCCTACTCCGGAGTGGCACTCGAGGGGAGCGACCCGCTCGAGTAAAAAGTAACCCATCTCAAGTATCTCTGTAAAGTATCTCTGTAAAGCTCAAATGTGGCTCATGCAGGCTATGATCCACGATCAAACAGATCGGTAACTCCAAGCTCAAAGCACAACTCAGTCGGAAAAAGAACCTCGACTCGAACAGGAATAGCCCAAAACACTCTCACAGCTATGTCGGAGAACCCTCAACGACTCAATCTGATAATGCACGACCATGGCTGAGTCGGGAAACCTCCACGACTCGATCTGCCAGAACCCCAAGATCCTCAAAGCTAAGTGGGAGAACCACCTCCACCACTAAATCAGAAAAACAACCTCTAGATCACACTCTACCAACTCATAGCACAAAGTCGCATCCACTGCGAGAAACTGCCTCAACAGGCCAACACCGCATCCACTGCGAACACTGCCTCAACATGCCAACATCGCATCCACTGACACGAGGAAGGGTCCGGGAACCCCGAAAGACTAGAACCTACAATCCAAATCAAACAAGAACAGGCTCTAGGCATAGCCTCTCGTTGTTCTCGTCCCAAGAAGAAGGCAGACCTTAGAACCCAGACCACTCGAATCATCTCGGGTGGTTAATTTATAGGAAAAAGGTGACATTTCTTACTGAAGCCATCTGATCTGTAAGAAATTCATATTTAATGATTTTTAGTTCTTTTTAGGAAAACAGTTGAAACCAAGTTTTATATCCAAGCCTCGAAGGGCTAATGCCTTCGTCCAATCAAACAAGACAGACTCCGGCGACCCTACGATGCTTGGAAGAAACCATTTGGTTGACAAAAATCATATGTGTGTCCAAAAAGGTTCTGGGTTTAAGGTCCTGCTAACACTGATATACCGCTGCCACTAACACAGCGGCGACAGATAAAACAAGAGAATAAAACATCTCGGGACCGCCGTCTACCCAAACAGCTCTCGCTACAGATAAACAACCAACTACATCTACCAGACTCCACTCTGCTCCCAAGCACGAGTGTAACATGCATCCCACACTAAAAGATAACTCCGGACCACTCGGCCCACTACCCGGGCGAGGAAGAACACTATGTTCAGGAAAGTAGAAGTGTGGATGTCTAAAGCAGAAATAACCCTAGCCCAAGTGAGGGTTTTCTACTAGTCTGGTTACACATGCAACATATGACGGGGTGCTAGGTCAAATTCCAAGATAACAATAATCAACAACTTGTAGGGAAGAAAAATAAACACATGATCATCTAACAGCATTAGGAACATCAATTCCTATAATCTAGCATGCTATATAGAACACATCTATAACATGCAAGTCCCTACACAGATAGAATTAATGCACAGTCCATAGGTCATGAAGACAAGGCCACCCACCTGAAAATGCTAACTGTCCGGAGTTCCACAGCTGAAAACACCAGAAGCAACAACCTCCACTAATCCTCAACACCAACGGGTTCACAAACATCCGCAAATACTCCTGGGTACAACAAAAGGTCCAAGGTTACACTTTATTCCACAAAATAACCAAGTACAAAAATCTGCAGAAGACAGTCCTGAAGATCTGAAATTTCCACCACCAGAAAGTGCCCTGAAAATTCCGATAAAAATATCACAGCGAGCATCTCGTCGAGACCTTCGAAACGGGTACCTGCACGCCCAAATCCGAGCCCCGTAGGCCAAGTTACAAATTCCACAGTACAGGTGCGCAAACACTCACAACCACACAACTGTAAACTCAAACACAGATAAAAGGGGAATAGTATACCTTCGGGCAAGCCTCAGAAAAATCCCGGAAAAATACAATGATAATCCTTGCGACGAGTAGATCCAAAAAGTGTATAGGTTTGTCTCAATCCGACACTCGGGTGAGGAGATAAAATTCCGGCAAGGGGCCGCTATCCAAAAACTCCACCAGAAAATAGCGGCTTAGAAATGCCTCGAAAACCATGTCATAAGCTCTGAATCCAGCAAGATGATCAACACAAAAGTCGAAGACATACCTCTCGTGATTCCAACGCCGTAGAAATTGTCCAAAAATACTGACGGAGTAGCTCTGTAGACCACTCAGATCAAACTGCGACGATAACGGGCCTCCAATGAAAAATCGCCACACTGCGCTCCGATGCCGAAGTCGTCGACACCGCGGCTTCTAAAAAAATCCGGGCCTCTGCCAGAAGATGCGCAACACGAAGATCTCCAACTTTGCTAAAGGGGCTGAGGGGAGGGGAGCTCGGGAAAGGGGGGCAAAAGCCCCAACAAGCAGCCTATTTATAGGCCCAGCCCGAAAATCCAACAGTTTGGAATTTTGGCCCAAAACCGAGCGCCCGAATCTTCCGGGCTGCTACAGTAACGGGCTCAGCCCGTTACTGTTCACGCCCGGAAATCTCCCAGGCTGCCACGTAGCCTCCCAAACAGCAAACAGCTGTTTGGGCCAACCGCGCTGCGCCACGCGGCCGAAGCGGGTGCCGACACGTGGCGCCCCCGAGCGGGAAGCGCGGGTCAGCGCGCCCACGTCGCGCCCCACGTGCGCCCACGCGCGCCTGTCGGGCACGCGGCCCGAGGTACCAGCTCCCCGCACCGTGGACCGCGCGCACAACACTGCACCAACCCCGATCGGCCACGTGTCCACCCCCGGTCCACCGTGCACCCGCGCCTCTTCCGTGGACCGCGCCCGCTACGCCGGCCAACCAGAAGGCGCCACGCGTCCTCCGCCCGGGTGCACGCCTCCGCGGTGGACCGCGCGCCTGCCCGAGCTCGCTCCGCCGCTGCCCGCCGCCGCCGGCGATGCCCGGCCGGCCGGAACAGTGCCGTCGAACCTCGAAATCCGTGCCGGGTCATCCGGGCTCCGAAAAACATAAGTAAATAGTCCATTTTGAGCGTTTTCGCGCGCTAAATCCAAATCCGCTGTCCGACTTGCCAAATTCCACTTCTAAAATTTCTCAAAAATTCCTGGGAAAGCAAACTTGACCCGTTTTTCATGCCGAGTCCAAATCTTGGGTCCAATATGCGCGCAAACACCACCAACACCCAACATGGGTCTCCAGAAGCCGCAGATCCAACAGTAATCCAAATGTGGGAATTTCCGGGTCCTCACATCTCACCCCCATTGTTGTTTCCTGTCTCTTCTCCTTTGTGTTGCAGAGTCGTCTGCGGGAGCTGCTAGGCCATCGGCAGCTGATCGAGGTAAGGGGATCGCTGAGTAGATAGATCTCCTGTGAGACTGAGTTGTTGTTAGACAGATGTTGTACCCTTTACTCAGACTGATGTATTTTTCTTATTTTGGGTCTGGCTTTGGCCAGCAGGTTGTACTATTTTGGTGAGCTGAGAGATTATTGTATTTATTACAGCTTTATTATTATTCCAGTCTGAGATATTGTGTGGTTCTTCTATTTCAGCTCTGTATTATGCTCTTTTATTGTTTATATTATATCTGAGCAGGTTACCAGCGCTTCGTGTACGTGGGAAATTCCGTGTGCACGGCGGATCTGTAGAGGGACCCGGGTTCTGGTTTACACCCGGGGCGTGACAATTGCCTTATGAGCTAAATGTGCTTCACCGCGTTGAAATGCATTAGATCCTTCGTCAATAATATTCTCTAAAACTGCACTTGTTGCCTTAAACATTCTTAGCAAACTAGTAATAGATCTGAAGTGTGAACTCCAACGAGTCTCACCGGCCCTTTGCAAAGTGCCAACTTGATTGAGTCCAGTTCCCGTCTCAAGGTCATTATTTTCAATCATTTCGGCAATTTCAAAACTATGAAACTTTTTTAGGTCATCATTTCGCTTGGTAGAAGATCCAACAATATTGACAATAGTACTTAATTTTGAGTAAAATTCATAAACCTCAAGAACATCCTTAGATGCCGCAACCAAAGCCAATTGGAGACGATGGGCTAAACAATGGATGTAGTATGCAAAGGGGCAATCATTATAAATTAATGCTTGTAATCTATTCCGTTCACCTCTCATATTACTTTCCCCGTCATATCCTTAGCCTCAAATATTTTGAACATCAAGATTATAATAAGAAAGAATGGAATAAATTGCATTTTTCACGGTTAATGCTTTAGTATCCGAAATGTGAACAAGACCACAAAATCTTTCTTGCACCAAACCTTATACATCAATAAATCTCAAAACGATAGCTAACTGCTCCTTTTTTTATTCATCGCGTGCTTTCTCAACCATTATATAAAATTTTGAGTCGTCAATTTCATCTCGAATTTTTCTTCTTACTTTCTCCGCTAGAACTTGCAAAATTTCTTTTTGTGTATCCGACGAAGTATAAGAAGCATTTTGCGGAGCATTTTCTAAAATAATTTTTGCAATATCTTCATTAAGAAAAGAAAACACTTTCAACATTTTCAGAAAATTACCCCGATCAATGGATTCTTTACTTTCATCCCGACCTCTCATAGCACATCCTTGGAAAGTAAGATATCTAACTGCAATTATTGATGCTTTAAGGCGTAAACGATTATTTACCTTTTGCTGTGATGTATGTCTATGAAGCACATTTCGAATATGCTGAGATTGGTTCATCAATTCTTCGCAAGCTCTTTCGGCAACTTTATGAGGTGAGTTTGGTTCTCTACCTATATGATTTAGAAAAGCACATATTTTTCCATCTTTAATTTTTTTCTAATTATGAAGATCGTCAACAGTAAATGCATTTTGTGAAGAATTGCCATGTGGTTTGTTAAAAACAAAGCATGGGAGACAAAATGCGGCATCTTTGGTTGGAGAATATTCCAACCACGATTTGAATGACTCAAACCATGAAGGTTGGAAGCGACGTTGATGAGAAAGAGGCCCACTTTTTGGATATTCCAAAAGTCTCGGTTGATATAGACCATTGATTATATATGCTCGTCGAACTTCATCACGTTGTTCAACGGGATAATCCCAAATTTGGGGTCGTAATCCAGAATCACGCTCAAATGGCATGTCATTAGCCTCTTTAATTTCTATTCTTGGATATTTCAAACGACAACTTTGGAAACCCGAAGCTTCATCTCTATAAATAATAACTTCTTGTTCATTAACTTTCGATTTTTTAATATTTTTTCTTTAAAAAAAAAAATCGAGTTTAGTTGTCTTTCCCATTAAAATAATAATAGTGTAGAGATTTACAAAAAATTATGTCAAGAAATAAAGTATTAAGATTTAGTATAATTTAAAAATCATGTAGAATTATGTAAAAAAATAAAAATGGAATTTAAAAATAAATTACAAATAATTATTATTCTACTAACATCAAATTCAAATAACAATAACAATAATATAATTATAATTTATAAACTTTATATATATATATATATATATATATATATATATATATATATATATATATATATATATATATATATATATATATAAAGAGAGAGAGAGTGAGAGAGAGAGAGAGAGAGTAGAGCTTGTATACTTTTAAAAGCACAAGCCAAACTATACTTGTAAATTTTTTACCATTGAATTTGTATTGAGATTTGTGCAATTATAAAGTCAACTAAAGAGAAAGAAAGGGAAAGTACAATTGCACAGATTTCAATACAAATTCAATGATAAAAAATTCACAAGTATGGATGAACTTGAATTTTTAAAAATATATAAGCCCTTTTCTCTCTCTCTCTCTCTCTCTCTCTCTCTATATATATATATATATATATATATATATATATATATATATATATATATATATAACTTACGCCATTGCGTAATCATGATCACTTTATACGAGCCTTGTAGTATAAGACATATTGATAATGTCAAGCTAGCTAGCAATCATTGAGTGTTTTCATCTATATGCATGTTGATAAATGATAAGAAATTGAGAATATATAGTGATGCAAATTTTGTATGTTTCCTACTTCCATATGCCAAGTCATTTGCTGTTCAATTTTTTATGAAAAACTAGCTTGTACTGCTGCATACATGATACATAAGTACACATTTACGCACACTAATAAGTTCAAATTAAAGACTACAACACTAGTTACACTACAACAGTAATAATAATAAAAATACTTTTAAACAGTATAAAAAAAAGATAAGAGGGTTTGAACGAATCTTTGACCTTGGCTAGTCATACGAAGAGTTTGTGCTCGCCGGCTAGGCGGCTACCGATTGGCAATTACTAGTATAAGCGACGGACCATCAAACTCATCAAACAAGTTTACTACTGCATCAAATGATTCAAATCAAGTTTCAATAATTAAATATTCACTAGATAAAAAATTGTATTTATAATTTTAAAAAAATATAGAAGCATAATTAAAGTGAAAAAATTTTTATCCAAGACAACAACTATCATTCTATTTTTATCAACTATCAACTATCAAGTATCAACATTTAACAGTGATAAAAAGAAACTGTAAAAAATATTAATTAAAAAAATAGAAAGAAAATTATTTGCGTTTTGATATTAGGTTCAAAATATCATAATAATTTTTTTTTAAAAAAAAATCAATAGCAACAAAAAAAAAAATTAAAAATAAATAAAAGACTTGGCTTAGGCGAGCGGTGAGGCCGCTCCGTTTAGGCTACCGCCTACCCTACGTGTTGCACACTTGCACTGTTGTGGCCTTGTGGGCCTTGGAGGAGGGCTGGGAGGCGGCACAAGCAGAGAGCGGGGGCCATCATTGCATTTCGGGTGACTTAGCCCACAAGGCAACAGTTTTTTAAAAATAATTACATTTTAATCCTTTTTTTGTAATAATTTATAATAATTTTTTTTGTAATTTTACATTTATGGGTGGGTGTGGGGGGGGGGGGGGGGGGGGGGGGAGGAGGGGGGGGGGGGTCACTGTGGGCCTATATATGGTCTCGTCCCTGCAGCCAACATGCTTGTTTTATGTTCACACACAACGGATAGATTTCGGGCGCCCTAAATGGATTTCGGGCGCCCTAAACACAATTAGGACGACCAGATCCCAATTAGGGTGCCTAGATTTTTAGGAGACCCAGATCATGTTTAGGAGGTCCAGAACTTTAGGAAACTCAAAACCTATTTAGGAAGCCTAGATCTTTAGGAGGCCCAGATCATGTTTGGGAGGCCCAGAACTTTAGAAAGCCCAAAACCTATTTAGAAAGTCTATATCGTGTTTAGGAGGCTCAAAACTTTAGGAAACCCAAAATCTGCTTAGGAAGCCTAGATCATGTTTAGGAGGCCCAAAATTTTAGGAAGCCCAAAACCTGTTTAGGAAACTCAGATCGTGTTTAGGAGGCCCCAATCTTGTTTAGGGCGCCTAGATCCATTAATTATTTATTCATTTATTTATTATTGTTAATTTGCGTGATTCTATTCCTCACAATTACTACAGTTGCAACTACAGCCAATTTGGATATAGTTCCAACTGTAGTATTTAAATTTTCTTGTGCAGTTGTTACTGTACCAGTCGAATTCAATTGCACTAAACCAAACACATGAATTGATGTTGCATGTATTTGCAACTACAATTTTTAGTTGTAAAAGCGTGCAACCAAACAACCCCTTAAAGGGTATATTTCTTATATTCCTTAAATATGCAATTTTGGATTTTAGGGAAGCTTATGTATGCAAAAATATAGCTAATTTGCAGGGTATGTATGTAAAATTTCCAATAAACTAGTAATGAATATTTTGGCTTGAATTTGGAGAAATTATAGTCTAAATGATGGTGGAATGATGAAAGTCTCATGGCAACATATGATGCAGTAGTCATTTTTAAAACATTCACATTTTTTTTTCAAGTGTAGATGCTTAGCTTCATACTTTTAAATGTACATAAAACATTAAACTCTGCAAATTTAAGTGGGGTCCAAGTAAAATATTACAAAGGAAAATGCTATGTGTACATCCGTAAGGGGTGTACATCTCACACCCCCACCCATCTAAGGATGGGGGTGTGATGATGGGTCACTTGATGTGACCCGTAAAAAATATCGTCACCATTAAAATGGTGGAGATGTATGATGTACACCCCTTCGGGGTGTACATGTAGCATTGCTCTATTACAAAAGAGTGTTGCTACGGCTCGCTGAGTTTAATACATTTAATATATACTGCTGATGTATCGACATAAATGATATTGAGAGTATTAATGGGTTTGTGGATATAGTCTAAAGCAGCTATATAGATTTACTAGCACATTAATAGTCAATCAAAAAAACTTTTGCAGACGAGTCAAAATAGTTCGCATCAATTTTTAAAATCAATTTCTATTAGACCTACACAGTAGAGTCTAGATGATCCGGAACGATCTAAATTCTGAATAAGTTTCAACCATTGAGAATAAGGAGAGACGGTTACAACTACTCCGGATAAGTTTCAACCATTGAGGATAAGGCGGAGGCAGATCGAGATAGTTTTAGATGGATCGGGTTGTTAAACCAAATTGGATAAAATCAATTTGGTTGAGAATAAAATTGTTATTTTTCTTATCTTTTGTAAGCCTAAGGGCTATAAATAGGAGTTTATTGGCTCTTGTAAAGGCATTTCCAGTTAGAGAGTAAAAATAGAAAACTCTTCCAACTACAAATATATTTTTCATCTTCTTTTTTCTCTCATCCGGGTTTCAGATATCCATCGAGAAGGCGCTGCGACATTGCCTCCTCCTCCGACGGATCACTAGATAAAAGAGATAACACTTTAGAACACAACACAATAACATAATAAAAAATGATATTCTCTTGGTGGAAGATTTGGCTGGAGTGTAATAGAAAACTTTTCTACAATAAGAGGACCTCCACAAGACACACGTTGACAATTGCCCGTGCACAGCGTAGTCTGCGAGAAAGTTTCTTTGCTTAGTTTTTTTTTTTTTTTTTTTTTTTTTTTTCATGATTACCTTAGTATGTTATTTAGTTCGAGGTCTATTTAAATGAAGCGGTAGCAAACTATTTTTTCTCAAAAAAAAAAAAAAAACAAAAAACAAAAAAATTGATCACACAAGATGCAAAGTTATTTTGCAAAATCCGAAATTGAAACAAATATGAATCTATGTAACCTCAAAAAAACACAACACATATATATAATACGAAATGACACGAATAGTAAACATAAAAACTAATATTTGAACACAAACACAGCTTGGGAACATCAATGGCAAGAACAAGCTAGCTAGCTAGGTCGTTTCAATATTGACATATTTTGATATTGGCATACTTTGCTATATATCATCAAAATCCCACCACACTGGTTTTATTTTATTTTTTCCTTTGTCCTTAACAATAAAACACATATTGTACGTGGTCAAATATGTGTCCTTTACTATAATAAAATACATATGGCTAGTACTTTCAATTTTTCTTTTTCTTTTTTGTTTATTACTATAATCAGATGGTGTCCTTCTTTCCACCTGGATTCAAATGAAAAAAAAAAAAAAAAGTATCGATCAAATTGCGACGTAAAATCAACTCAATATTTACTATTAATGTGCATATTTTGTAGATTATTCGAAAAAACAACTCGAATATCACATAATGATACACTAATGTGGTTCAAATTTTGTAACTGGAGATTCAATTAAGAAATTCAATTATTTCTGCGGGCGGACTCAGCCCCAACAATTATAATTTATACTCATTTTACATATATATATATATATATATATATATATATATATATAACTCTCATTACATTCAACGAAACCTATTAGCAACTCGTACCGCATATATATACATTCCTTTAAAAAATAAAACACATATTGATCTTTTTACGGACCCATAAGTCAAAAGAGGATAGAGAGATGTTGGAGTGCAAAGTATGGTTGCTTCTTCAAGCATAAAGCAAATTGCAGTTGATAGAGATAATAAGAGTATATAGCATCTTTTGTTTTCGGCTCTAGCAAGCAAAGTCTAAGTACTGCAAATCACTAAAGGGCTTGTGCTTGTCAATGAAGTTGGTGGAGACATTTGGGATCCATCTTAGAGGAAATTAAAGCTGAACTGAGAAGATGAGTCTCTCTCTCTCTCTCTCTCTCTCTCTCTCTCTCTCAGGAAATTAAAGCTGAACTGAGAAGATGAGTCTCTCTCTCTCTCTCTCTCTCTCTCTCTCTCTCTCTCTCAGGAAATTAAAGCTGAACTGAGAAGATGAGACTCTCTCTCTCTCTCTCTCTCTCTCTCTCTCTCTCTCTCTCTCTCTCTCACACACACACACACACACACACACACACACACACACTTTTGACAACAATCATGAGTGGAAGCAGAATTAGATCAAGAAACAATAAATAGCCCAGAAGGAAATTAAGGCTGCTTCCACCACCTACAAATTAAGAGGGGATGGATATCCAAAGTTGGGCTCTTTTTTTCTTTTTCTGTTGGAAGTTAAAGATGCTAAATGCATGTAGAGGTGTATCTGTTGGTATTTTAAAAATAGAGATAATTGTCTGTGTATCTCTGAAATCTGAAGAAATATCTGATTTACCTTTTTTATTTTTTTCTTTTCAATATATCCTTCATACGTTCCGCCGTTATTAAAAATATCCCTACCGTTTTCCTTTGTTAAGTTAACTAGAGTTAAACTAGAGTTAAATAATAATCGGAGTTGAAAACTATCAGATATACCTATTTTGTCCCTATCTACCAAAACTATTGAAAATTTTAAAGGTACATAAGAAAAGTTGGTTATGGTAGAAGGGTATATTTGAAAGGGCAAAATAGTAATTTCACATAGATAAAGGCAGCTCCAAACGTTACACTAACAGAGTTTAACTTCAGGGGTATTTTAGAAAAAAGTTGGAACGTAAGAAGGGTAGTTTTAATATTAGCCTTTTAAGAAGGGTAAATCTAAAAACAGAAAAATTTTTAAGAGTATATAGAAAATTACCCCTTAAAAATAACTGATGTATGTATTCTTTCAAATTTTTAAAATTTTGTAAAAATAATTCTTTATCAAATATTTTTTATTATATAAATGAGCAGTAGCAATGAGTGCCAATGAAGGTGCAAATTACACATATAAATAGAGATTGAAAGCACTTTTGACTCTTCTTGTTTTTTTACCATAAAAAAAGGTGATTTTCTATATGGATCATTTTTTATATATAGATATACAATATAAATTCGTATTCCCACACAACCACTATCTAAAATGTCAGTGACCAATTAAGATCAGCCTAATCTAAAAGAATGTGTTAAATCGAAACGGCGAAAGATAGATCCAAGAATAAAAATAATGTAAGAAAAGAAAAGAAAGAGCACACCAAGTTTTACGTGGTTCGGCCACCGGCCTACATCCACGGGCGAAGACGGAGCAAAGACTTTTATTAAAGCCAAAAGAAGAATACAAAGATTATATCTCTCAAGAAAACCGAAACTCCAAATAAAACCGAAATATCAAAATTTGCGTCCACCCTAACGATTCCTAAGAATCCAATCGTATGAACGCCCTCACCTTAGAGCTTCAATTTCTTAATTAATTGCCGGCTTCATTAGCAACATATGGCTCCTCCAACACGGCCTCTCTCATCTTGGGTTGCTAAATTAATTAGAGCATGACCTCTAATTAAAATCTCGGCTTCATTAATATGGCCGTATGTACCAACACCAACAACCCGTATCTTCCTTGGTTGGCCTAAATTAATTAGCGCTTCGGCTAATTAAAAGTTGCGGCCTCATTAAAGTGGCCGGGTATGCTATATATAATATATGCCTCCAAACTAGAATCTAATTAGGATTTGTAGTCTAATTAAACTCCTAATTAAATTCTAGTTTTACCCAACAATCTAAATCTTATATTATCCTAATTAGATTAGGATTTAACTTCAGTTTAGATAAATACAAATCTAAACCAAATTATAACAATCTCCACCTTGGTTTGATTTGTAGTCTTTAGCCGCTGTGTTGAGGTTGTCACAAAACTCCACCTTGACTTGAATTTCACCTTAATGCTCCTTAATGCTCCGTGCTCCGTCTTCTCCAAACGCCCCATAGGGCCTCAAATGCTGCTAACTGCCACCAAGTCCAAACAATGTTTGAACTTGGCAATTGTAAGAGACTTAGTAAGCATGTCTGCCGGATTGTCCTCGGTACCAATTTTCTTAACAGTCACTGTGCGCTTTCCGATCACATCCCGAACAAAGTGAAACTTTACATCGATGTGCTTCGTCCTATCATGAAACATTTGATCTTTAGACAAATGAATAGCACTCTGACTATCTGAATAAACAATCGTCGGCTCCCAACAAGAAGTAAGCTCTCCATATAAGCCTCTTAACCACATAGCTTCCTTCACACCCTCTGTCATAGCAATATATTCCGCCTCGGTCGTGGACAAGGCGACAATGGGTTGTAATGAAGCTTTCCAACTAACTGCACATCCTCCAATAGAGAAAATATACCCTGAAAGTGATCTCCTTCTATCCAAATCACCTGCGAAATCCGAATCAACATATCCAACCACACCATCCTTACACCTCCCAAACTCCAAACAAGTGCTAGTGGTACCTCGTAAATATCTCATAATCCACTTAACAGCTTGCCAATGAGCCTTACCGGGATTGGTCATATATCTGCTAACCATGCTCACTGCGTAAGAGATGTCCGGTCGTGTGCAAACCATGGCGTACATGATGCTCCCGACAGCGCTAGAATATGGAACATGTGACATGTGACATGTACTCCCTATCATCATCGGACTGTGGTGATAACTCGGCCGAAAGTTTGAAATGCGCCGCAAAAGGAATGCTCACCGGTTTTGCGTCTGCCATACCGAAACGCTTTAGAATTTTCTCTATATATTTTTCTTGTGATAAATGCAGAAGTCCTGAATTCTTGTCTCTCTTAATTTCCATACCAAGAATTTTCTTAGCAGCACCCAGATCTTTCATCTCAAACTCACCCTTTAATGAAGCCTTCAACTTATTAATCTCAACTATGTCGTCGGAAGCAATCAACATATCATCGACATAGAGCAACAAATATATGAAAGATCCCTGATCAAGCTTCCTAAAATATACGCAATAGTCACGCTTGCTTCTCGAATATCCGTGACCCGTCATAAAGGAGTCAAACCGCTTGTACCATTGTCGAGGAGACTGCTTCAAGCCATAAAGCGATTTTCTTAACAGGCAAACATGGTCCTCCTTCCCTTCAATAATGAATCCCTCTGGCTGCTTCATATAAATTTGCTCCTCAAGTTCTCCATGGAGAAAAGCTGTCTTAACATCAAGCTGCTCAAGATACAAGTCATTTATGGCTACTAACGATAAAAGAACACGAATAGAAGTATGCCTCACGACGGGTGAGAAAATATCATTAAAATCAACACCTTCTACCTGACTGTAGCCCTTAGCAACTAAACGAGCTTTATACCTTGTATCTTCCACGCCAGGGATTCCTTCCTTTTTCTTAAAGACCCACTTGCAGCCAACAATTTTCTTGCCTGTAGGCGATTTTACTAACTCCCATGTGCGATTCTTATGAAGAGACTCCATCTCTTCATTCATTGCTACCAACCACTCTGCAGAACTGGCACTAGAAATAGTCTGATTATATGTGGAAGGTTCGCCATCTTCTTCTGTATCTTGTGCCACTGAAAGAGCATAAGCAACTAAATTCTCATAGCCGTATCTCTGTGGTGGTTTAATCTGTCTCCTCGCTCTACCTGTAGCAATGCTCTGCCTCTCAACTTGTGGGGTTTCAGTAACTGAGGTGTCTAGCGACTGAACTTCCTTTGACTGAGAAGAATTCTGTGACTGAACTATACCATCGGTCTCTATCTCCACCTACTTGCTAGCACTCGGGGTCTCATCAGAAGAATTTCGGTTAGGATATAGCATAATAGACTCATCAAACGTGACATCCCTACTAATAATTAATTTAGACGATTCAGGACACCACAATCTATATCCCTTAACCCCCGTCGCATAACCAATAAAGATGCACTTTTTAGCCCTAGGTTCTAACTTGCCTTCATTTACATGAAAATATGCAGGACAACCAAATATACGCAAATTAGAATAATCAGAAGGGCTACCAGACCATACCTCCTCCGGAGTTTTGCAATCAAGTGCCGAATGTGGAGAACGATTTACCAGATAGCATGCCGTAGAGATCGCCTCTGCCCAGAAACTCTTCGCTAAGCCAGCATTAGAGAGCATGCAACGTGCTCTCTCTAAAAGAGTTCTATTCATCCGTTCGGCCACCCCATTCTGCTGTGGAGTATGCCTAACGGTCTTGTGTCGAACGATCCCTTCATTCTTGCAGAATTTTTCAAACTCTGATGAACAGAATTCCAAACCATTATCAGTCCTTAATCTTTTGATTTTCTTTTCAGTTTGCTTCTCGATCATAACCTTCCACTGCTTAAAATAAATGAACACCTCGTCCTTACTTTTCAGAAAGAATACCCACACCTTACGAGAATAGTCATCAATAAAAGTCAACATATATTTAGCACCACCATGAGTAGGAGTACGAGATGGTCCCCAAAGATCAGAATGAATATAATCTAGAGTACCTTTTGTTCGATGAACTGCGGCCTTAAAGCTGACTCTCTTTTGTTTGCCAAGAACACAATGCTCGCAGAAATCCAACTTTTCTAAACTCTGATTACCAAGTAAACCTCTCTCGCTCAACTTTATCATACCATACTCGCTCATATGGCCCAGTCGCATATGCCATAATTTGGTGCTATCTGAATCTGACATAGAGGAAGAAGTCACCGCTGCTGAACCTGTCACAGTGGAACCCTGTAGAACATATAACATGTCGGACAACTTGGCCTTCATCACTACAAGATTCCCTTTAGCGACCTTCATTAATCCATCAACCGAAAAATACTTAAAACCTTTAGCATCAAGTGTACCTAATGAAATCAGATTTTTCCTCATATCCGGAACATGCCGAACTTCAGATATAGTCCTCACTACTCCATCGTACATCTGTACCTGAACAGTGCCAATACCAATAACTGTACACTTAGAGTGATTTTCCATCAATACATCTCCACCATCAATAGGCTTGTACGTCGAGAACCAATCTCTATGTGAACAAATATGGAAGGAACATGCGGAGTCCATAAGCCACTCATCCTGCCTGTGTGTCTTATCCGTAACTGTGAAGACAATATCGCCGCCATCTGATTCTCCTGCTGCAACACTTGCTTCTGGTTTAGCATTGGTGTTTTTCTGATCTTGATTCTTATCACCGTTATTCTTCCGCTGCTCTTTATTTTTCAACTTGAAACAATCAGCTTTTATGTGACCCTTCTTCTTGCAATAGCCGCAAATCAGATTCCTGTGTTTTGACTTTGATCTCGATGTACCTCTATTACCGGAACCCCTTTCCCGAGACCTCCCTCTAGCAACTAAACCTTCTCCTGAAACTCCACCTGTCTCATTACTTATCTGCATATCAATCCTCTCCTTTGATAATAAAGAAGATTTGACATCATCGAGACATAGAGTATCTCGACCAAATAAGAAGGTTTCGCGAAAATTCTTATAAGAGAGTGGTAGAGAACATAATAATAAAAGGGCTTCATCTTCCTCATCGATCTTAACATCTATCGAGCGAAGATCCATAATAATAGAATTAAATTCATCTAAATGTGATTTAATAGAGGTACCTTCCGCCATGTGCAACATGAAGAGACGTTGCTTCAAATATAACTTGTTGGTGAGAGACTTCGTCATGTAGAGAGATTCCAATTTAAGCCAAAGCCCTGCAGCGGTCTTTTCATCCAAGACCTCTCGCAATACCTCATCGGATAAATATAATTGTATTGCCGTAAGAGCTTTGTCATCAATCTCCTCCTTCTGCTCCGCCGTTAACGAATCGGCCATCTTTTCTTTTCCCAACAGTGCCTTTTTCAATCCTTGCTGCGTTAGTATAGCACGCATCTTGACTTGCCATAATGCAAAACTGTTGGTCCTGTCAAATTTCTGGATCTCGAACTTCGTCGTCATAATTCTTAATCCTCAAGGGAATAGAAGGCTCTGATACCAGTTTGTTAAATCGAAACGGCGAAAGATAGATCCAAGAATAAAAATAATATAAGAAAAGAAAAGAAAGAGCACACCAAGTTTTACGTGGTTCGGCCACCGGCCTACATCCACGGGCGAAGACGGAGCAAAGACTTTTATTAAAGCCAAAAGAAGAATACAAAGATTATATCTCTCAAGAAAACCGAAACTCCAAATAAAACCGAAATATCAAAATTTGCGTCCACCCTAACGATTCCTAAGAATCCAATCGTATGAACGCCCTCACCTTAGAG
>CM055071.1:5135458-5175458 GCA_029204045.2 Tillandsia leiboldiana | reverse complement strand
TCTAAATGTTTCTACAATATTGGGAATGCCGACGCCTCAAAAAACGTTGTCATATAAATCCTTTATTATATTAAACTAATTAATTACATAATAAAATTTACTATTATTTTTAATTTTTCGACATTTTAAAGTGTCAGGATTTTAAAAAATTCTGACACTTTAAAGCATTAGTATATATTTTACCTACGCTTAGCATAAGCATCGGTATATACGTAGCGATTCTTTATTTGCCAACGTTTTAACCGACGCTTTTAAATGCGACGCTATATTATATTGAGATATTTTTAAATATCATTAAGTTTACAAATAAGCGTTCTTAAGGGGGATGCTAGGTGTACACCCCATAAAGGGTGTACATCCTACACCCCACCCCATCCTGGGATGGGGCTTTCTTTACTGGTCACTTCGATGTGATCAGTGAAATTCACCCCACCCCAAGATGGGGTGTGGTGTAGGATGTACACCCCTCATGGGGTGTACACTTATATTTACCATTTTTATATATGTCAGTGTCAATACTTCCTAATATGAGAATACTTACTAATATGAGAACTCTCACAAGTAGGGTTAACATATTGGAAAATACTTTTGGTATATTTCAAATGATATGTATATCTTACATTCTATTTATTTTAGAGCGAAGTAAATTTTACTAGTCATATCGAAATGAATAGTAAAAAAAATTTTAGTTTTGAATGAATAGAAATTACATCATATATCCTATTTGGGGTGTGTATATATATGTGTAGCATTGCTAATTAATGACTTAAATTCTTTAAGTCATTACCAAGAAGACATATATATATATATATATATATATATATATATATATATATATATATATATATATATATATGTATAGTCCGGCTGGAATACTATCGATAGTACATAATTGTTGGATGAAAGAATGTGCGGTTGGGATTATAGCTAGTGGTCTCCTAAAATTTTTACTATTTAACCAACCACCCACTAAATCCTAAGAAACCACTATCATTGTAACCGCACATTTCTTAATCCAATGGCTAAAAAATTGATAGCACCAATAACTTAGTACTATCGATAGTATTCCACCCTAATTATTTATATATATATATTCGTTTAATTTCTAATGCATTAGCTATGTGTCGCATAACTTAAATAAATTAAATGAATTGATTCCCCTCTATTCCTTTCTGAATCAAGTACTATTATGTGAGAAAGAATTAATAAAATATACAGAAATGAAACCAAACTAAATGGTGTGAGCCTACATCTATCTATAAATAAGATGCTCTAATTTTATCTTTTGTGGTGGCTTTCACTGTATTTACTCCAAAAGGAGAGGAAGCTGTCTAGCTGATCTAAAAGGATGATGTGATCACTTGCTCACTAGTGCGGTGTTGTTCTTACTATTGAAAGAGACAATCCCTGAGAATCACAAATGAATGAACCTAAACATTCCAATGAATTTGTTATTAACTCCTATAAGTTGAACAGGTTCTTTGTACTTTGGTCAAATTCAGTCAATGGATAGTGGCCTGGTTCTCTAACTAATTTGTAAAATGTTTGAAGCTCTAATTTGCTGTGCATCTTCAATGCAAAACTTTTTATAAATTTCTGAGTCTTAAAAATAAAAAGTCTGCTTAGTTATCTATTTGGTTGCAGTGAGATGCATATAAGGTGTTCAAATATCAAATATTTATAAATATTTTTCTGTATGTAGGGAAATTTTTATGCACAGATCGAAGAAGAGTGTTTTTCTTAATCTAGTTCAAAAGGAGGATGGCTTCGGTTGTTAGCAACGAACGCACAAACTAAACAAAATCAATTGGCGATCACGATAGAAAAGTAAAATCAAAATTGCACGACAGAGAATTAACACACAGATTTACGTGGAAACCCTTTGCAGGGAAAAAACCACGGGCGAAAGAGGAGAGATTTCACTATGTAGAAAAGAGGGAATACAAGAGTTTGTGATGATACAATCGCTCGATCTCTCTAGGGCAAACAAAAGAGAAATTAGGGTTTTTTCCCTTAGCGGATCGGATCCGTACCGCGGGGGGCTCCGCCTCCCGCACCCCCCTAGCAGCCCGAGCCCTTCGCTTCCACCACAGACATCCACAAAATTTCCTGTCGCACCGCGAAACCGTCGACGAACCTGAATCATAATATCGAAGCGATTCTGATTTTGAGTCACATCTAACATCGGTAAATGTGCATGTTAATTTTAATATCTGTTGGGGCCGAAATACGTCGCTGACCATTGACTTGGTCCGGTCCGCAATCGACCTCCGAATTGACCACAGTGCCAAACGATTAAGCCGAGGAGGAATCCGCTCGGCCGGGTTCTTCGAAATCAAACTCTCAATAAAGTTCGACCTAGAGAAGCCGAACTGAGACAAATGGAGTATTGATCAACACGGCTGAAACAGCCGGTTTACTTTGTATTGATGGAATTTATATGGCATAAAATATTAAATCAATTTATACCAATATTAAGGATCATAAATAAAACTGTAAAATAACTTACAGAGCGCCATCGAAATGAATTCTTGATTAAACAGCGGAAGCAAGAAATTCGGTTGCAATACTAAACCGTACCGACCGAACTAGGTAATCTGGTTTCTCCTCCTTTCTCAGGCACTCTTCCGTATGGTGTGAATTTGATGAATAATCTTACCAGAATGCACATGAGTAGGTGGCAGGACCAGTACCCCTTTATATAGATTCCATATCGACTTCCCATCAAAGTCGGTTAGGATTCTATTTAATTTAAATGGATAGGAAAGGGATAAGATATACCATATCAAGTAATTCTATAATTTTGGTGGATTGACCTTATCTATAGTAAATCCAAATTTAAATATAATTAATTAGGCCACATATATGGAAATCCTAACAATCTCCCACTTGGCTTATATTAATTATATTTCATGAACGGATTTCTATATTCCAAACTTTATTGCGCATTATTGGAAACTTTATGGTCAAATACCTTAGAACTCACTTGATCCTTAACTCAAACTAAAAGATTACAATGATAGGAACTATGGCGGTCCACCTCTCTATATTGAAATTTTCCTTCCATAATTACCATATCATCTTCATCTCCTAGCCAAGCACTTTATATGGCACAACTTTATGAATGAACTAAAACTATATGTCCATTCGTTAACAGACAAAACTTTATGTCTATTAAACGGTCCAATACAGCTTCTTCAAAATTGTAACTTTATTGAAAAAAGATAAAAATAATATCAGAATCTTATACATCAAAGGAACTCATTAGACCCATGCTACAAACATGATCTTTATATGACCCAGGTGCTAGCCCCTTGGTCATTGAGTCTGCAACCATACACTTGGTACTGATGTATTCAATTCTAACATATCCTTCATTTATCTTCTCTCTCACCACAAGATACTTGGTGTCCAAGTGTTTACACCCCGTCGTAATCTTGTTGTTATTGGCAAAGGAAACTGCAGCTGAACTATCACAGAAAATCTTTATTGGACGACCAATGGAGTCCACAATCTTTAAGTCTGTGATAAAATTCCTAAGCCAAATAGCCTGTGATGTGGTCTCATAACATGCAATGTACTCTGCAGCCATGGTCGAAGGAGCAGTAATACTTTGTTTGCTGCTCTTCCATGAAATCGCTCCACCAGCAAGCAGAAAAATATACCCAGTTGTAGACTTTCTGGTATCCGGGCATCCCGCAAAATCAGAGTCTGAATATCCGATCAACTCCAAATGATCTGATCTCCTGTATATCAGCATATGATCCAAAGTACCCTTCAAACACCTCATAACTTTCTTAGCAGCCTTCCAATGCTCCATACCTGGATTACTTTGATACCTGCCAAGCAATCCAACGGCAAAAGCAATATCCGGACGTGTGCACGTCTGTGCATACATAAGACTACCAACTGCAGAGGCATATGGTATGGTTTTCATCTGTTCAATTTCTAATTGGTTCATGGGACACTGAAAAGCATTAAGCTTATCCCCTTTCTGAACGGGAGCAACACTCGGTTTACAATTATGCATTTCAAAATTTTCCAAAACTTTCTTTATGTAGGCCTTTTGAGATAGACCGAGTAAACCTTTATGTCTATCTCTTTTAATCTCAATACCAAGAACATATGAGGCATCACCTAAATCTTTCATTTCAAAATTTTGGAAAAGAAATTCTTTAGTGTCATGCAATAGTCCGAGATCATTACTGGCAAGCAAAATATCATCAACATAAAGGACTAAGAAAATTATTTTACTCCCACTAACCTTCAGATATATACATTGATCAACAATGTTTTCTTTAAAACCAAAGGTTAAAACGGTTTGTTTAAACTTTAAGTACCATTGTCGGGAGGCCTGTTTTAGTCCATATATTGATTTCTTTAATTTGCATACCAAGTGCTCCTTTTCTTTTTGCGAGAATCCTTCAGGTTAACTCATATATACCTCTTCATGAAGATCTCCATTTAAAAAAATTAATTTTTACATCCATCTGGTATAGCTCCAGATCGTAATGAGCAACCAGAGCCATAATCACACGGAAAGATTCCTTTCTCGATACCGGAGAGAAAGTCTCTTTATAATCAATGCCTTCTTTCTGAGTAAACCCTTTTGCCACAAGACGGGCCTTGTATTTCTCTATGTTACCTTTGGAGTCCCATTTGATTTTATAAACCCACTTGCATCCTACAGGTTTAACTCCTAAAGGTAACTCAACAAGATCCTATACCTTATTGTGGTTCATGGATTCAATTTCATCTTTCATGGCATTGTACCATTCCGTTGCATTACTACTATTTATGGCTTCGGAAAAACTAAGAGGATCATCAAAGTTCTGACCATTCTCATAAAGATAGACAATATAATCGCTAAACATAGCCGGTCTTCTCTGTCTTGAGGATCTTCTTAAATCTATCTGATCATCCACTTGTAAATCTTGATGTGGATTATCAATGATAGGTTCACCTTCACTTTGTGGTTCCAAAATAACTTGTTGTTCTACTGGAACTGGAACCATCAAATTATTAGGAACAATAATGGGTATATTCTGTACAGAATCTAAATGCTCTTGAATTTCATCAAATTCAACGAATCGAGGTTCAGAGCTCCCACTAACTGTTTCATCCTCAATAAACCGTGCTGTTTTAGTTTTTGCAATCTTTATAGGAAGTGATGGACAGTAAAACTTATACCCTTTGGACCTTTCTGAATAACCAATAAAATGTCCTGAAATGGTTCGAGGATCTAATTTCTTTATTTGTGGGTCATACAATTTGGCCTCAGCTTGACAACCCCATGTATGAAAATGTCTTAAACTGGGTTTCCTACCTGTCCAAAGCTCAAAAGGAGTTTTAGTGACAGCCTTAGTAGGGACCCGATTAAGAATATATATGGCAGTTTTGAGCGCCTCACCCCACAATGATATCGGAATGGTAGAATTACTGATCATACTCCTGAGCATATCAATTAATGTGTGATTCCTTCTTTCAGCAACACCATTCTGCTCAGGTGTGCCTGGCATGGTGTACTGTGGAACAATCCCACACTGCTCTAGAAACCTAGCGAAAGGCCCAGGAATTTGGCCTTTATCTGTCTGTCTACCAAAATATTCACCACCCTTATCTGATCTGACCACTTTTATCTTTCTCTCGAGTTGATTCTCTACTTCAGCCTTATATGCCTTAAAGGCATCTAATGCTTCAGATTTCTCTTTAAGCAAGTAAAGATAGCCATATCGAGAGTAGTCATCAGTAAATGTGATAAAATATTTATGGCCAGTAAACGTAAGAGGGAGAGATCCGCATATATCCGTATGAATCAGCTCTAATGTTCCATCACACCTTTTGGCACCTTTAGAGGAGGTTTTGGTCTGCTTTCCCTTTATGCAGTCCACACACGTTCCAAAATCAGAGAAGTCAAGATCATCCAAAATTCTTTCTCTAATTAACCTTTGGATTCTCTGTTTCGATATGTGTCCCAACCTCCTATGCCATAACATGGATGACTTTTCATTATTAATGCCACGTTTTGATCCAACATTTCCGTGCATGGTAAGAAGGATTTCACTATACGAATAATCTAAAGATACTTTATATAGATTATTTTCCAAAACACCAGAGCCAACTATCTCAGATTTGTAGGATAACGAAAAAACTTTATTATCAAAATTGAAACTATATCCCAAACCAACAAGTTTCGAAATAGAAATTAAATTCTTTGAAAAATTTGGAACATAAAAATTATCACTTAGATCCAAAACATAACCACCAGAAAGAACTAATCTAAATGTTCCTACAAATTTAACTTTAGTTGGATTTCCTTCAGCAGTATAGATAGTGGCTTCATCTTTATTGGGTTTCCTGCGGTTTAGAAATCCCTGCACGGAATTCGCCACATGGCATGTGGCACCAGAGTCAATCCACCAAGTATTAGATGGAACAGAAACTAAATGCAACTCATGCATCAAAACCAGAAACTTACCTTTCTTCTGGAGCCATTTCTGATACTTTAGACAATCTTTCTTTATATGACCCTTTTTCTTGCAAAAGAAGCACTTGGGAGTCCAATTACTTGATTGGCTTTGTGAACCAGACATGACTTCCAAGTTCTTCTTTTTCGAGCCATTCTTGCCTTTACCATTCTTAGTACGCTTTATTTGTCCCTTGTGAGAAACAAAGTCAACTGTATTTTGTTTTTCTTGTATCAATCTGCCTTCCTCTTGCACACACATAGTCAACAATTCATTGATTGACCATTTATCCTTATGTGTGTTATAAGAGATATGAAATGGTCCATATTCAGATGGTAAGGAGTTCAAAATAAAGTGCACTAAGAATGAATCAGAGATGGTTACTTCAAGTGCAGTGAGCTGCGCTGCAATATCTCGCATTTCCATAATGTGCTCGCGAATCGAGCCATTTCCGGAGTACTTCATGGAAGACAGTTTATTCATTAGAGTACTTGCCAAAGCTTTACTGGAGCTTACAAACTGTTGCTCCACAGCATTTAAGAAATCGCGGGCTGTCTTACATTCAGGAATAGAGTTCCGAATGTTTTTACCGACACGCGCCTTCATCAGCATCAAACTAAGTCGATTAGAGCGCTCCCACTTTTCCAAAGATGCTGTTTGGATTGGCGTACTTTGATCTGTAAGAGAAAGAGGTTTTTCCTCTCAGAGCCAAATCGAGATCCATACACCCTAATGTAAGCATAATCTGTTATTTCCACTCCGAGTAATTAGAACCATTAAGCATAGGAACAGAATCACCAATAGAAACAAAGGATGAAGTCATAACTGAAAAATAAAATGCATGTCTTTATTAATAAGAAACCACATCATAATATTCCACACCAAAATTAGAAAAATATAATTTATATGACATCACAACACCTCCTTTGGGAGCAGAATTATGAGCATAAATATTTTTCTTTCTTTCTTTATGCATATACTTTATATGACATCATAACCCCTCCTTTGGGAGCAGAATTACGAGCATAAATATGCAATTTCTTTATCAGAAATTAATTTAGACTTTCTGTAGATCGTGATAATTTCAAGTTTTCCATATGAAGAAATTGTCAGCTTTGGCCAAGCAAATTTCTCCAAACGAGTTACAAGAAAATTACCATCCTACACCACCCATATACCTTTATGTCTAGAATCATACTAAACAAAAATAATAGGGTGCAATTTTTACGTGCACTTCTTTAAAGCGATTAATTCACTATTTCTTCTGAACGAGGCCGCTTTGGCTTGTACCCGAACAGTTGAAACAATAAATTAATTTGACTTAGTGCCGTATAATTAACATGAAAATTATCCAAAAGAACGCTACTTTAAAGTAAATTAATTTATTATTCTTTAGTTAGGGCCGCTTTGGCTTGCACCTAATTAATCGAAATAATAAATTAATTTAACTTAGCGTCTAGATTTAAATAATCTAACAACAATTATGATTATTTAATTTTCATGTTATGTCTGATCAAAATAACACTTTATGATATACATAAGTATAGATACAATAATTTAAAATATAATATTACAATCATAAAATTTATATATATCCATATTTCACCATAAATATCAGATAAAAGAATTTATGATAAATTAATATTGTATGCAAAATTTAAATCCTTATGTGAACGGATTCTTTATGTTCACAATACTTTATTAACTCATGAATCGAAATAAGATGAATTAATTAAAAAAAACTTTATGAATTCGGAACAAATAAATAAGTTTTAAATAACAGATTAAAGTCCAATTAAAGAAAGATAGCCACAATCGTAAGAATTATATTGCCTCGGACCCAAAAAAAAAAAAGCACAAACCACAAATTTATTTTTCTTCAATTAATTGGATTTCATTCAAAACAACCCATAGAGTCCCAAAATTACGACAAACTAAAATGATACAGTGGTGTCGTACCGTAAGGTCACACATAAACAAAACCGAGTGGCCTTATAACGTCTTTTCAAAATTGGGAAACTAAGAAATAACGATATCCAAATTAAAAAAAAAGAAAAATAAAGCACATCAACAACAATAAGATGGTCTTTAACAAATCATACGACGTGGCAATATTTCAAGAAAATCTTGACTATATATAATTAGATTCAAAGTCTAAAATCCGTTTTAAAAAAAAACTCATCATTATTCAATTCAATTTAATAAAGCATACAATATTAAATTTATCTAACTGGCTCTGATACCAATTGATGGAATTTATATTGGCATAAAATATTAAATCAATTTATACCAATATTCAGGATCATAAATAAAACTGTAAAATAACTTACAGAGCGCCATCGAAATGAATTCTTGATTAAACAGCGGAAGCAAGAAATTCGGTTGCAATACTAAACCGTACCGACCGAACTAGGTAATCTGGTTTCTCCTCCTTTCTCAGGCACTCTTCCGTATGGTGTGAATTTGATGAATAATCTTACCAGAATGCACATGAGTAGGTGGCAGGACCAGTACCCCTTTATATAGATTCCAGATCGACTTCCCATCAAAGTCGGTTAGGATTCTATTTAATTTAAATGGATAGGAAAGAGATAAGATATACCATATCAAGTAATTCTATATCTTTTAGGATTGACCTTATCTATAGTAAATCCAAATTTAAATATAATTAATTAGGCCACATATATGGAAATCCTAACATGTATTGCTCGAGAAAATGATTACAAGGAACGATTACAAGTATGACTACTCCTAGAAAAGTTGTAAAGAAAATGTGTAAAGGAATATTGGTATGAAAATCTATCTAGAAAAGTTGTAGATGTAGGTATTGAAGGTATTAAAAAGTGGGGGTGGTCACTGGCTTACGAGATTGTAGAAGTCTTTTCTCTTCGATGGTTCGCTTATTTATATTTGTCCGAACTACGTATACAGCTGTGTATATCATAATTTAAGAAGAATCATCGCATATCTTTTAACTATTTCTTTCTAAGTTGATTCTTCTCGGTTGAATAGTAGCTCTTTTTCGTCCATATTCTTTTCCAATATTGGCGCGCCAAGGCGTGATCCCCGGCGCTTCTCAATGCGGGGCGTAGCTTGCCAATTCTGCGTCAGTTGCGTGTTTTGCGCCCTAAACTTCGTGTCTATCTTCTTCAGAATCTTTCCCTTTGCTCCTCGAGCAACTGATTTCCGATCCTAATTTCGCCGCTTTTTATCGTTCAACCGAGACAACTGATGATTTACAATTAGCTAGAGTCAAACATGGTTAAGAAGCGAGCACCCTTTCATCGGCTACTTCTTCCATCAGCTAAAATTCTCAGTCGATAATTTGCGCCATGTGTCGCCTCCTAATTCGATCGTAACACATTTCAGATGACGACAAATTTGACCTCAACAATATCATGACCTACTAAAAAGAGATTTAAAGTGTGACACATGATTAGACTAGAGTCTTTAGGGGAATACTCTATTTGGAGGTGCACTAATTGGTTCCGTTTGATTCAGATTTTACAAAAAAAAAAAATTAACTGAATCAAAATTTTCGGTTTGAAAAAATCTGAAAAAAACTGGAATTGAACGAAACCAATTTATTTTTAGAACTGAACCAAACCAAACAGCTCAACTATATATAGGGTTTTGAAAAATCTTGTTTTACTTGCATATTATTTCATGATTAAAAAATCAAAATTGAATCTGCAGAAAAGTTACATACAAAAAAATAAATCCTATGCGAAATAGAAAAAAGTTACATTTTTAAAATTTAAATTTAAATTTTAAATTTTAAATTTTTAAAGAGGGGCGAAATGCGAAAGAGGGCGAGGAAGAAGTCGTATGCGAAATAGATTAAAATTTTAGCGAGTCTAAACTTATTTTTTTTTTTCCAAAAATACTTCGAAATACCAATAATACGCTGTATTTTTTTTACGTTGTTGGGTCATTCAAACTGGCTAACTAATAAAAAAATAATACTTTTTTTTTTTATTAAACAGGGTGAAATCCTATTTGATACAGTTGGCAAGGATTACATAGTCATCCCCCCTCCCTCCCCGTGGAGGGAATAATACCCCAAAAGACTGAACTAACAAGTAAAACAACACCTTATCCCCGTAAGCTGAAAAAAGAGCCGAAAAAACAGCCAAAAAAAAAAAAAAAAAAAAAAAAAAAAGAAAAAAACTAGGCGACAGCGTTTACCTGCGCCCCCTCAGATAGCTATCCTCCCAATGCCAATGCCTTTCTCCATAGTATCAAAGTGTTGAAAATCCTCCTAGAGCACTCCCCCATACTGGTGGTCTGATTTTCGAAGATCATGTAATTTCGCTCCATCCACAGTTCCCAACATGTAGCTGCCACACACGCATCGAGGTGATCCTGTTCGCTCTGAGCTGTCGTCAATTTCAGCCTCTTCCATCTGTCCGCTAAATCCCCTGTTCCATGTAGAAGCGTTGTCAACAGAAGTTGGTTACCCTGGAGGATTCGACTCCAAACCGAGCGGGCGAAGTCGCAATGAAATAGAAGATGGTCTAGACTCTCTTCATTGCCATAACAGCAGACGCAGTAGTTTGGTCCCTGCCACCCTCGCTTGATCAGCCGGTCGGCTGTCAACAACCTATTCCTTACTGCCAACCAAAGGAAAATTTTGATGCGAAGGGGTACCTTGATGCTCCAGAGATGAAGTATTCGGCGATCATCGACTCTGTCGCAAACCATAAATCTGTATGCACTCTTCACACTGAAGCTTCCTTTGTTATTCCATCTCCAGTCAATAGCATCCAAATCGACATTCAAGGTGGTATTCCGTATCACATTGTAAAGTTGCATTAATTCGCTAAGTCCCACGAAGTCATGCGCCAATAGGTCGCAAAAGTCGTAGTTGTCCCTGTCCGCGAATCTTTGCATCCATCTTTTCACCGAGATGTGCCTGAGCGAAGATAACGCGAACAAGGTCGGGAAGCAATCTCGCAGCGATTTGTCACCCGTCCATTTAGCATGCCAAAATGGAATTGTCGCCCCATCCCCAAGCCTGAAGGAAACGGATGTGTGGAATGGCCCCGAGGTGCTGAGGACGCCCTTCCACAGGGGCGCGCATTTCGTGGGTATAGCGCCTCCCGCACAGGGCAATTTACGCCTGTAGTGTTTACAACGTAGAAGTCGCACCCATGGCCGCTCTTTGTCGTTGTAGAAAATCCAGAGGCCCTTCATAAGGAGTGCACAATTAGCCGCGGAGAGGTTTCGGATTCCAAGGCCACCTACCGCCTTAGGGCGACATACCTGATTCCATTTAACCAAGCTGTGGAACCCGCTGGTGTGGTCCTTGCCTTTCCAAAAGAAGCATCGTCGCATTCTGTCAATTTCTTTAATCGCCCAAGTCGGGATCTTGAAAGCCGAACAGAAGAAAAAAGGGACGCTAGAGAGCACCGAGTTAACTAGTACCAAACGTCCCGCTCTAGAAAGCAGCCGGCCTTTCCAACCCGCCAGGCGGTTACCGATCTTCTCAATGAGCGATAAGAAGTCCGATTTTCTCAACGGCTTTGGTGAGAGTGGGAGGCCCAAATAAGTAAACGGAAACCCTTCAATGTAGCAATCGAACAAATTGGCCAGTCTGTTGGCCTGCGCCGTCTCCAAGTTCACCGGAATAATGCGGCTCTTAGAAAAATTAATCTTTAGACCTGAGGCCGCCGAGAAAGCCTCTAGAACGATCTTGATCACCTTTGCCGATTTCAAGCTGCCGTCAAAGAAGAGGAGCAGGTCGTCGGCAAATTGTAGCGTATGAATTGCGACATCGCCGACACCAACCGGCTGCAACAGCGAGTTGGAGACCGCCGCTTGAAGCATCCTGAACAAGACATCGATACAAAGGATGAAGAGTAAAGGGGAAAGGGGGTCCCCCTGCCGAATCCCACGTTTACAATGGAAGAAGTCGCCCGGGGTACCGTTGAGTAATACCGCGTTAGAGGCAGATTGCAGGATCACTTTAATCCAACTAATCCACTTGTCTCCAAATCCCCTCGTGTGAAGTAGCTCGACCAAGAAGGACCAATTAATGTGGTCGAAAGCCCGCTCAAAATCGATCTTGAATAAGGCAGCCTGGTGATAGGAGGAATAAAGATGATGTGTCAGGATGTGCGCCGTGTAGAAGTTGTCGAGGAGCGAACGGCCTTTGATAAAAGCTGTTTGGAAGGGATTAATGAGTTCCTCCAAGAACTGTTGCAGTCTTGTCGCTAGCACCATGGAAATAATTTTGGATAAACCATTAACCAAGCAGATTGGTCGAAACTCCCGCACGTCCATAGCTCCCGCTTTTTTCGGAATGAGACAAATCCAGCCTCGGTTGATCTCTCGCAGATCCAGAAGACCGCAATACAGCTTATGGAAGACCTCCACCAAATCTGTCTTAAGCACCCCCCAAAAACGCTGGTAAAAGATTAAAGGCAGCCCATCTGGTCCCCGCGCCTTATCTGGCGCACAGGAGAAAACGGCGCGTTTAATTTCCTGTTCCGAAAAGGGTTCCTGCAGGCTCCGGAGATCAATGAAATCTAAAGCAAAGAGAGAAGATAAATGAATACGCGAATAATTGCGAGACTCCGTGCCAAGCTGAGCGGAGAAAAAAGGAGAACAGTAGATTGGCCATAGCCGCATGACTAGAGTGTGAGGAGAGCCCATCGGTCAACCGGGTTATAAAATTCTTGCTTCTGCGGCCGCTAGCGCATTGATGAAAGAACTTGGTGTTCGCATCCCCCGCCCTCAACCAGTGTACCCTAGATCTTTGCCTCCATTTGATTTCTTCTTGAAGAGAAATTTCCTCGAATCTCTTCATGAGTCTAGTTCTCAGCAAATACTCCTCCGTCGTAAGCACCCTGACCTCTTCCGCCCTATCGATCCAACTGATCCAGAAAAGGCACGTACCGGCTTGCGACTTTAGGGTAGAAGCCAGCCCGGTACTCCACACTTTAAGAGCCGAGGTTACCCGCCTGATTTTGGAAGCAAAACCACCCACTTGCCCGCCTCCCGCGGATCCAACATGCCAGGCATTGGCGATAACTTCAGCAATCGCCGGGTAGTGCAGCCAATAGTTCTCGAACCTAAATAAGTGCAGTGCCGGAATAAATGAAAAAGCCGAAAGCACAATAGGTGTATGATCAGACCTCTGCCTCGGGAGCGCTCGGAGCACCGATCTAGGAAAGGAAGTCTGCCATTTCGGAGAGATAAGCGCCCTATCTAGGCGCTCCAAAGTAGGGGTGCGTCTCCCGTTCGTCCAGGTGAAAGCTTTGTTGGAGATGGGGAGATCTAGAAGTCCAAGCTGGTTGATGACGTTCCTGAATGCCAACATATCGGCAACATGTGAGGGTGGGCCATTCCTGTCCTCAACCGAAAGCAAAATGTTTAAATCCCCCAAGAGGCCCCACGCCCCCATAGAACACGATCCTAGAGAATGTAGCTCGCGGAAAAAACCCCTTTTAAAAGAAGAACACGTGGGTCCGTAAATATTAGAGATCGTGATAATCGCTCCATCAATCCTTCTTCTCAACACGGTGTTAAGCGAAAATCTCCCAACCCATTCTTTGATGCATTCAAAAAGAGCAGGATTCCATGCTGTAAGCAAACCACCCTTTGTGCCCTCTGCATCAAGTGTGCGGTAGTCTCTGAGGTGGAAACCGCAGAAAGAGAGAAATTTGGAAGCGGAGGTGGATGCCAATTTGGTTTCCTGAAAGCAAACCACTCCGCACTTACTTCTTCTAACAAAAGCTCGCACAAAGGTGCATTTGTCCCTCCCATTAAGTCCCCTCACATTCCAAGAAAGGAAACGAAAGGTTCTATTACGTGGCATTAAAAAAATATCCTCCCTCGAGCCTCTATAACAAAACAGCCAACAAACCCCCTAGGGTCCGCTCGCGCGATCCCCCTTAGGATCCCCTGGCGCGGTCCCCGCCAAGTGATGCGAGCCACGGGTTGCGATGTGATCCCTCCCCTCCTCGGAGATCCCACAACAAGCTTTGATGCTTTTTATCTCTGCAGCCGAAAGAGGCGATCCGAGCTCCTTGATGGCTGGCGGCCCGTCCTCACTCGTCGTCTCTGGGTGGCTGGGAGCCGCGGGAGCTGTCTCCGCCCGTAAGGAAACAAGGGGGGTCGGGGGCGCATCTAAGGCGAGGACGATCGGAGCAGAAGTTCTAATTGGAGACCGCCCCGCCGAATTTTTCCTGCGCGTCAGAGTCTGGGCCCGAAGCAGCGGAGAAACGTGGCAACCCTTGTGTTTCTTAGCAAGCCTCAAACTTCTTCTAGTGGAGGAATTTTTCCCTGGGCCGGACCGGCCATTGTCACCAAGTGGCTGCAGGACCTGGGCCTTGTTCGCCGGACCTGCCTTGAGACCCCGTCTAGGCCCAGAAGAGGGCCCCCGATCCGTCTCTAAATCAGGGCCCGGTGAGGAAGGAATAATAAGAGGGCGACCCGTCTTATTCTGGCCCACCCCTTGGAGGCCCGCCTCCCGAAGAATGTGATCCACAATTTCCCCAAGCTCCGAGGTATTGGTCTTGGGAGCACGCAGGGAAGTTGACCTGACCAAAAGGGGCACGTTCAACAGTCGAGCTCCTCCCTCCTGACCAACCGAGTGACATGAAAGAGGTAACCCCCCTGGCAAGCCTCGAAGCACGGAAGTGGCAATATCCGCAGTCCGTCAGAAACCAAACCAGTCCCTGTCTCCCTGGAAAGGGAAGAGGTGCTTCGGGACGTGCACCCGTACGATGGGGGATGAGTTGGCTCCGCCGTCGGGATGTTTGAAATCCCACCGCCGTGAACCCGCCGGCCAGCCACAGCGCTGCCCCTCCCCTGCGGTCGCCGTAGGCCACCCGCCCCGCAACCCAACTCCGAAGACCGGTGAGAACCCACCGCCATGTGCACCGGCACCGACGAAAAACCCGTGGTATTGGCGAACTCGGTCTGAGCCTCCAGGGTGTTGAGACCAAGTCGTTGGTCGAGCTCCTCGCCGAGGAAGATGGGTTCCGACTCTTCCCACCCCTCAATCTCAATAGGGATTCGGAACCGACGGTCTTCCACCATGAGTGCGATGGATTCTGGGATGAGCGCAACGTCCTGGCATCGTACCCGAGCCCTGAAGAATGAAAAGTTGCTCGCGCCTGAGCTGTCATCATCTACCTCCCAAAGTTCCCCGAATCCGCTGACGGCTGCCTTAACAGCCTCCACGCACCAGCAAAGCAGAGGCCAGTTGATGAGGTGAATCCAAGTCTTGTGGCGTAGATTGCCCCGCTCGGCTTCCCCCCTTTCCACCCAGTTGGAAAAGGAATATGAGGCATCCCCCATCCGAATCGGGCTTCTCCCAATCGCCGACTCCCTGGTGACCCAGTTCGGGAAGATGACCGCTAAGTAGTCCTCTTGGAAAGACGCCACCTTGAAATCGCACTCCGCGCCTCCAAAAAAACCGGCAAGCTTCCCGGGGAGTGATTCCCTCAAGGTCCCCACCTCGAACCCCGCTGTATCCAACCTCGCCACACAACCCGCCAAAAAAGGCCGCCCCGCTGGAGTTGTGAACCGAGGTGGGAGGAAAGCAGCCAACTGAGTTGGTCGGCCGGGCTTCCTGGCAGCCTCCTCGGGTTGGGAGCGGCTGAGATAACCGCAACGAGCAGCCTGGTGTCCGGTCCTCATGCAGAGGAGACACCGTTTCGGCTCCCTGCACGCTACCGCTCGGTGCCCTTTCGCGAAGCACCAGAAACACCTCCCACGCAGCGAAGGGTTGAGTAAATATTTTGGTGGTTGAGCTAGCAATGCGGCATTCGTCAGAAAGGCCGGAGTCCGCCGTGAGCTGGGCTTGGGTAGTGGGTTGGCTGTTGCTGTCGTAGGTGGCGAGAGCACCGCCTCCTTGTAAGACACCCGAGGGCGAACACCCCCGGTCCAATGAGGCTGTGGGTTCCGACTGGCACGAGGGGAAGAGACGCCGGTGGAGGTGGGATTAGGTAACTTGCTGCATGTGCAAGGCCTGGGAAGCATCGAGCATGGGCAGGGGAGGCGGGACATTTTTTTCTTTATCCCTGCAAAGTCGAAAAAATCATTTTATTAGACGCTTAAATAACAACACTTTTTAAAATCGTGAAATGTTCTAAAACCCTGGAGGTTTCTCAAGCGAACCCTTATATATTATTATCCAGTAATGTTACTTGTATATTTAAAATTAGATGTACAATATATATTTTATCTATTTCAGAATAAAAATTTATTCATTAACTATTTTTAAATGAATAATAAACTTCACCCCATTCTGTAATGAGAAGTATAAAATATATATCTCATTTGAAATATATAAAAGTATTTTTCTTTTTGTTTAGTAGACCACAAAAAATATATCATAATCAAATTACTGTAATTTATACAAATATGGTATATATAATTTATGGTAATAAAAAGATCTTGTGATTCCAAGCCGAACCATATTGTTAGGCAATTAAAATATTGTTGGGAAAGCATCCATCTTTATGCTTATGTAGAAAGATATATCATATTTAACTTAATTATTATAATATCCATAACATAATATTATATAAATAATAAATAAAATATTTTTTTATTATAATTTCTGATGATCATACATAACACCATTTTTACGGACCCAGCCAAACAGATATGAAAAAAACTACAACGATCAAATTTTCATTTTTTCTTTTTTCCTGTATTTAGTTTTTGCACTACCCAAACAAAATCAATTACAATATTTTTTAAAAAATAGAGTTACAATAACGCAACAAATCAAACAATAAAAATTAACATTTACTCTAAAAAAAAGTGCATGCAGTAGCGTCACATACACCCCCCCTAGCTTTTTCCCATCCTCTCTTCACCCCACCCTTTTTTTTTGTTCTTTTTTTGTTTGGGAGAGGGGCTAAATCCTAACATGGCATGTGAACCCTCCTACGTACTGACGCACTCCCCGGCCCGTGTCGGCATTCACTCCAATTTTTTTTTTTTTTTTTTTTTTTTAAAAAAAAAAAAAAATCACACGCCCTTAAAAACGCTTATCACACTCACCTCTAGTTCCCGTGATCACCACCTTTGTCCCCTTCCATTTTAATATTTATATATAACCAATAATCTCTATCCCCACCGCGCCAAAGCCAAACCAAACCAACAAAACTAACCCCAATTAAAAAATAGTTTTTTTAAAAAAAAAAAAAAAAAAAAAAATGGCACAACACATCCTCTTCCTGCTACTGCTACTGCTCTCCATTCACTCGCACGTACTCCCGGCGTCGTCCGTAGGTCACGACTACGGCGACGCGCTGGCGAAGTCGATTCTGTTCTTCGAGGGCCAGCGGTCGGGCCGTCTGCCCTCCGACCAGCGCCTGACCTGGCGCGGGGATTCCGGACTGTCCGACGGAGCGGGGGCCGGCGCCGACCTCGCGGGCGGGTATTACGACGCGGGTGACAACGTCAAGTTCGGCTTCCCGATGGCGTTCACCGCCACCATGCTCGCGTGGGGGGTCGTCGAGTTCGGCGCGCAAATGCCGCCCGACGAGCTACTGCAGGCCGCCGCCGCCGTCAGGTGGGCCACCGACTACCTTCTCAAGACCGTCGCGCAGCTGCCGGACCGGATCTTCGTGCAGGCATTGTCATTCTAGCTACCTACCTACCTACTAGTACATCATTAATTAATTGCTGAAGAATTATTTATTTAATTAATTGTTAATGGAGTGGAGGTACTCAGGTGGGTGAACCCTTAGGCGACCACAACTGCTGGGAGAGGCCGGAGGACATGGACACCCCGCGGACGGTGTACAACGTGAGCGCCGACCGCCCCGGCTCCGAGGTGGCCGGGGAGACGGCGGCGGCGCTCGCTGCGGCGTCGATGGTGTTCCGGTCGCTGTCGGACGACGACTACGCCGACCTCCTGCTGGAGACCGCGCGGCTCTCCTTCGAATTCGCCGACGCCTACAAGGGCTCCTATAGCGACGACCCCGGGCTCAAGGCCGGCGTCTGCCCGTTCTACTGCGATTTTGATGGCTACCAGGCAAGACTGCTCTCTCCTCTCTCTCTCTAGATCTCTCTCTCTCTCTCTAGATTTGAGACACTGACATGTACTCTGACATATCACGACACATTGATTTGTCCGTATAAATCAGTATAATAAAAAATATGTATACATAAAAAGTATCGAAAGAGGTGGCCCAAGTATCACACCCTGCGCACCCCTGCCTTCATAGGTATAACTAGATTGTGTCACTCTCGCATTGATTTGTGTAGTGATTTTGTAGAATTATATGTAACAATATTTGAAAATAAATAACGGTTCCAGCCTAATATGGCTCGAGTTCAAAATCTTCTTTAATATTATATAAAATTATATAAAATAACAGTTGTATTTTAAAATTTTAAATTATTAAAAAGCAATATTTATATATTTTATATTCAGCAACATTTTAATATAAAACCAAATATATTTATAAAGATGCTAAATGATCGTGGCCAATGTGATTGGCAAGAGCTATCAATCCAATCTCACATTTTCAATCAAAAAAATAGTTTGTTTGTAGTTGCTAAAATATAATAATATTTGGAAATCCGGTAATCGTACCAGATTTTGTAAATTGATACTGAATTTTGTAAATTCATAATTCACAATCCACTCTCATACCATTTAGTATTGAAATTCCATAACGATAGCGTAAAATCAAATTTTTACCGTAAATTCGTCCTCTCAATAAAAATTGGAACCAATACAACTACAAAAAAGAAGAACAACTAAAACAAAAAATATAGGTGAAATAAGATTCATTAACCAAGAAAAGAATTGCACTGACTCATCTTCTACAATAGAGTAGCTTCAACCCGAACCCTCCTCCTGAATCTCTCATCCTTTTTTTATTTTCTGTAAATTTAAAAAACTTCTCTCTTTTCTCTCTCACATGCACCAGTACACAAGGTACATGTAATCTATATGATTTAAAAAGTCCGGTTCACCTCCAGTGTTTGTAGAGTGACAAATATCAAGTTTATTTCTGAATCACTTTCTATGAGATTGATCTTTTCAAAAAAGTATATACTTTGTAGATCATTACGAATTTATGATTCACCAATGAACTTATAAGATCAATTGCGCGCGCCAATTAGTTTACAAATATATAGTACCACTACTTGTGTATGCAGGATGAGTTACTATGGGGAGCAGCATGGCTCAGAAGGGCCACCCAAAGTGATATTTTCCTCAACTACATACAAGACAATGGCAAAACACTTGGAGCAGAAGACAACATCAATGAGTTTGGATGGGACAACAAACATGCTGGGCTAAATGTCCTGGTCTCTAAAGTAAGTGCTGTCACATACCAAATATCTTACTCTAAATTTAATATATATATAGTCCGGATAGAATACTATCGATAGCACCAAACAATTGATTCTATCAAGTTTTCAGTCGTTGGATGAAAAGATATACGGTTGGGATTATAGTGGTTTCCTAAAATTTTTACTATTCAACCAACCACCCAGTAAACCCTAGGGGACCACTATAATCCCAACCGCATATTTTTTCATCCAACGGCTAAAAACTTGATAGCACCAATGACTTAATACTATCGATAGTATTACAGCCTAATTATATATATATATATATATATATATATATATATATATATATATATATATATATATATATATATATATATATATATATATATATATAGTCCAGCTAGAATACTATCGATAGCACCAAACAATCGGTGCTATCAAGTTTTTAGCCATTAGATTAAAAAAATATACGGTTGGAATTATAGTGGTCCTCTAAAATTTTTACTATTCAACCAACCACCTAGTAAACCCTAGGAGACCACTATCATCCTAACCACACATCCTTTAATCCAAAGGTTAAAAACTTGATAGCATCAATGACTTAATACTATCGATAGTATTCCAGTCTAATTCTATGTATTTATACAAATAGCCAATAGGTTTGGATTAATAGACTTTAAGTTTTTAGATTGAATAGGTTTCATAAAATATGTCACATTCTTAGGCTCTATGTGGGCTTAGTGTCACGGACTTATTTTGCTCGCGAAGATCCATGTGGGGGCGCGCTTGCCTTCTTTCGCGAAGATGGGCAAGCATGTCTCGCGACTTCGCGAAGGAAGGCAGGCACCGCACAGACAGACATTAGGTTGGAATTAAAATACTCCCTAGATGACGATCTGATCTCGAATTGCTTGTCTATGACTTAATAAGCTTGAGTTTTTAAGTTGGATGAGCTTCATTAGAAAATTTCCTAGCTATATTAACTAAATGATGGAGAAACAGTATTAAAGGCCCCATGTTGGCAAAATTAAGCACTCTTTTTCATGCCAAAATTCAACCTTACAATAATTTTTTTTTTTTTTTTTTAAGCACTTAATTGTTAAAAAAATATATCATCACAGAGTGATTTTAATTTGGTATAAAAATGGCTCGATTAACACTACAACAAAATTAGGCTATAGCGACATTTTTAAGTATTTTTAAAATTTAAAAAAAGTGTCGCTGATAAAAATACCGACATTTATTGTAAGCGTTGCTATATGTGCCGTCGCTAGGGTGTATAGCGACACATTTTTGTAATGTGTTCCAAAAATGTGTCCCTATAATCTAATTTTGGATATAGATGGAATATAGATAGGACACTTATACAAAAATGTCACAAACATGTGTCCCTATAATCTAATTTTGTTATAGTGTAAATTGCTGGCGTGGGTCCTTTTGTTTCTTGATCATTGGACTAATGTCTTAGTATAAATGATTAACTACAATATTCTAAAAGTTTAGATGTTAAACATCAAATTTAAAAATGTTTAGGCTGATATTAGCAAATGGTCAAAAATTCTGATAATCCGCATTAAGTAATGTTATCCATACACTCCCTTTATGATATGAATCCCATTCGTTGAATAGAAACTTTTCTATTTGTCATATTGATGTGATTGATAAAATTCATCTCATTTTAGAACGGATAAGATGTAAGATATAAATTCTTTTGGAGTGTATAAGTATTATTTTTCAACTTCTTAATCTACTGTCGACAAATAATATAGATAAAAGTATACAGAACTTATCAGAATTATGAACTATTTTGAATCAATTAACCGACTTTTAAAAATTTTAATTTTACTCTCCAACCATTCAATTTATTTGATTGCTGTCAATCAACGGCGTTTTCACTTCAAAATTTAAGCTAATTTTTTATATTAATAAATTTATATTTACAAGAATTGTATAAAATATATTAATTAAATCTGTAAAGGTAAAGAACAACTCAAAATATTATTGACTGAATCAAATTGAATAAATTGAAAGGTTGGATATTTGATTCAAAATAATCTATAGTTCAGATAATTTATGTTGGCTATTAAGTGAGTCTAATAAGTTGATTGGGACTGCGGTTCACAATAGACGTAATGACAAAAAATCGAATAATAGATCTAACGTTCAGATAAATTGAATTAAGTTGAAGCATGTGAACCACTGCCCGATCTGCCTAGGTCCCACTGAAACCACCGATCATCTCTTCCTCTCCTGTGCTGGCACTCTTCCCTTGCTTGAAACCCTTCTCCCCAACAAGAGGGAGATCCGGACTCTGACGACCGCCACCTGCCTGTGGGGGACATTTGCGCTCAAGAGAGGGGCTTGGGGTAAGAAGGCCCTCACCACCATCGCGGCCACCTGGTGGGAAGTCTGGCTCGAAAGGAATCGCCGAGTCTTCGATAGTAGGTCCCGTTCCCCTAGGGAATTGATCGCTGCGATCCGGCTCTGCCGATCGCAGTGGTCCGCGTTCTGCCCCTAGGGTGGTTATTTCCGTGTCCCTCCTCTTCCCTGCTCTCTCTCTCTCCCTCACCTTCCCCCTTTTTCTTTTTCTTTTCTTTTTTTGGGTTCGAGGCCCTGTTGCCTCTGGTTTGTAGCTAAATTCAATTTCCCAATGAATGAAGCGGCAGCATGCTGCCTTCTCTCAAAAAAAAAAAGTTGAAGCATGTGAACGCTATGCCTGGACCGTTAAGTGCGATGAATATATCCTTTTTATCAGCATATGCTTTTGGAATAGTTGGCTAGCGCTTATGATCAGTTTATTATTTACATTTTTTCCGACCATATATGAACAAGATTGTTCTATCGGTGCAGGAATTCTTGCAAGGGCAAATTCTCTCCCTGCAATCCTACAAAGAATCCGCGGACAGCTTCATGTGCACCCTGATACCAGAATCGTCGTCGTCGTCGCCGCAGATCGAGTACACGCCAGGCGGGCTAATCTACAAGCCAGGAGGGAGCAACATGCAGCATGTCACTGGAATCTCCTTCCTCCTCCTCGCCTACGCGAAGTACCTGTCGGAAACTTCACAAACTGTTAACTGTGGGAGAATAGCAGTAGGTCCAGAGTCCCTCAGACTGCAAGCTAAGAAGCAGGTATCACTCTTTCACCCTCTTTGCTGTTTGGAATCCCCCTAAATCACTGATTTGGATAAAACTGCAAGTCAGAATTTGTTAAACACTCTGTTTGGTAGCATTAGCGGATGCGATTCAAATCGATTTTAGTGAATCGAAAGCGTATCTGACGATTTGGGGTCGGATTTTGTGATAATTTGTGTTTTTCAAGCATCAGAAAAGTTATCAAATCTAAAAACGCCCTCTGCAATTTGTATGACAAGTTGCTTTGAAATTGTCATAAAAAGTCTGGTACCTAACTACCTGTATAGGAATTTTTCTAGTGGTTTATTAACTTGGTCTTAACTCAGCAAAGTCTATTAAGTAAAGCTGAGATAAAGTGGTTCGATTAAGGTGCCAACGGGTCACATTCGGAGTGGAGTTTTAAAAACCCGAATTCGAACCCAACAATCAAACCCAAAATTCAAAATCCAAATCTGAACTCAAAATTTCGTTTACAAAATAATTATTTCTCTTTACTATATTTAAATATATTATATTAAAATTTTAATTTTTAAAGCACAAATTTTAATATAGCATCAAACACACACACACACACACACACATATATATATAGAGCGTAGGTCTACTATACTCTTATGAGTATAAATTTTTTTATACTTATAACTTTTTCACCCTTAAATGAAGGAATGTGCGGTTAGGATGATAGTGATTCCCCTAGAGTTTACTAGGTTGTTGGTGAAATAGTATAAATTTTAGGAACTAATATAATTCCAACCGCATATTCCTTCATCCAAGGGCGAAAAAGTTATGAGTACGAGAAGATTTTACTCATAAAAGTGTAGTAGCCGAACCATATATATATATATATATATATATATATATATATATATATATATATATATATATATATATATATATATATATATATATAGTTCGGCTACTATGTTTGTACAAGCACCAAACACCAAACACTTGGTGCTGGTAAGTTTTCTACCGTTAGATTTAATCCGTTAACTAATTCCACCTCTTAGATCATACTATTCCACCAACCACCCACTAAATCTAAGGGGCCCACTATCATCCTAACCACTCATTCTTTTATTCAAGAGCTAAAAATTTATAAGTATCAATGACTTGATATTTTTAAATATATATATATATATATAGAGAGAGAGAGAGAGAGAGAAAGAGAGAGAGAGTAGCGCTTATATATATATAGTATTTTTAGAAGCACGGAAGTCTCATTTTTCAATGTTAGTATTTTTGAATTGACGATATCTAAAAAATAATTTTTGTTATTTTTCGTTATCATTAACCTAATAATCGAAATGGATTAAAATTAACGACTGAAAAATAAAAATCTCACAAAATACGATGATATGATACTAAAATTTTAGATCAAAAATATTGATCTTGTTTATATAGTATAAAAAAATTCTATCAAAATTTTACGTAATTTAAATATTTTTCTATACCGTCAACTTTGCAAATGGCTCACCACAGCCACTAAAATTATCGATTTTGAACCCATTGATCACTAGGCAAATGATATTAAAAAATTATAAAATTTATTTTCTAGGCTTTTTAAATACTCTAGATCAAGTTTAACATTATAAAGAAATCTAAATCAATTGAATTTTGGTTAGAAATTTTTTAAAACTATTTAAAACAAGATCTATACTCTCGATCTTGATTACAAAACTCCTATTATTATTTTTTGAAGGATATTTATTTTTATTCATTCATTTTTATATCCACTTGATGGACTAAAAAATAAATCGAAAAAGTATGAAATTTAATTTTTAGATAGTTTAACTAGTTTATATCATATTTAACGGTGCCGATCATTAATTTGAAAGGTCCATCATCAAAAATAAATGAATGGCAATAGAGTCCGTTTAATATCGATAGCCTATATGTGAAAATTGAAATTGGATCATATGGTATATATGAATACTTTGGATTATGCAAGGGATATAAGAGATGAAATGTTAAAGTGCATAGATGATCATTTGGATTTTGTAGGATCGTTGATATAAATAGAGAAAAATTGTAGAAGTCTTTTTTTAAAAAAAAAAAAAATTACTATCGATTTTCAAAAGGATTTAGGAGGATTCTAGAACAATTTCATTAATTAAAAAAGAAAAGTACAACTAGCATTGCATGGAATTTGATACCCCCAAAATACAACCACTCTATCAGACGAACGCTCCCAAAGAGCTAGATACCAAAAACATCGGTTCACAGAACTACTTACAATATTTTTACGATATTTTGATATGATTTCTTTTTATCCTATTCATTGTTTCATGACAATGTAATTTTGTCAGGTTGATTACTTACTAGGAGATAATCCAATGAACATGTCCTACATGGTCGGGTACGGTGATCGATATCCACAAAGGATCCACCATCGGGGTTCGTCGTTACCGTCGATTTTTACCCACCCTCAATTCATTGCATGCAAGGATGGTTCACCTTACTTCAAGTCCTCTGACTCTAACCCTAATCCGCTGATCGGAGCTGTAGTTGGCGGGCCAGGAGACGACGATGTCTACGAAGATGACCGTGCGGATTTTCGCAAATCGGAGCCAACTACTTACATCAATGCTCCATTAGTGGGAGTTCTTGCCTACTTTGTTGCAAACCCTGACTTGAATTCTTAACTCTAATTGAACAAGACCTCTTACATGTATATACAAATATAGAGGGAGTGCAACAAAAAAGATAGCAAATAATGGAAAATATGTTAAGTTCATTTGATTTTAAAAATTTCAGAGAGTGACTATATACAATTTGAGTGTGTATGTATACTCAGGTGAGGGTTCAAGCCCTAGAAAGGAGAAAGCAATAGATATAGGTGCATTACTCTCTCCTTTTTTTTTCTTTTTTTTTTTTCCTTATTTTGTTGTTGTGAGGTTGTGTGTGTAACTTCCATTTTCAATTCCAGGTGAAGAATATATTAATGCAATTTTTCACATTACAAGATTTATAATTTTTGCTTTGACAATGATTTGAATATTTACGATTATTGATAGCGCAAACTTCAATTTCGTGCCTACCAGATTAAACATATTTTCACTTCGTTATCTTGTAGCTTAAAAAGTTATATTTAACTATTCTATATTTATATTTATTTTATCTTAAGGATCTATAAGTAACCAGAATAATAAAGTGATATTTTTTAAATTTTACAAACCACATGCTAAATTTCTCCAAAATATTCGATATCCCATACCCGATCAGGCCCCTACCCAAACCCTACCCAGATCTGAACTGAACCCGATAAAAAATAGATAGTATATGGGAAAAAAAAATTACCCATTAAAACTTTAGGTATGGGTCCAAATACTTTATATCCATACCCGACTTGGACTGGATCCAAACCCAACTTTTTAAAGAGTAGAGTCTGGAATAGTTTTCAAATTTGGATCCTAACCCGAATCCAGTGAAATACCGGATAATAATACCTGATAGAGTATGATAATTTTTTCATGACTCTTGTACCCTTTTAAAAAATAATGTGTTTTTCTTATAATGGAATGTTTTGTTCTTTCTTTTGAACGAATTTTATTGGACTTGGTGAAACTCATTAGAACGTGAGTTTTCTATATTGAGAAGTTTATAGTTTATCCATAGACTGTTTAATAAGATTTATAAAAAATATATGCATACGTGTACCTATATCTGATCTAGACCCGATTCATATCCGACTCATATTATTCGAGTAGTCACTATCCAAACCAGCTCAAATAGATCCGATGTGTATATTAGTCATTTAAGTATCCAGATCCGAACCCGACCCAAAATTAAATGGGTAGAGTTTATATTTTTTTTCCTATCAATTTCTTTTTAGAGTACGGATATCATACAAATATATAAATCGATAGTTTGTCGGTGCATACGTGTCGTTCTCTAAATATATAAGTTTTATATTTCTAACTATTTTTTCTACTTTTCTACAGATCTCTCTCTATTTTCTTTTCTATTTTGTTTTGTAGTCCTATGAAGACCTATAATCCTACCTCTGCACCGCGGCCCTTGGCGGTAGCTTTTTGTTATCTGTCTTTTTAACTGTACCTATCCTCTAATTCTTTCTGCAAACCTCCACCCCCCCCCCCCCCCCCCCCCCCCCCCCCCCTCTGTTTTTTTTGTGCAGCTCCCTCTTCCACTCATCGCTCTCTACTCCTCCCTCACCTACCCCTCCACCTCCCTTCCTCTCTGCCGCTCACCGTGGCTCCCTCTTCTGCTCACCTCCCTTTTGTTTGATGATGATAATGCATGGTGCCACTTGCCTGGTGATGGAGGCATTTAGCCCTAACCCTGTAATTATCTCTACTTCCTTCCCCCCCGCCCCTGGCGGGTTTAGATCGGTCCTTTCATTTTCGCTGGTCGTTGCTCACGGGGTTGATCCTCATAGCAATTTCCGATGAAGGATATGATGACTACGGTAGACCCTCATCCCTCCCCCCTTCCCTTCTCCTTTCTGCGCTTGCCCTCGCCCTTACCCTCTCTCTTTTTTAATTATAAGTAGGGATGCTCCTCTAAGGTGGGTATCCACTATTGCAATATCTGATATCATGTGGTTTGATCCAAAGGCATGTTGTTCTTAACTTGATCTTCTTTCTTGCTCTAGAAACTAAAAATATTTGAGTAGATTTTTAAACATTACTAATTCTTACCTTTCTTTTTTTTTTCTTTAACATCTAAACAACATACTCTGTGGAATCAATCTGTAGTTGTGCAGCTTTTGTTTAATCTCCTCCTGCTACGCTAGAACTACAGCTTGGTGAGAGCTCTCTCTCTTTGTGTAGTATATTGTATGGTCTTGGTATGCAATATGCCTATTTACGTAGTTTGCTGGGTTTATCTCTATTTTGGTTGATTTATTGGTTACCTTAGATATTTAACTGGCAATTAATTTGATTTTTCCCTCTAGATTTCTAATCTGTTCTTTAATTTTTATACATTTGTTTGATATATCTCTTCTTAAATTCTTTCACTGAATATTTCTCAAAGCTTAAAAAATAAAAGGCTTCCCGGATATTTCTCCTGGTGCTAGAAGGATTGAAAATAAAATGTGAGGGTTCACTCCGATCGACGGAGGGTTACAAGAATTCCTTTTAGCTTTGTAGAAATGGTGATCCTAAAAGCGTCTCTACTTCCATCGGTTTTACTTCTATTGTGTTGTAAGTAGAGGTGTCAACGAGCCGAACACGAGCGAGATGGAGTCGACTCGTGTTCGGCTCGTTTAATAAACGAGCCGAACACGAGCTGGCTCGTTTAAATATCGAGCTGAAAAATTCGGCTCGTGTTCGGCTCGTTTATTAATGAGCCGAACACGAGCCGACTTGCGAACAACAAGTTTGATTTTCATTTCTACTGTTAGATGTAAAGTTGAAAAAAAATTAAAAAATTAAAATTTTAATCTAATAATTAAAATTCACAAAAAATTGATAGCCTAAAATCTAAATAGTAAAGTTTATATATATATATATATATATATATATATATATATATATATATATATATATATATATATATATATATATATATATATATATATATATATATATATATATATATATATATATATATATATATATATATATATATATTCGAGCTATTATCGAGCCGAACACGAGCGAGCTGACCTCAGCTCTTGTTTATTAAACGAGCTGAAAAATTCGGTTCGTATTGGCTCGTTTACTAAACGAGCGATTCGATGTCGAACACGAGCTGAATTGCCATCCCTAGTTGTAAGTTACTTTTTTTTAAGATTTTGATGTTTGTATGTGCAAGTGAACTGTGCTTTTTGGTGATTTAAGTATCTGTATTGTGTTGATTGTTGCGGTTTGTTTTTTCCTAAGTTTTTAGATTGAAGGCTCAACTATAGAAAATGATATTATTTTATTAAATGTATCGATTTCCCATCAAAATATTTTAAAATTTGTATTTGAAATTATTTGATTTTATTTACAAATTTGGTGAAGCTGCCGAATCAAACAAAGACGATGAATTAAATAAAGACTAGTGAAGTAACCCGCGCGATGCGGCGAGTAGTAAATTAAAAAAAATAAAATAAAATTACTAATTAAAAAAGTATAGAAAAAAATATTTAATATGGTGTAGGATTACAAAGAGTAGCAACTAAATTTTAATTGAAAAGGTAGGTAAAATTAAAAGAATTTGTATTGTGGAGGAGAGTAGAAATTAAAGAGGTGGGGGGAGTTGAAGAGGCAGTGGTGTAATTGGAAAAATTAAGAAGATGGGGAGTTTAAGAGGCAATTGGGAAGTCGAGATGACGCATTGTATAGTGTAGGACCCATGCGATGCCGTGGATAAAAGTTATTTTATAAAAATTTATATATTAAATAAATAAATAATAAAATTGTAACAAAGAAACAGAATAATATAATCATATGTGATTGGATTTAAAAAAATAAAAAATATAGTAAAGATTTTTAGAATCAAATTACAAGCAAATGAAGAACAACAAAATAAAATGATAAAAAAAAAAACAATCAGAAAAGTAAATTTATTATATAAATATTTTAGAGTACTGTTTAAAATATTATGAGAGAATAATAATAAATAATAAAGATAAAATTGAAGAGGCTCAATTTATATTTAACTAATTATATAAAAAGATTAATTTGTCCTACCCTTTTAGAACATCTTCTAAATCTCTCATCTGTGCAATTCTCTTTCTTTGCTCTCATCTTCTTTGTGGCAAAAAAATTTTATCAGTTACTGAAAATGCATAATTATTTACTTTTAATATTTTTAACGAAATTTATTTATAATTATATTTCTTTTTAGATCCCATAATGTCTCCATCATCGATTATAATAAGATAAATCGAATTTGATGTACATTTTATTTATATTTGTTTCATATAAAGTTTACAAATTATGTGAGATTTACCTTCAGGTTGTAAAGGACCCCTCAACTATGGGACACTTCGAAGTAGAATTATCAATGATGAAAATGAGAATCGTGGGTTTTTCTATGCCAAGTGTGAGTCATGAGAGAAAATCAAAAAAAAAAAGAAAATCAAAAAAGCAATGGAATAATTCTTTTGATAATTTAGTATTTATATGGATAATATATTCCTTGATAATAATTCTCTTGTTTATAACCTTGTGGTCTAACTCTTTATTTTTTATATATAGCAGGGGACTTTACTCAAACAATTTGACTTGGTTCTATTTCGTCGGTGCTTATGTTTTGCTGTTCAGATTTGAATACTACTTCTATTTTAGAAGCAGTAAAACTAATTTGTGACTGTAGTTCTCTGTAATTAAACATTTGAAACATACAACAAAATCATATTGAATCTGATACCACAATGAGATTTTGATGAGAATGAAATTTATTATGTAGAAAAAAAAAAAAAAGTTCAACCAGAAGAGAAGGAGATGCTGATTACCTGATAGAGAATTCTAGCTTCTGACAAAGTAAGAATAATTTTTCTATGAAAGTGAAACAACATAACCAGCTTCAGTTGGGAGCTCACGAAGAGCAATGATCCACTCTTGTGCAAAATAAACATATCAACTCTAATCCAATTTTTTTTTTAAAAAAAAAATGCCCACAATTTGCAAACCAAATTAACTACAATGCCCAGAGAATAAAATAAATAAAAAAAATATAAATCGGCTAATATTGTCAAATCTTTTTTCAGAAACTATTTTTTTAAAAAAAGAAAAATACCCTGTAGCTTAATTCATCTATTACTATTATTTTCTCAAAAAAAAAAACAAACTTTTTCCAGAACCACTGACTACAAAAATAACCGAATCATAAAAAAAGTATCATCCAACGAATCAGATTAATTGAAAAATTATAAACAAACAAAAAAAAGTTCTCTAGATAAACAAAAAAAAAAAGAAGAAGATCGTTAATTAGGGTATTTGATGAGAATTTACTGTCTTTAGGGCCAAAAAAATTGACGAAGAACCCATGCATTCCATCATTGTCCATCTTTACCTTGTAATCACTCATCATCTTGAAAAATCCAACAACAAATTACCATAAAACAAAAAAAACCATTAAAATCCAACCCAAAAAAACCTCCCAAAAAAAACTCTGGTAAATTTATAGTAATCGAAAAAAACATAGGATCTCATAAGAGATTCATAGTTTCATCGTGTGAATTTCGCAGCCCTTGCTTGGAGAAGACATAGTTTCCTCCGTCTCTCTCTCACATGACGGCGGCGTTAAGAGGCGGAGGTTCAGATGAAGGAGAGACTGGGAGGGTGTGGAGAGGAACTAGACGGACGCTTTCGACATTAGCGTCAACGAAATCCGTCTCCTCATCAGCAGAACCGGCGCAGATTTATCAATTCTCACATCACCTTAGACGCTTGAGAGGGGTGGGGGGGGTTACGGAGGCGGAAGCAAGAAGTTTATATGGGAGAAGTTTCGAAAATGAATTTAGGGAAAGATGAAGAGACGCGAGGAAGGCGAGAAGTTTACGGGAGAAGTTTCGAAAAAGAATTTAGGGGCCGGAAGATGAAGAGGCGCGAGGAAGATGAAGGGAAATCCGGTGGGAAGGAAATGTTGCCACGTGGTAAGAAAATAAGAGAAATAATAGAGAGGTATAGATGGTGAATCAAACAAGAAGGAAAAGTGAAGATTTATATTTGATATGTGTAATGAATATTTTTGATATATGATATGTACCAAACTTTTAAAATTGTTTCAGGAACTTTTTTAATATAATGCGTGAGCCAAATTTTCTAAAATATTTTATGAAGCATATAAATAACCGTCGCGAAGTGCGGATCCTAAACTAATAACATATAAACTATCCAAATTCGATTCGATCCACATGATAGTATAATATAATACTTTGCTATAATACTTTATCATCTTGTGATTTACAAAAAGCATTACTTTGGTACTCAGTGTAATAGTAGGGTTCTAGTGTAGCTAATAGATAAAGCTATTAAATTTAGCATAATCTTAAAAGTTTAGCAAGAAAATAATACGTCAAATATAAAAATTAGAAGTAGAAAAGGTGTGAATCAAAAGAGTAAATTACACTACTATTTTGAAATTTCATTTCATTTTATTTGTTTTACTTTATTTTTTGAAATTGACCATATGCTCTATTTTAGAAAATAGAGTAATTTGATATATTACTCTGTATCAAAAGCTTGCCAAACAGATTCTAAATGGATATAATTTCGGATGCAGATATAATAAAATAAAAATTCAACGAATTTGAATTCGGATATGAATTTTGTTCATATCTGACCTGAACTCGAACTCAAATCCAACTCGCATCCGATTTAATATAATATTATATAATATATATAAATGTTTGATGCTATATTTAAACTTATATTTTAAAATTTTAAATTTTAATATAATATATTTTAAACTATGGTAAAGTAAAATAAATATTTCGGGTTCAAATTCGGATTTCGAATTTTTAGTCGGATACGGGGTTGGATATGAATTTTAAAAATCAGTCCGGATCATATTCGAGTTTTGAAAAAATCGCGCCCAACTCAGCTCATCAACCTCCCTAATTTTTGTTTTAATTAAATCGATCAGTTATCCGTTGCCATGACAAATTTATAATGTTTTAACGTAGGAACACATGTAGAAATTGTAGTAAAAAATTATAAATTAAATAAAAATATAAAAATATAAAAAATAGTAAAAAATAATTATATTTAATTAGTTAATAATATAAAAAATAGGGATAATTGCCTGTGTACCCCTAAAATATGAAGAAATATCTGATTTATCCCTCTTATTTTTTTTCTTTCCAATATACCCCTCATACGTTCCACCGTTATTAAAAATATCCCTACCGTTTCCCTTTGTTAAGTTAACTAGGGTCAAACTAGAGTTAAATAATAATCGGAGTTGAAAACTATCAGATATATCTATTTTGCCCCTATCTATCAAAACATTGGTTTAGGGTTTAGGGTTTTAGGGTTTAGGGTTTTAGGATTTAGGGTTTTAGGGTTTAGGGTTTAGGGTTTAGGGTTTAGGGTTTTTTAGGGTTAAGGGCTTAGGGTTTTAGGGTTTAGGGTTTAGGGTTTTAGGGTTTAGGGTTTCAGATGTTTTCATTTAATTTTTGCATTATTATTGTGCTGAAGGATATATTTTAAGGGTAAATACGAAAACTATTGAAAATTTTAAGGGTACATAAGTAAAGTTGGTTATGATAGAAAGGTATATTTGAAAGGGCAAAATCGTAATTTCACATAGATAACGGCAGCTCCAAACGGTACACTAACAGAGTTTAACTTCAGGGGTATTTTGGAAAGAAGTTGGAACGTAAGAAGTGTAGTTTTAATATTAGCCTTCTAAGAGGGGTAAATCTGAAAACAGGAAAATTTTTAGGGGTATATAGGAAATTGCCCCTAAAAATATATTAAAAATTATTGGGAATCTGGTACTCGCCCCGGTACCACATTCTGCGAATCCGCAACCCGCTCCGGTACCGCAATTCACTCCGATACCGGCTAGTGTTGGGATTCCGCAACGAAAGCGTCAAATCAGGTTTTTATTATAAACCCATCCACTCAACAAAACCGGAACCAATGCAACCACATAGAGAAGAAAAACCAAAACAAAAAATATGCGGGTGAAATAAGATTCATTAACCAAAAGAATAATTACACCGACTTTGTAAGAATTCGAATTTTTGAAAATTAATAAAGAAATGAAATTGACTTGAGTCACGTTGAATCTGGATCATGAAAAGGACCCGTAGTCTTAGTGCCCCTTTTTCTGCAGTGTAATTTGCACAATTAGTGGGCCAAAAATATCGCCTTTCAATCCGAGCCTAATCTCGAAGATCCGAGACCACGAGCGCGACCGTCATGACGAACTGAGCGAAAATCATATTAAACTTGTTCAGATCTGACGGTCGAATCTTCCAGAAATCGACGAAGAAGCGGGCGGGACCTGCGACTTAAGTCGAGGGTACAGTGAACAGTAAACCCTAAATTTTCGAACCCCTTCGCGTCAACGTTGAGCGAATTCACTGTCTGAAATCCGAACATAGCACTTCAGGTAGTCGATTTGAACGGCTCCGACGTTCTGGACGCAATGGCGCTGACGAAATTTCCGTTGACGACTCTAAGTCTCGAAAAACGCGAAAACTGTATTCCGGGACTGTATTTTATGGACCGAAATTTAATCCGGGCAGTTTTTCGAATATCAAAAATCGCTACCTGATAGGTCTCGTCGAGCCGGACGTCATGGCGCAGTCCATTTTCCGTTTCGACGCTCGGATTTTCTCGAAAAGCGAAAAATGTGTCGAAAATGCAACATTTGCACATAGAAACCTTGGATTTCTTGCCTCGGAAAGCGTGCCACTCATGGGAGAGGGACCAGGTGCTAAAATATCAAGACTTGAGGGACTGCATTGCGATTGTTGCAAACCCTATATAAATACGTCCACCCCGAGCTAGGGTTTTCCAAAAAACCCTAAGCCTCGCTGCTTCCTCAGCCGCAACCCACAAAATCCCTTTTCCCTGCCGCTCTCCTCGGATCCTCCCCGCGCCGGCCGCCACCTCCACCACCGGAGAAGAAAGATCAATAAGATCTTGATCTCGGGTGACTCGAGGTGAGGGTGCTCAGGAAGATCAAGAACGATCGAGACCAGGTCTGGAGGAGTCCCCTGGGGTGCCGCTGTCGGGCTGAGGTGGTCCGGTCCCCAGCCGTCGCCGCAGCGCCGCCGCGGGCCAACCCATCTTCCTCCATTTTTCCGGTCAAGGTAAGTCTTGGAACACTTTTGTGCATTTGGGATTTTGGTCACGACCACCTTGTTCCTGACACCGAGGTGATCCTCCGGTCGCAGTCCGGGCCGCGGCCGCCGTCCCTATCGCCGGCGGGAGCTCTGCCGCCGAATTATTGTTTTCTCGGCCGATCTCCAGCGCCCCGTGATCCGGCCGTTCAACCGGAGATCAGCACCGTTGGATCTTCTCCTCTGAACGACTGCAACATCTCCACGAGAGCTGGGGGTGATCGGACGAAGATCGGGCCCGCGCGGAGAAGCCCTAGAACCCGGTTTCCTTCACCTAGCCCGATCGCCGCCGTCCGGCGCCGCCGCTGCCTCCCACCGGCGGCCACTGCCAACCAGAAGCTCCCTGGCGCCGAGTGGAACCTTTCCATCCAAGTTGCACCGGCCCCGGAGCTCCGCCGCCGGAATCCGCCATTAACGGCCTTGAAGCTCCACCGAGCTCCTCCGGCGCCGCCTTGCCGGCGCACCTCAGCCACCGGGAACCACTCAGGTGAGTTTTCCTCGGTCCTCTGGAGCCTCCCTATCATCTTGCATGCGGGGTTTAACGTCGGGGCTTGTCACCTCTGTAGTTGCACCCGAGCTCGGTTCAACCGTCATCTCCGGCCATCGCCGGCGCGCCGGGCTCCGGCCAACCACTCAGGTGAGGTCTACAGACCCTAAGCAACTTCTCCATGTTTTATTTTAACCCAGATCACCCTCTTTGTTGGTGTCTTAACCCTTGCACCCGAGCTTTGCCTTTCGGGCTCACCTCCGGCCGCCGCCGCCTCCGGCCACCGGGGCTCGACCCCACATGGACCCGAGAGCCTCTAGGACCTCCCTCTTACTGATGCTCACCTTGGTTCCAGGTCCGAGCCACTGTGGTTCCAGATCAGCCAAACCGAGCCTTGGCTTGGAGCACCACCTTGCTCCGGCGACCCTCCGGCCGACCTCCGGCGCGCACAAGGTGAGCACTGCACTCCTCTGTCCTTATTAATCACCATGCTTCAGCTAGCTCTCAATATGATCAAGTATATGTTAAGATCCAACATAGTGGTAATGGGACCTTAGAAGATTATGGGCCAACTTTGTATCGGGTTTGGTCTCAGCCCAATTCGTGTGAGCACGGGCTTCGTCTCGTCATAACGAACACCCTGAAATTTACAGATTTATGTTTGGACTTCCGGAATTCACGAACGAGCTAAAACAGTAGTTATCTAATAGATACTTATGCAATTTAAGAACCTTTTTGGACCAAAATGCAAAATGGCCACCCTAGCTGACCTTAGACAGCACCTACGCACTACCTGGCCATTTTATTGGGTTTCCGATGGTCCTCGTTGACCAGGAACAAGCTGTCGACCGACGAAATGACCGATTTGACCGTTTAAACTCTCCGTTAGTGTAACGTTGTCGGAAAAGGGTTGTGGGAGTTTATTACTGATCATGTCTTCTTATACAGGGCCCAGTTGTTCGACGCCCAGCCCCCAGCTGCTGATCGGGAGTTCGGGGACTCTGCCTTCATCCAGGTGGGTTAACTTCGGCCCGGGTTGATCTATTCGGCCCTCTGGTTGCTTTAGTCCAGTCGGACACTTGTTCTTGGCTTGCCCTGCTGATTTTACCTATATGACATATATTGATCTCTTTTGACATAGCATGATCCCTCTGATTGACATTGACCTGATTAGATCGGTGATTGAGTTTTATTGTCACTATCAGCCGATTATCATATATATACTCCCTGATTAGTCCTGACTGATTCTGATTGATTGATATATAGATTTGCATGACTGATTGATCCTGATTGATAGATATTACTCGATATGCCTGATTGATTGATTCCGATGGATAGATATAGACAGATGATTCCTTGTTGGGATTTCGGCGTGTGCCGACTACTCGGTCATTTGACCGTGAGATTGATCATGATGACTTGCCATGCACTGCTGTACTTCACGAACCTGGCCGGGGTCGCTCCCCGTGGAGCTGGTTCTTTACCGGTAGAGTGGTCTGGTGATAGACCCGTGAGCTCTCGACAGGGGTATGTTAGCGGATCAGGTGAGGATCGGTGGCTTTTGCCTGAGGTCCTCTGAGACCAATATTGACGCATGATTGTGTACTTGGGTTTCTACCTTTGACGCATGGTTCACTTGTACTATTGTTCAGTTATTCCAGCACTATTATCTGTAGACATGCTTGTATCTCCAGTAGTTCTTTATACATGATTCCTTGTAGTTGACATTTGATTCTAGCATGCATGTTCTACAGTGTTTCTTGATTGCCACTTTTGACACTTACCTGCTATTGTGATTCTGATTATTAGTAGATCTTATCTGTTTATTCAGCTTTTCCTATAGATCTTTACTATCCGCAGGTTTTAGTACCCAGTAGGTACGATTAGCTGATTCCCGGCTCGTCGTGCCCACTGGGATGCACTCCGGTGTATCTCACACCCTCGGGTGATTGTTGTAGGTCCGTCGGGTGGTGAGATGTCGGGACGATCCAGTGAGCCGATTACGATAGAGCGTCCCCATGAGCATGATATCTCGATGATTCTGCAGACTTTTACTTTCAGCATTTCTTTCCAGCTTTTGATTTAGATATTTGAAATTGATGTAATAACTTAATTTGATTATTCATGCTGAGTAGAGTAGATTAGATACTGATATATCTGTTGACCTCTGATGATGATTTTAGCCGTGCATGTATAGGGGAGTCTCTGTCCTGGGGACAGAGAGTCTTCTATACATGTGGCGGTCTGTTGCGCCCAGTTTGCAAACTCTGATTTCAAAAAAAAAAAAAATTTACCGGATTTTTAAAACTCGGGGCGTGACAGATTAGATGGTATCAGAGAAATAGGTACACGGTACCTAGGAAAAGATGATTAGGAACTGGTTAGGATGAACCCTAGGATGACTTGTCACGTGAGAGCGATGGGTATGTCAAGTATAAGGGTTGGAAAACTCAGGATATTATCAGAGTCTGTTTCTAACCTGTTTCTGTATTGCAGCTATGGCTCGTCCTCCAGGTCGTGGACGGGGACGGGGGTAGGGTCGTGGAGTAGGCGACCACCTAGCACACCGAGCGAGCCCGTCGATCAGGGCCGCATGGACCGGCTGAGGCCCAGATGGCGACTCTAGCCGGGATGTTTCAGCATTTCATGCAGCAGCAGGCTGCTGGCCCTTCCACTCCTACCCCGCCTTCTCCTCCACCTGTACCTGAGGTCACGCCACCGTTGCACCCCCTGCTGCACCGGTCGTCGCTGAGCCAGAGGCAGACCCCGTACCACCACCTGCGGGGCCCGTTCCAGCTCCGGTCTCTGCCGCAGCCTCTAAGCGGTACCGGGGGTTGCTGCAGCTCCAGATGCCTCTGCTTCTACCACGTCGACTTCCTCTCGATCCATCGCTCCCGCTGTTCATCCTGCGGCCGATACTGAGGCCGATCGGGCAGAGAGGGCCGAGCGAAGGCGGTCTTGCTGGAATTCAAAAAGTTCAAGCCGCAGACTTTCGACGGCAAGGATGAAGATCATTGGGCGGTCGAGGAATGGATCGACCACATGGAGAAGCTATTTCAAGACGCCTACATCGAGGACAGAGATAAGGTCCACACATCGCCGTCCACTGCTTGGAGGGCCGCGCATCCAGGTGGTGGAGGCGACACCGGCGCGAGCGCTACTTCCCTAGCCCAGCCGATCCAACTTGGGAGGATTTCAAAGCCGCTATGGACCATCACCACCTCAAGGAGACCACTAAGGAGGGTCTCGAGCGCGAGCTGGAAACAATCAAGCAGGGCGAAAAGAGCGTTCGAGAGTACGAGCAGGAGTTCCTGCGCATCGCCGACATGGTGCCCCAGCGGTGCGCGAGGAGCGCCGGAAGGTACGCCTATTTTCGCATGGTCTGAGGCCTGAGATTCGCCGACCCCTCGCGTCGCACCTCTCCACCGACTTCGACAACTGTGTGGAGCGGTGTCTAGCAATTGAGGTGGAGGTCAAGATGTTCCGCGCTGAGCGGAATGCAGCAGACAAGGACAGGGACAAGGGCAAAAAGAGGGCGCAACCCGGGAAACGGCGGTGGACAATCGAATCAGAACAAACGGGCCAAGCAACCGCACCTGAAGAGGTGGCCTAAGAGAGCTCCAGCTGTGAGCGCATTCCCTAATCCCAACTGGGGCCCCCGACCATAGCATCTTTGCGTGGGTACCCCCGTGTGCTAAGGATTGCGACCAAGAGACACGGCCGATGCTAATCACACTGCGGCCAACAGGACATGTTGCGGCATCGTGCCCGCTGGGATCTGCACCCGCGCAGACGGCTGCACCACTACTGCAACCACTACCGCGCGACGCAAGCCCCCAGCGCCGAGCTCTGCTTCAATCCGGAACGGTCCCGGGGGCTTTGCCATACGCCCACCGACTGCACATCCGACAAACTACTGGGGGTCGGTGTCTTAATTGGCCGCTGACCCATGGCGAGCCCACTCCGAGGACAACCTTGGCAGTACCACTTTTATTTCTGGTGCATCATGCTAGGACTTTTCGATACGTGGGCATCACATGCGTAGGTTATTTCCACCCAATTTTAGTCACTACTGCAATGTTATTTGTGGCAACCCCTAGAGAAGATTTTGGGTAGAGATCCCCGGTCACAGTATTCTGATTAACGTGTAAGAGCTGCCAACTCATGCCCTGTTTATATTGGCGGAACGGAGTTTCCACCATCTCTCTTCCCTCGTCCTCAAACTTTCGTCAATATGACTAATCCTGGGGATGAATTGGCTTTCCAAGCTATCGAAAGCGACTATCAACTACAGCGCCTTTCGGAGATTGCCCTCGATTCCGCCTGGTGAGCGCGGAGTTGATTTATTCTGGCTTCGAGCCTTCGGCATATGTGGGGATCTGCTCATGTGAACCCCAGTGCGTCTGCCGTGGGATAGGGCGTGTGGCATATAATTGCCATGCTTGGTCAGCGCCCTTCTCTGATTCTCGGGCGCAATTGAAAATATTGCTGGGTGGCTGAATTTCCTGAGTGTATTCCCTGCTGAGCTTCCGGGAATGCCACCTGAACGCACAATCGAATTTATTATCGACCTTGTTCCCGGCACAGCCCCTATTTCTTGAGCACCTTACCGCATGGCCTTCGCGGAACGAAAGGAGCTTAAGACACATTAGAAGACCTTACGGCATTGGGCTTCATTCGACATAGTGTGTCCCCCTTGGGGCGCACCTGTTCTCTTTGTACAGAAGAAAGGACGCAGCCTACGTCTTTGTATGATCTCGGGAATAATAAGTCACGATCAAGAACCGCTACCCCCTCCCTCGGATTGCGATACTGTTCGACGACCACTGCAAGGTCGGTGGGAATTTTTCTAAGATCGATCTGCAATCGGTT
>CM055071.1:4771207-5135358 GCA_029204045.2 Tillandsia leiboldiana | reverse complement strand
TGCTTGTGATTCTGATTATTAGTAGACTTATCTGTTTATTCAGCTTTTTCCTATAGATCTTTACTATCCGAGGTTTTAGTACCCAGTAGGTACGATTAGCTGATTCCCGGCTCGTCGTGCCCCTGGGATGCACTCCGGTGTATCTCACACCCTCGGGTGATTGTTGTAGGTCCGTCGGGTGGTGAGATGTCGGGACGATCCAGTGAGCCGATTACGATAGAGCTGTCCCCATGAGCATGATATCTCGATGATTCTGCAGACTTTTACTTTCAGCATTTCTTTCCAGCTTTTGATTTAGATATTTGAAATTGATGTAATAACTTAATTTGATTATTCATGCTGAGTAGAGTAGATTAGTACTGATATATCTGTTGACCTCTGATGATGATTTTAGCCGTGCATGTATAGGGGGTTTCTGTCCTGGGGACAGAGAGTCTTCTATACATGTGGCGGTCTGTTGCGCCCAGTTTGCAAACTCTGATTTCAAAAAAAAAAAATTTACCGGATTTTTAAAACTCGGGCGTGACAGATTAGATGGTATCAGCAATAGGTACACGGTACCTAGGAAAAGATGATTAGGAACTGGTTAGGATGAACCCTAGGATGACTGTCACGTGAGAGCGATGGGTATGTCAAGTATAAGGGTTGGAAACTCAGGATATTATCAGAGTCTGTTTCTAACCTGTTTCTGTATTGCAGCTATGGCTCGTCCTCCAGGTCGTGGACGGGGACGGGGTACGGGTCGTGGAGTAGGCCGACCACCTAGCACACCGAGCGAGCCCGTCGATCAGGGCCGCATTGGACCGGCTTGAGGCCCAGATGGCGACTCTAGCCGGGATGTTCAGCATTTCATGCAGCAGCAGGCTGCTGGCCCTTCCACTCCTACCCCGCTGCTCCTCCACCTGTACCTGAGTCACGCCACCGTTGCACCCCCTGCTGCACCGGTCGTCGCTGAGCCAGAGGCAGACCCCGTACCACCACCTGCGGGGCCCCGTTCCAGCTCCGGTCTCTGCCGCAGCCTCTAGAGCGGTACCGGGGGTTGCTGCAGCTCCAGATGCCTCTGCTTCTACCACGTCGACTTCCTCTCGATCCGTCGCTCCCGCTGTTCATCCTGCGGCCGATACTGAGGCCGATCGGGCAGAGAGGGCCCGAGCGAAGGCGGTCTTGCTGGAATTCAAAAAGTTCAAGCCGCAGACTTTCGACGGCAAGGATGAGGATCATTGGCGGTCGAGGAATGGATCGACCACATGGAGAAGCTATTTCAAGACGCCTACATCGAGGACAGAGATAAGGTCCACATCGCCGTCCACTGCTTGGAGGGCCGCGCATCCAGGTGGTGGAGGCGACACCGCGAGCGCTACTTCCCTAGCCCAGCCGATCCACTTGGGAGGATTTCAAAGCCGCTATGGACCATCACCACCTCAAGGAGACCACTAAGGAGGGTCTCGAGCGCGAGCTGGAAACAATCAAGCAGGGCGAAAAGAGCGTTCGAGAGTACGAGCAGGAGTTCCTGCGCATCGCCGACCTGGTGCCCCAGGCGGTGCGCGAGGAGCGCCGAAGGTACGCCTATTTTCGCAGGGTCTGAGGCCTGAGATTCGCCGACACCTCGCGTCGCACCTCTCCACCAACTTCGACAACTGGTGGGAGCGGTGTCTAGCAATTGAGGCGGAGGTCAAGATGTTCCGCGCTGAGCGGAATGCAGTAGACAAGGACAGGGACAGGGCAAAAAGAGGGCGCACCCGGGAAACGGCGGTGGACAATCTGAATCAGAACAAACGGGCCAAGCAACCGCACCTGAAGAGGTGGCCTAAGAGAGCTCCAGCTGTGAGCGCCTTCCCTAATCCCACTGGGGCCCCCGACCATGATCTTCTGCGGGGTACCCACCGGGCGAAGGATTGCGACCAGAGACACGGCCGATGCTTCACCTGCGGCCAACAGGGACATGTTGCGGCATCGTGCCCGCGGGGATCTGCACCCGCGCAGACGCTGCACCACTACCTGCACCACTACCGCGACGACAAGCCCCAGCGCCGAGCTCTGCTTCATCCGGACGTCCACCTTTGCCTCGCCCACCGACTGCATCACGACAAACTACTGGGGGGCGTGTCTTTGCCCTGACCCATGGCGAGCCCACTCCGGAGGACAACCTGGCAGGTACCACTTTTATTTCTGGTCATCATGCTAGGACATTATTCGATACGGGGGCATCACCATTCGTTTATTTCCACCCATTTTATCACTACTCATGTATTATTGTGCAACCCACTAGAGATAGATTTTGGGTAGAGATCCCCGGTCACAGTATTCTGATTAACGAAGAGCTCCACTCATGCCCTGTTTATATTGGCGGACGGAGTTTTCCCCATCTCTCTCCTCGTCCTCAAACTTCGTCAATATGACGTAATCCTGGGGATGAATTGGCTTTCCAAGTATCGAGCGACTATCAACTGCGCCTTTCGGAGATTGACCCTCGATCCGCCTGGTGAGGCGGAGTTGATTTATTCTGGCTTCGAGCCTTCGGCATATTTGGGGATCTGCTCAGTGACCCCAGTGCGTCGCCTGGAGAGAGGGCGGTGGGAATATCTGGCCATGCTTGTCAACGCCCTTCCTGATTCTCGGCGAATTGAAGATATTGCTGTGGTGCGGAGTTTCCCTGATGTATTCCTTGCTGAGCTTCCGGGAATGCCACCTGAACGCGAAATCGAATTTATTATCGACCTTGTTCCCGGCATAGCCCCTATTTCTCGAGCACCTTACCGCATGCCTTCGCGGAACTAAGGAGCTTAAGACACAATTAGAAGACCTGACGGCATGGGCTTCATTCGACCTAGTGTGTCCCCTTGGGGCGCACCTGTTCTCTTTGTAAAGAAGAAAGACGGCAGCCTACGTCTTTGTATTGATTATCGGGAATTAAATAAAGTCACTATCAAGAACCGCTACCCCCTCCCGCGGATTGACGATCTGTTCGACCAACTGCAAGGGTCGGTGGTATTTTCTAAGATCGATCTGCAATCCGGTTATCATCAATTGCGGGTTAGAGCGGAAGATGTCCCGAAGACGGCCTTTCGAACCAGATACGGCCATTACGAGTTCACAGTAATGCCGTTTGGGCTTACAAATGCCCCTGCTGCCTTTATGGACATGATGAACCGGATCTTCAAGCCTTTTCTGGATCGCTTTGTCGTGGTATTCATTGACGACATTCTCATATACTCGAAGAGCGATCTAGAACATCAGGACCATCTTCGGCAAGTTCTTCAAGTCCTCAGGGAGAACAATCTATATGCTAAGTTCAAAAAGTGCGACTTTTGGCTCCGGGAAGTCGCATTCCTTGGACATATTATCTCGGCAAAAGGCGTTGCTGTTGATCCCAAGAAATTGAGGCTATCAAAGAATGGCCCCAGCCAACAAATGCGACGGAGGTTCGCAGCTTCATCGGTCTGGCGGGGGTATTATCGGCGATTCGTCGAGGGTTTCTCAAGGATTGCTGCTCCAATGACCCGTCTGACGAGGAAAGAAGAGAAATTCGTTTGGACTCCTGAGTGCCAGCTCGCTTTCGATGAGTTAAAGCGGCTATTGACTGAGGCACCTGTATTGACACTACCGGTCCAAGGCGAAAATTATGTGGTCTACTGTGATGCTTCGCGGATCGGATTGGGCGGTGTTCTAATGCAAAATGAAAAAGTGATAGCCTATGCCTCTCGACAACTGAAGCCCTACGAGCAAAACTACCCGACGCATGATCTCGAGCTTGCTGCGGTGGTTTTTGCTCTCAAGTTATGGAGGCATTATCTATATGGGGTCCATTGCGAGATCTTCACCGACCATCAAAGCCTCAAATATCTCTTCACGCAGAAGGAACTGAACCTAAGGCAGCGACGATGGCTCGAATTGCTCAAGGATTATGATATCACTATCCAATATCATCCTGGTCGGGCCAACGTGGTAGCCGATGCTTTGAGCCGAAAGCATGTAGCGCCAGAGCTGCTGATGATCACTGATGAGGACCGCTTGATTCTGAGTTCCAGCGGCTAGATTTGGAGGTTGTCCCTACAGGGTCGACTGCTCGACTTTTAGCGATAGTAGTGCAGCCTACCCTACTTGATCGCATAAAGGAGGGACAGCAGTCGGACCCCTCCTTCCAGAAGGTCCGAGAACTGATATCACTGGGACAGACTGACGATTACCAGCTGCACGCCGATGGCTCTATTCGATTTAGGGGCCGTTGGTGTGTCCCAGATGACGGTGAACTGAAGAAGGACATTCTTACAGAGGCGCATCGATCTCTATACACAGTACATCCTGGCGGGACAAAGATGTATCGCGACCTAAAGCAGCATTATTGGTGGCCTGGGATGAAGGCCGACGTGGCGAACCATGTGGCGCAGTGCCTAGTTTGCCAGCAAGTGAAGGCGGAACATCAAAGACCGGCAGGAAAACTGCAACCGCTTCCTGTACCAGTTTGGAAGTGGGAGCAGATCACGATGGACTTCGTCACCGGCCTGCCTCGATCCCAGCGAGGCCACGATGCTATATGGGTTATTGTGGATCGACTCACCAAGTCGTCTCACTTTCTGCCGATCCACATGACTTGGACCCGTGATCGACTCGCCCAGCTATATATCGACGAGATTGTGCGACTTCATGGCACTCCAGCATCGATCGTTTCTGATAGAGACACCCGCTTTGTGTCTCAGTTCTGGAGAAATGTACAAGAAGCTATGGGCACCAAACTGAAGTTTAGCACTTGCCTTCCACCCCCAGAGTGATGGGCAGTCCGAGCGAGTCATACAGACGTTGGAGGATATGCTGCGTTCCTGCGTACTGGAGTATGGAGACGGATGGTACCGGTATCTTTCCTTGGTGGAGTTCGCTTACAACAACAGCTACCAGGCAAGTATCGGTATGGCCCCGTATGAGGCACTGTACGGGCGCCGATGTCGGTCCCCCATTTGCTGGGATGACGTCGGTGAGCGCCGTGTTATCGGGCCTGAGATACTGGAGGACGCAGAAGCCAAGGTGCGGGTAGCAAGACAGCAGATGCTAACCGCACAGAGCAGACAGAAGAGCTACGCAGACCAACGACGACGAGACTTGGAGTTCCAAGTAGGCGATCATGTCCTGCTGAAGGTTTCGCCAACTCGGGGAATCAAGCGATTTGGGATTCGCAACAAGCTCAGCCCCCGATTTGTCGGTCCCTTCGAGATTTTGGAGCGCATTGGTCCTGTAGCTTATCGGTTGGCTCTTCCTCCTAGCCTTGCCCGGGTGCATAACGTCTTCCACGTTTCCATGCTGAGGAAGTACATCAGAGATCCTTCACACGTGATTAGCCCCACCGCAGTCCAGCTTCGCGAGGATCTGAGTTATGAGGAAACACCTCTGAAGATCCTGGCCCGTGATGAAAAGAAGCTGAGGAACAGATCGATCCCCTACGTCAAAGTACAATGGGAGAACCATGAAGAGCGTGAAGCCACGTGGGAACGCGAGTCCACCATGATGGAGCGTTTTCCTTATTTATTTGGTTCTTAGTTGTATTTAGTTTCAGGGACGAAACTTCCTTTTTGGTGGGAGAGATGTAAGAATTCGAATTTTTGAAAATTAATAAAGAAATGAAATTGACTTGAGTCACGTTGAATCTGGATCATGAAAAGCACCCGTAGTCTTAGTGCCCCTTTTTCTGCAGTGTAATTTGCACAATTAGTGGGCCAAAAATATCGCCTTTCAATCCGAGCCTAATCTCGAAGATCCGAGACCACGAGCGCGACCGTCATGACGAACTGAGCGAAAATCATATTAAACTTGTTCAGATCTGACGGTCGGATCTTCCAGAAATCGACGAAGAAGCGGGCGGGACCTGCGACTTAAGTCGAGGGTACAGTGAACAGTAAACCCTAAATTTTCGAACCCCTTCGCGTCAACGTTGAGCCAATTCACTGTATGAAATCCGAACATAGCACTTCAGGTAGTCGATTTGAACGGCTCCGACGTTCTGGACGCAATGGCGCTGACGAAATTTCCGTTTGACGACTCTAAGTCTCGAAAAACGCGAAAACTGTATTCCGGGACTGTATTTTATGGACCGAAATTTAATCCGGGCAGTTTTTCGAATATCAAAAATCGCTACCTGATAGGTCTCGTCGAGCCGGACGTCATGGTGCAGTCCATTTTCCGTTTCGACGCTCGGATTTTCTCGAAAAGCGAAAAATGCGTCGAAAATGCAACATTTGCACATAGAAACCTTGGATTTCTTGCCTCGGAAAGCGTGCCACTCATGGGAGAGGGACCAGGTGCTAAAATATCAAGACTTGAGGGACTGCATTGTGATTGTTGCAAACCCTATATAAATACGTCCACCCCGAGCTAGGGTTTTCCAAAAAACCCTAAGCCTCGCTGCTTCCTCAGCCGCAACCCACAAAATCCCTTTTCCCTGCCGCTCTCCTCGGATCCTCCCCGCGCCGGCCGCCGCCTCCACCACCGGAGAAGAAAGATCAATAAGATCTTGATCTCGGGTGACTCGAGGTGAGGGTGCTCAGGAAGATCAAGAACGATCGAGACCAGGTCTGGAGGAGTCCCCTGGGGTGCCGCTGTCGGGCTGAGGTGGTCCGGTCCCCAGCCGTCGCCGCAGCGCCGCCGCGGGCCAACCCATCTTCCTCCATTTTTCCGGTCAAGGTAAGTCTTGGAACACTTTTGTGCATTTGGGATTTTGGTCACGACCACCTTGTTCCTGACACCGAGGTGATCCTCCGGTCGCAGTCCGGGCCGCGGCCGCCGTCCCTATCGCCGGCGGGAGCTCTGCCGCCGGATTATTATTTTCTCGGCCGATCTCCAGCGCCCCGTGATCCGGCCGTTCAACCGGAGATCAGCACCGTTGGATCTTCTCCTCTGAACGACTGCAACATCTCCACGAGAGCTGGGGGTGATCGGACGAAGATCGGGCCCGCGCGGAGAAGCCCTAGAACCCGGTTTCCTTCACCTAGCCCGATCGCCGCCGTCCGGCGCCGCCGCTGCCTCCCACCGGCGGCCACTGCCACCAGAAGCTCCCTGGCGCCGAGTGGAACCTTTCCATCCAAGTTGCACCGGCCCGGAGCTCCGCCGCCGGAATCCGCCATTAACGGCCTTGAAGCTCCACCGAGCTCCTCCGGCGCCGCCTTGCCGGCGCACCTCAGCCACCGGGAACCACTCAGGTGAGTTTCCTCGGTCCTCTGGAGCCTCCCTATCATCTTGCATGCGGGGTTTAACGTCGGGCTTGTCACCTCTGTAGTTGCACCCGAGCTCGGTTCAACCGTCATCTCCGGCCATCGCCGGCGCGCCGGGCTCCGGCCAACCACTCAGGTGAGGTCTACAGACCCTAAGCAACTTCTCCATGATTTTATTTTAACCCAGATCACCCCTCTTTGTTGGGTCTTAACCCTTGCACCCGAGCTTTGCCTTTCGGGCTCACCTCCGGCCGCCGCCGCCTCCGGCCACCGGGGCTCGACCCCACATGGACCCGAGAGCCTCTAGGACCTCCCTCTTACTGATGCTCACCTTGGTTCCAGGTCCGAGCCACTGTGGTTCCAAGATCAGCCAAACCGAGCCTTGGCTTGGAGCACCACCTTGCTCCGGCGACCCTCCAGCCGACCTCCGGCGCGCACAAGGTGAGCACTGCACTCCTCTGTCCTTATTAATCACCATGCTTCAGCTAGCTCTCAATATGATCAAGTATATGTTAAGATCCAACATAGTGGTAATGGGACCTTAGAAGATTATGGGCCAACTTTGTATCGGGTTTGGTCTCAGCCCAATTCGTGTGAGCACGGGCTTCGTCTCGTCATAACGAACACCCTGAAATTTACAGATTTATGTTTGGACTTCCGGAATTCACGAACGAGCTAAAACAGTAGTTATCTAATAGATACTTATGCAATTTAAGAACCTTTTTGGACCAAAATGCAAAATGGCCACCCTAGCTGACCTTAGACAGCACCTACGCACTACCTGGCCATTTTATTGGGTTTCCGATGGTCCTCGTTGACCAGGAACCAGCTGTCGACCGACGAAATGACCGATTTGACCGTTTAAACTCTCCGTTAGTGTAACGTTGTCGGGAAAGGGTTGTGGGAGTTTATTACTGATCATGTCTTCTTATACAGGGCCCAGTTGTTCGACGCTAGCCCCCAGCTGCTGATCGGGAGTTCGGGGACTCTGCCTTCATCCAGGTGGGTTAACTTCGGCCCGGGTTGATCTATTCGGCCCTCTGGTTGCTTTAGTCCAGTCGGACACTTGTTCTTGGCTTGCCCTGCTGATTTTACCTATATGACATATATTGATCTCTTTTGACATAGCATGATCCCTCTGATTGACATTGACCTGATTAGATCGGTGATTGAGTTTTATTGTCACTATCAGCCGATTATCATATATATACTCCCTGATTAGTCCTGACTGATTCTGATTGATTGATATATAGATTTGCATGACTGATTGATCCTGATTGATAGATATTACTCGATATGCCTGATTGATTGATTCCGATGGATAGATATAGACAGATGATTCCTTGTTGGGATTTCGGCGTGTGCCGACTACTCGGTCATTTGACCGTGAGATTGATCATGATGACTTGCCATGCACTGCTGTACTTCACGAACCTGGCCGGGGTCGCTCCCCGTGGAGCTGGTTCTTTACCGGTAGAGTGGTCTGGTGATAGACCCGTGAGCCCTCGACAGGGGTATGTTAGCGGATCAGGTGCGGATCGGTGGCTTTTGCCTGAGGTCCTCTGAGACCAATATTGGCGCATGATTGTGTACTTGGGTTTCTACCTTTGACGCATGGTTCACTTGTACTATTGTTCAGTTATTCCAGCACTATTATCTGTAGACATGCTTGTATCTCCAGTAGTTCTTTATACATGATTCCTTGTAGTTGACATTTGATTCTAGCATGCATGTTCTACAGTGTTTCTTGATTGCCACTTTTTGACACTTACCTGCTATTGTGATTCTGATTATTAGTAGATCTTATCTGTTTATTCAGCTTTTCCTATAGATCTTTACTATCCGCAGGTTTTAGTACCCAGTAGGTACGATTAGCTGATTCCCGGCTCGTCGTGCCCACTGGGATGCACTCCGGTGTATCTCACACCCTCGGGTGATTGTTGTAGGTCCGTCGGGTGGTGAGATGTCGGGACGATCCAGTGAGCCGATTACGATAGAGCTGTCCCCATGAGCATGATATCTCGATGATTCTGCAGACTTTTACTTTCAGCATTTCTTTCCAGCTTTTGATTTAGATATTTGAAATTGATGTAATAACTTAATTTGATTATTCATGCTGAGTAGAGTAGATTAGATACTGATATATCTGTTGACCTCTGATGATGATTTTAGCCGTGCATGTATAGGGGAGTCTCTGTCCTGGGGACAGAGAGTCTTCTATACATGTGGCGGTCTGTTGCGCCCAGTTTGCAAACTCTGATTTCAAAAAAAAAAAAATTTACCGGATTTTTAAAACTCGGGGCGTGACAGATTTCTCTTCTGCAATAAAGTATTTTCAACCCGAGCCCTCCTCCTGAATCTCTTTTACCCTTCTCTCGTCTTCTATAAACCTAGAAGACTTATCTTTTTAAACGCATCCGTACGTCCATCCAAAATTATGGACATCTTAGCCATGCCATATGGGTGTGGCTAAACCCTTTCCCCCACTACCTCCATGTCACATGGATGTGGTTAAACTCTACCACCACCACCGTATCATATGAGTGTGATCACCACCAAAATAATAAAGCATATGTTATATTTATAGCTTACATCAAAAGATATTCAAATTCTAATATAAATAGATTTTTATTCTAATTAATATTTAAATCTTAACAAACTTATCTCTAACAGATTTAAATATTAATCTTAATCTAACTAATCAAATCCTAACAATCTCCACCTTGATTTGATTTGTAGTCTTCAATCACTACATCGAGCTCTCTGCCGCTCCACCTTGAGCGACTGCATTTCTGTAAGATCCAATCTCGCTTTGGAACCCTCTTAACTCCATATGATCAAAGCTGAAAAATCACATACCTTCGAGTCCAACATGCCTATCGAGATCAAATTGTGATCGCCTCCCGTGATGATCAGTAATCCAGTACTTTGATGTTGATCTCTCCTGAGGATCGGTAACCTTTAGCTCTGATACCAATGGTTAGGAATCCAGTAATCGCCCTGGTATCAGATTCTGTGAATCCGCAATCCGCTCTGGCCGGTACCGCAATCCACTCCCGCCTAGAGTTGGGATTCTGCAGCGAAAACGTTAAATCAAATTTTTTTACAAAAAACCCATCTCCTCAACATAACTGAAACCAACACAATCATAAAGAGAAGAAAAATCAAAACATAAATATGCGGGTGAAATAAAATTCATTAACCAAGAGAAGAATTACATCGATTTCTCTTCTGCAATAGAGTAGTTTCAACCCGAGCCCTCTTCCTGAATCTCTCTCACCATTCTCTCATTTTTTATAAATTCAGAAGACTTCTCTCTTTGAACGCACCCGTACGTGTATTCAAAATTATAGACATTTTAGCCATATCATATGGGTGTGGCTAAATCCTAACCCCCACCATCTTCATATCATATGAGTGTGGTTAAACTCTACCACCACCACCGTATCATATGGTGTGACCACCACCAAAATAATAGGACCTATGTTATATTTATAGCTTACATGAAAAGATATCCAAATCCTAGTATAAATAGATTTTTATTCTAATTAATATTTAAATCTTAATAAACTTATCTCCAACAGATTTAAATATTAATCTTAATCTAACTAGAATTCAACTACAAATCTAATCAAATCCTAACAAAAATTAATAATATAAGGATATAAGGATGTTACCCGATTTGCAAACTGGTGAGAGAAAAGAAACAACGATCGTCATCATTTTTTTCCGTCGTAGTAATTCTGTAATTACATAAAACTCAACAAAATTCTAAAAGACCCTTTAAAAATACTCCTTTTTTTAATCTAAAATTGATCGAAATCGGATCAAATTAAACCAAAATCAACACCAAATTCGAGAGCCGCGAGCACAAACACAACGATTCGTGATCGCTATCGAAATTTTTATTGTAAGAATTGGTGGGATCGAGATCGAGATCAGGATCGGGGTCAAGATCGTTGAGGAGAGGGTGGGAGCGATCAAAGGAGGAGCTCCAGCTGTTACGGACGATCTTAAAAAAGGTCTGCATGCCGGGGGAGCGAAAGGGCGAAGGCAGGCAACGCATCATCTGCGTAGGTGGAGTAAGGGGAAGAAAAATAGACGTCTGCTGTCGGTTCGATAAAAAGAAGAAAGTAAAAAAGATGGGAAGAGAAAATGTTTCACTAAAAATAAAATTTAATTTCTTTGTAGGTGGGGTGGGAGGAAAAAAAAGAAACGTTTGAGAAAGTAAGAGAGTTGGAAGATGAAGCTTTTTTTTAAAAAAAAAAAAAAAGGAGAATTAAAAAAATAATAAGTATCACTATTTTCAAACTAAAAAAATACAGTAATCCACATCTTTTTCTCCACAACAAATGGAGAAGATGAAAAATAATGCATGAAGCTGCTTGGAGAAGATGGCGTGAAGCTGGAGACGACTACATTTCATGTTCAATATTCCCATGAGGCCTGAGCCAATGCGTGACGCTGCTAAGAAGAAGAGTCCACTGCTTGGAGAGGTCCTGACAGAAGCAAATGAATCAAAAAGGAAGAACATAAGAACTGGTAAACAATTACATGGAGATCAAAGTAATGGTGCTCCAACCGAGATGTTCCTGCCAAGATGTTCCAGATTTGGTGCTCTTTCTGAGGAGGATGGAAGGAGAACAACTACATGGAGATCTAAGTCGCCGACAGTTGTGGAGGTACATCCCTGCATTAAAGGAGGTTTTCTTGGAGATGATAGAAAGCAAAAGAGGGCAATTAAGAGGTTGACTTGGGCGGATGAGGTTGGTCTAGACTTAAATGAGGTGAGGATCTGCCTCTGGGATTCAAATGATACATATAGAAGAGGATTTAAGGTTTCTGGAGACGATGGAGTTATGGTGGTACCTGGAGAAGGAAAGGAGGAGCAGCCCGCATTCGAGAGTGGGCAGGTGGATCGGCATCTTGGGAAGATTAAGGGTGAAGGTTGTGGACAGCTGGCTCATGGACAATGCTCTTATAAAGATGCACTGCTTTTGCACCACCAAAAGCAACCTACAAAAATTTCCACTTCAGCCTCCGGGAGGGGGTCTCTCTTGTCTAAGGGAAAGATCCCGGCGAAGCCGATGAAGGCGAGGAGGTGCTTTAGGTGCCTAGCAGCCGATCACTATGTGGCCGACTGCAGAGATCCAGTGAGGTGCCTTACTTGTTGGCGAATTGGGCATTGTGCGAGCCAGTGCAAGTGGTTCAGCCGCAAAGAAGAGAAATCGAGGACCATGGACTTCAATAGAGATCAACGGCGACGTGGGAAGGCTGCGAACTTGAAGGCATGCATCCCTTATATGGAGGAATTCATGAGAAGGACGGATCTGCGGCGTAACGCGTTCCTGGCGAACGTGATTCAACTGACGGACTTGCTCACACCCCAGCAGACGCTCGTGAACGCTTTAGCTAGGCGGTTCGTGGGCTACTCTCATGATTTCTTCGTTGAGAGATATAGGGAGCGTGACTTCGTTATCATTCTACCGGGCTGGGTCTCAGCTGAGACGTTAATTAGAAGGCAACTCATCACCCTTGACGAGATCTAGCTGAGGTGTTACCCTTGGGACCCTTACTGGAATGCCCGTCCTCACATAACTCTATACATGGCTTGGATCCAGCTACGCAACGTTCCGTTCGAGTGCTGGACGACGGCGAGAATTGCATCGATGGTGAGCGGCTTCGGTCACTTTATCCGAGCAGATGATACCAGCAAGAACTTGTCGGACTTGCGCGCTTACCGTTGTCGAATCGATCTCAATGATATCAGAGAGATCCCTCATTACCTAACCATTGTTATAGAGGATGAGATTTTAGACATACCTGTCCACCTGGAGAGCTCGGAGCATATCCGGGAGGGAAATGGCGATCTACCAACTCCGCTGGCGCTGAACGGGCCTAATGTCGGTGCGGGAGGTGAGGATCTTCGAGGCGGTCGGAGGGAGGAAAGAAGGGGCGAAGGGGGAGAGGTGGGTGACAAGGGGGTTGATGGAGATGAGGCGACAAACCAAGATCGACGATCGAAAATCTCGGTCATCCGCGGTTGCCCACCATGGGGGGTGGCACCGCCCCCCCGCTGACCAGAGATGGTCGCCCAGTGAAGCAGCTCCTCCTGCTGTCGAGGGAGGGGGACTTAAGCGCATGTGGAGGCCATCTTCGGGGACACTCCGCGCGATCTCGCATGGCTCACCTGGCCGGCGAGCAGAGAGGCTGTGGCGGCCGGCGGGCCGGTGTGACGAGGAGACCGGGCAAGCCGTCCATGGCTGCAGAGGTGCAGGCGAGTGGCATGGGGATCAAGGCTCTACGGAGGAGGGGCGATGCTGCATAGAGGCTGGGCGCTCCTCCTAAGGCGGACTGGGTACAGGCGGAGCACGTGGGGAACGGCGCCCACTAGGCGAGGGCGTTGGCTAGAGGGGGCGCTCGCGTTGGTGTCGGGAAGAGAGCCCACTATGGAGTTTACTCTTTTTCGGACCTTGCCTGCAGGGGCTTCAGGTGCTACAACAAATCCGCGGACTCGACGATGAGGAAGGTGGCTCGTGAAGCTAGGAGCTCCCCTATGGTTTCTATTCCATGGAAGGGTGTTGGTGGCTCTTGCTCCAAGGTCTTGGAGGTGACAGATTGGGAGCTTGTGAAAGGGGTGGAAGATGGAGTTTCCAAGGAGAGGGAGGGACGTGGGAAAGTGGGGATTGCATCTTTGACATTTTATGCCTCGGGTCTTGTGCTAAATGTGAATAGTGGCAGGTGGGATTTGATGTAGGGGACTGGATTTGGGTTGGACTCTAGTTGGAGATGTCGGATTGGTGAGTCAAAGCTGGAAAAGGTGTGGGCCACGTGGACCATGGGCCTTGTTTTTTTTATGGACCCGCAGGCCCATCGCGTAGGCGACTTGGACTTCGGGCATACGTGCCCGTGGTCGGTCTCGTGGGGCGATTGTAGGGTTGATGAGCTGATTGAGGAGAGGGGTGAGGGAGGGAACTTCGTGGATGTTATCTCCGTTGCAGGGTTGGGGGACTCGAGTGACTGTGCACGTCAGGCCCGTTACAGTCACCGCCTTGCGAACAGGGACGCTACAACAATCTTTGACAAAGCTATCGCCAGAAAAGCCCAGCTTCAGGATACCGGACAGAGTGGAGGGGGAAGGCGATCCCTCTCCAATAGTAAGAAGATCTAGGGCAGAAGCGCTAAATGCGGGGTGGTTTTGAACGTGGCGGAGGCGAATTCCTTCAAGGAATACACAGTCCATAAAGTTTAAGATGTATATCGGACGTCTTTGGGTGGGATCCCTTTTGGAGATTTTTTGGGGTTGCGATTTTGTGGGGGATTGGGCTTGTCGGGTGTTTAGGGGTGGGTGTTCCCGAGGGAGCCTTTTGGGGATGTGGGTTCTAGGGTGTTGTTTCGGGTTAGGTGTCATGTAGAGGGTGGGTGTGTCAGGGTTTATGTCGTTTAAGGTTTTGAGTTGGAATGTGCGAGGGCTTAACAACCCCTCAAAGCATATTGTTGTTCGGTAAGTCGTTTCCTCTTTAAGGAATGTAGTGGTTTGTTTGCAAGAAACGAAGGTTCAAGTTGTGTCCTGCTCCTTTCTCAAAAGTTTTGTTGGGCCATAACTAGACAAGCGTCAGATTATTGAGGCCAACGACGTCTCCGGGGGACTGATTATTTGCTGGAGTTCTAAAATCTTTGAGTGCTCCGAAGTTATTGTACGTAATTTTTCTATCACCGTGCTTCTGACTTATGGCCCATCTACGAGGGAAGGGAAAGATTCTTTTTTGTTCCGAGTTAACTATGCTGAAGCACTGTTGTGGTGAAAACTGAGTTTTGTGCCAGGATTTCAACTTAACCAAAGTTAAGGGGAATCAGAATGATGGGGGGGGGGGGGAGTTAGAGAGAATCGTAAGTTCAACGATCTGATCTATGAGCTTGCCCTAATCAATGCGCCTATGAAGAACCAATGTTTCACCTGGTCAAATATGCAACGATCTCCGTCCCTAGCGAAACTGAACCGCTTTCTTGTCTCAATGGAGTAGGACGCAACCTTCCCACTATCTGAGGTAGAGGCCCTACCTAGAATTACATCTGATCACTGCCCTATCTTGCTTTCCACTGGCTTGAAGAAAAAAAGGTGAGCTAAAATTTTCAAATTTGAGGATGTTTGGCTAAAGTGTGAGGACTTCGTTAAATATGTGCCTCAGTGATGGCAGGAAGTTGAATGGGATAAGTCGGGTATTCTAAATTTCACGGCAAAACTAAGACATAGTCGGAAAAAGAATAAAAGTTGGTGTGCCACACACTTTTATAGCATAAGGGAGGCGAAGAAAAGGCTCGAGAAGGAGATTCGGGAAGTGGATAAATTAGAGAAACGACAAGACCTCACATCGGACCTATTCGATAAGAGGCAAGAGTTGAGAGGTAGATTGCACAAGGTGTTGGACGACGAGGAATTACTCTTGAAAGCTAGGGCCAAGCAAAGATGGTTGAAGGAGGGTGATGGGAATACTAAATTCTTTCACACCTATGCTAACGGTAGGAGGCGCTCCAACCTAATAGAATTGATTAAAGAGGACGGCCGTATATATAAGAGGGAGGAGGATAATAAGTCGTATTTCATTCGAAAGTTCAAGGAGTTATTCTCTCCCAATGGCACCGAAACGTCATCCTTCGGGGATTGGAGCTCTTTGTTTCGCGAGCGACGGCTATCTGACGTGGATCGAGGGTACCTGATCTCACCGTTCACCTTGGATGAGATTAAGGTAGCGGTCTTTAACCTAGGAAGGGACAAAGCTCCTGGACCTGACGGCTTCCCCATAAGTTTCTACCAAATCTTTTGGGAAGCACTGAAGGAAGACATTGGGAGAATTTTTCAGGACTTGCATGAGGGTAGAATTTGCACGGGTCCGATCGACTATTCTTACGTATGTCTGATACCAAAAAGAGAAGGACCCTGGATAGCGAGCGATTTTCGCCCGATTAGCCTTCTAAACAGAATACAAAAGATTATTTCTAAAGTTCTGGCTAACAGACTAGCACCGATCCTGCAAACTCTGATCTCACAGTCCCAGCCTGCTTTCCTCAAGGGGAGAAATATTTCAGATGCCTTCGTAATGGCATGCGAATTATTTGGGTGGAGCCTTAAGACAGTTAAGGGGGTTGGTGTAAAAGTAAATTTCGAAAAAGCGTATGATACTCTCAATTGGCTTTTTTTACGCAAAACAATGGAGTGGTAGGGTTTCGACAACATATGGTGCGAGTGGATCTAGCAATGCATCGAGAATGCCAAAGTAAGGCTACTAGTAAATGGAGAGGCAACTAACTGAATCAAGACTAAGAGATGGGTGAGGCAAGGGGACCCTCTATCGCCATATCTATTCCTCATGGTGGCCGAGGGACTAACACGAATGACAGATGAACCGATCAGAAACAACCTCTTAAGAGGGGTCGGACCATCAGAGGATTGTCGGATCTCTCTTATACAATATGCAGATGACACTCTCTTTTTCTGCGAAGCTCGAAAGAATCAATTAAGGAATTTAAGGTTCATTTGGCTCTTGTCCAAATGGGCTTCCGGACTTCAAGTTAACAAGGAGAAAACGGAGTTGTTCTACATCGGTAAACACGAGAATAAGAGGAATAGACTGGCGAATATTTTAGACTGTAAAGTTGGAGCCTTTCCAATAAAATATCTTGGCCTGCCACTGTCCAATAAGAGTCTCAGAAAGGAGGAGTGGAGAGGAGTTATCCTTAAAGTTTAGCGGAGAATATAGAGGTGGCAGGCTAAGCTTCTCTCAAGAGGCGGTAGGCTCACGCTAGTTAACGCTATATTGACCAACATAACCCTCTACCATTTTGCTATTTTTATGGTGCCAAAATGGGTCACTAAACGGATTAAGGCCCTCAGAAGGGATTTCTTTTGGAATGACACCTCGGTAGTGCAAGGGTGGGGACGGTTAGTCGCTTGGAGAAACATGTATAGGAGTAAAATTGAAGGCAGTTTGGGTATCCTAGATCTTAGCGTAATGAATGTGGCTCTCCTCTGTAAATAGTGGTGGAGACTGTTCACAACACCCGACCTGTAATGGAATAAGCTCATTCAAGACCTATATTATGTGAAGAGGAAACCTCTGGGGGAGAGGAGGTCCTTTAGGCCGAACTCGCAATGGTAGAGGAACGTCCTCAGCATCAGAGAGGTTTTCAAAGGGGAGGTTTCCCACTGGGTTGGAAAAGGGAGAATCATTAACTTTTGGACTGACAGATGGTGTAGCGAGGTGGCCTTGCAATTCCTCTCTGCCGAGCTATTTAGGGAGGTGGATAGGAAGACGATCAAAGTCAGTGCGTGCTTCATCCGGAATAGACGGAGTTGGCAAAAGATCCTTCGCGGAGCCTTTACGAGGGACCAGTTGGGCAGGGATTGTGTGAAAAAATTGAAAGAGTTGGTAGAGGTCATCACGCCGGAGAATAAGGAAAATGGAGTGGTCTGGAGGTGGAACGATAAGGGTATCTTTACAGTCAAGTCTACCTACACCTTCCTTATCGACGGGGGATTACGGGATCCCACCGCCTTCTCCATTTGGAAGCTGCGCATGCCGACTAAAGTTAAGATTTTTATCTGGATCGCGCTTAAGAATCGTCTTCTTACAGCAGATATTCTTTATAAAAGGTGTTGGATTAGAAACTATCTCTGTGTGCTCTGTGGGGTGCTGCCGGAGACGGCTGACCACTTGCTCACGAGCTGTGTGTACGCACGGTTCGTGATTGGGATGGTAGAGGGGGATAGTGGTTTCCTAGCCTCAGTAGATAACGTTCGCGGGGAATGGGAGAGACGAGTGGGAGGGGAGAGGCCGCTACAGGCGAGCAGATCCCTTACCTTCTTGGCTGCGAGCTGGTGGGTGAAATGGAAAATCAGAAACAAAGTTATCTTCCAGCATTCGAATACTGACCCCTTTGGTGCAGTCCGTTGGGTTAAGACAGAGTTGGCGCTCTGGACGAAGTTGGACTAACTAACTAACTAACTAACTAACTAACTAACTATATATATATATATATATATATATATATATATATATATATATATATATATATATATATATATATATATTCCGTTGTCTCACTTATGTTGCTTAGTTTATTTTCTTATTAAATAAAGCGAGTAGCTTGCTATTTTTCTCTAAAAGAAAAAAGATAAAATACAATTACCTCAGGTTTAGTAATGAAAAATCATAAAGAGACATAGATTACAAAAGCAGAGCAGTGATAGTTGAATATTTGCACTACTTGTAATGGGACGTTACTTTATTAGTGTTGTCATCGAAAACGTTTCCTTCCTCAATTAAGACTCTGGGTCATCAAAAGAATTGACTCACTCCGCGGTGCCTTCTTCTGGAGTAGCCTGAGATCAACGTCTGGAGGTAATTGCTTGGTCAACTGGAAGACTGTCTGCAGGGCTAAAAAGGATGGGGGCCTGGGAGTACTGAACTTGGAAAGTATGAATACGGCTCTGCTAGCAAAATGGTGGTGGAGATTCCTGTCCGCGGATACAACACCTTGGGAACCCCTTGTCAACAGGCTCTACTACCACCGTCGAAAGCCATTGAGTGAGGGATCCTCCTTCTCTCCCTTCTCACACTGGTGGCGAAGTGTGGTTCGCACAAGGGAACTCTTCAAGCGTAGCACGACACATGTGGTGAGAAATGGTGCACGGACGGAATTCTGGTCAGACACGTGGATAGGGACTTCGCCCCTAGCGTCCCAATTCCCTTGTATCTTCTCGCAGACTACCAATAAGTTTCTTCGGGTGGATGAGTGTCTTGACCACAACGGTTGGAACTGGGCGAAAATCCTAGAGGGTGTTGAAGCGACCGACGCTGTCATCGGGGAATCTATCCTGGAGGTGCAAACGATCACTGCACACCTCTACCTCTCCGTCTCTAATGATGAATTCCTCTGGCGTTGGACCTCTTCTGGAAAGTTTACAGTAAAGTCTCTGTACCGCTTCCTACAAGACACCGGAGTAGTTGACGACCGTTTCAACAGACTCTGGACCCTCAAACTACCTCTGAAAGTCAAAATCTTTGTGTGGCTCGTGCTACGCAGAAGGGTGCTGACCAGAGACATCCTCCAAAAACGGAACTGGACTGGACCCTTTTGCTGCACAATCTGTAACGACCCTAGTGAATCTGTTGACCACCTTTTTCTCCATTCCAACTTCGCCAACACTCTCCTAGAGGCCCTACTCCCCGACAAAGCAGGGATCAGGAGCTGCCCATCTGCCGCCAGCCTCTGGGATGGAAGTTCCCACATAGGAGGGGCCTGGGGCAGCAGAACTCTTGTCACGATCGCGACCACTTGGTGGTTGGTTTGGCTTGAAAGAAACAGAAGGATCTTTGACAACAAAAGCCGCAGCCTGGCCACGATCCTCGTAGATATCAGAACTTGCCGCTCGCAGTGGTCTCGTTTCTGTCTGTAAGTTTTTTTTTTTTTTTTTTTTCTTCGCCGGCCGGCCTTTGCCGGCTGCCCCCTTGCTAAATTCATCTTCGTCATGAATGAAGCGGCAGCATGCTGCCTTTCTCTCAAAAAAATTAAGACTCTGTTTCTTTATAAAAAAAAATTTAAAAAAAAAAAAAAATTCATCAAAAACATCTCCTTTCCAATACGACTCCTCAGTCTCTTTTGGATTCCATCTCATTGTCTTTTTATTCATGCAACACCCTTCAAACCTCTCAATTCCTGCTCTATTTTTGTTTTTCTTTTTCTTTTCTCTCGTCCTCGCCGATCTGCCGCCGTCGCCTCTATCCGACTGCCGCAGTTGAAACGTCGACGTGAAGAATTCGGAGATCGGAAGAGATTACAAGGATGGATGATTGGGGTGAGTCCTCCTTTCTCTTCTTGTGATGATCACGTGAGGCCTGCATGATAATTATTAAATATAATTATATAAATTATAGTTCCCTGTAATTTAAGTTCTTAAAATACGAAGATTATTTTATATAATTTAAGTTTTTAGAGTCAAATGATTATTTCATATATTTCATATGGTATCAAAACAGTTCTTAATATTATTTAATTTTTTCTTATTTAATTAAGCTTATAATATTTTCTAACCGCTTAAGTTTTTATAGTACAATAGTTATTTCTTATAATTTTACAACAACAATTCTTTTTGTACTTTTAGTACCGTTTTTTATTAAGACCATTTGATTACTCAAAAATATAATAATATTTCCGAATTTTATGATGTCAGTGTATGTAGTTGTTTTGATCGTATCTATTCGCATAGAGTTCTGATTTTAAAATATTGATCATTAAAAGTTAGGTGCGGTAGTGGGTTATTTAGTAAACTAGTCTTTATAAAAAAATTTATTTTAAAAATAAACTTTTATAAAATTTATTTATAAAAATAAATTTTTAAAAGCCGTGAACTATTCATCGCTTTCTAATTCTATAAAAGCGGTGAATGGTTCACCACTTTTATTCTAATTTTTTTTTCTCTTTAAATTTAAAAGCGGATATAAAAAACAGATCGGATTTCAAAAGCCGCCAACCATTCACCGCTTTTTAATTCTATAAAAGCGCTGAATGGTTCACCGCTTTTATTCTCTCTTTAAATTTAAAAGCGGATATAAAAAAACAGATCCGATTTCAGACGGAACGGATTTATTTGATACTAAACGAATACAGTTTTAAATACGGATATAAAAAAATAAATAAATAAATAAAAGTCCGACAGATTTGAATTCAGATATGAATTTATATTATATAATATATTATAAATATTCGATACTATATTTGAATTTGTATTTTAAAATTTTAAATTTAATATAATATCTATATCTATACTATATATAAAAACGGATATAAGTTGACAGACGAAATTCTAAAAGAAATAAAAGAATATGCTACTAATAATTATTATGTAGGGAAACTAAATTTTACATTCTTTTCTCAAATGAATAATCTTATTTTTTTTGTTTATTAAATATTAATATATCTTTTCATATCCTTTTATATTTTTAAATTATCTCAAATTAAAAATAAATCAAAATTTAAAAATAATTAATTAAAAAATAAACTCATGCAACTAATAACTATTTAAACCAAGAATCAAATTTGAATTAAAAATAAATAGAAACAAATCAAATTTAGAAAATAAATTAAATAATCAAATTTAAATTTAATTTTAAAATATTATTTCCTTTTAAATAAATATTTTCATTTTTTTTTATTTTTTTTGTCAGAAAAATAAATCGAAACATATCAAATTTAAAAATTTAATTAATCAAAAAAAAATTATACCACTAATAATTATTTAAACCAAAAATTATATTTGAATTAAAAATAAATAAAAATAAATCAAATTTTAAAAATAAATTAATTTAAAAAAATCATGTCTTCTATACGTGGTAAATCAATCACCGCTTTTAAAAACGGTGAATGGCATATAGAAGTCTTTTTTTTATCATTTTACTTTACGGAGGATTATTTTTAAAATTATAATATAAAATAAGATTATTTATAAAAAAAATTCTGCGGTAAGTGCCGTGCACGAGACGTTTGTATACACCGGGTGCAGGCAATAATTTCTCAATGATCTAGATTTTTTTTTTTTTTGGAAAATGCTACTTGTATATCCCTCCATTTCAGAATGAAATAAATTTTATTGATCACTTTGAAGTGACCAATGAATAAGTTTCCATTCTAAAATGGATGGGGTGTATATAGTACACCCATTTCTGGATGTACGAGTAGCATTGTAAATTACACTTTTGGTCCTCAAACTACAAAGGCGCGTGACACTGTAGATTGTAGTTTTTGACTCGAATTTTTTGAATTGTTGTAGTTGCAACTTAATTTTTTGACTAAATACTGGTGAATTACTGATTTAAAAGTGATGTAGCAACGCCGTAATTGATAATGCAACTACAATTAAAATGCTACATCTCTTCCACATTCGTAATTTCTCAATATTAAGACCAAAAAATTGTTTTCCCGGACTTGAATGCAAAAGTTCCGAAAGTTAGAGCCAGAAATTACAACAAATTAAAGTTTGAGGACTAATAATATGTCACGAGCCCCATAGTTTGAGGACCAAAACTATAATTTATCCTTTTATATAAACAAGTGCTGATTACTTGATTAATGCAATTAAATACAACTTGTCTGCATATGTTATTCTATTTTCGCTGTCTGCTGTAATCAGTAATTGTCCAAAAGCAGAAAGCCAAGATTTTTTTTTTTTTCCTTTCATTTGTTTTTGGAGTGAAATTGTGCTTTGATATGCAAGGATTGGATGTGTAACACTGAAATATGGAGAACATTGTAGCTTGAATTTAGAAGTTCAAATCAAGCTGATAAAATTGTTGACATGGATACTGAAACTTCAAATAACATATTCAACAGGAATTCAAACTAATAACTCGTAATCTGATAAAGATTGTAGGCATGGATGCTCGAACTCCAAGCCCTCGACTGTACATTAGCTGAATCGATTGAGCAACCGATAATGATTAAGTTTATTAAAGATTCCTAACTCAGTTCCTCTGCTCAAACTAGAAACTGAAGATAATGTCAGGTTATGTTTTGAGGATTGTAGTAAGTATCTTCACTATGGTGGAAGTGTCCCAGCTAATGCTACTTGTTTGTTTTGTAATGACTAGTATTTCTATTTTGTGTTTGTATCTCAACAATTTCGTTTTGTTTACAAGAACAGTCGAAGAAGATTTTGAGCCAACAGCACCGAATCTGAAGATCGAGCAATCAGAAAGAAAGCAAGTGGGATGTGGAAGAGGAAGATTTTAAAGAGTCATGGGAAGATGAAGAACCTGCACAGGTGCAATGGTTGTTGTAGCTGCTGTGTTTGAGATGATAACCATAAAAAGTATACATTAATCTCTTACAACATAGGCAAGCAACAGGAGAAAAGGCAGAATCAATGGCAACATAGAGTCTCATAAGATAGTTGGAAGCTCCAGAAGATTCCAGAAGATTCTCATCAATGTGATGACGATCAAAAAAATTTGGTGATAGTCTGTCGGACAAACAACCTCAGAGCCACCCTTGGAAGCTCCAGAAGATTCTCCTCAATGTGAGACGATCAAAAAAAAATGGTGATAGTCTGTCAGACAACCTCAGAGCCACCCCGACAGGGGTTGACCGGTCAGGAACGATCCTCTACAGCTGAAACTCAGCCGTCCATCACGCTCTGGCCCAGAGGTCATGTTTCATCCACCAGACTTTGTTGCCTGTCTCCTTTACACTCAAGGATACAGTTGTACAACCTATAGAACAGATCCTGTTCAAGTAAGGTCGTGCTTTGTTAGTTACTTTTGTTATTATATATACTAGCATTTCGTTGTGTATTGCCGATGTGGGACTACAAGAATCGAGATAAGTCCAACTAAAGACCTCAACGGGTACGGGTGCGGGTAGGAGAAGGATACCCGAAATGGTATCGTGTATTTAATAATTTATTTACGTTAATATTTAGTATATTAAATTGCTGGGTTGGATTCTTTGGTTCCGTGTATAAGTTTTCAATCCTTTTGTTCGGGCCGGTCGAGTTTCGAGTTTCGGTGCGGTTTCGGATTGCGAATTTTTTATTTGGAATCCGTTTTGAGTTTTGCAAAACCGGTTCGAAACCCGACCCGTTGACATCCGTAGCCCAAAAGACTTTATTGGGCTAGACCTAAAATGTTATGCTAGGCCTTTGGATTATATTGGGGCCTAGTTTTTGTGAGCTCATTAGGCCCAGTGAATCCCTAATACAATTTATCCTGTTGGTAATAATGCCACTTTTTTTTTTTTCTCTTTTTTCTTTTTTTTTTTTAGTATTACAAAAGCATTTTGAAAAATAATCTTAGACTTTTAGACCCCGTTTGGTTCGGGGATAAATTTAAGAGGTATAAATTTTTTTATACCTGGGATACTAGGCCCCGTTTGGTTCGGGGATAAATTTAAGAGGTATAAATTTTTTTATACCTGGGATACTTTGCTATTCTGGGATAATGAAGTATAAAAGTTAAATTGCGTTTGGTTGAAAAGTTGGTATTCTCTAGAATAGTTAAAATTGTGTTTGGTTAAAATTATAGAATAGTAGAGGATAGTGGAAAAAGAAGATATAATTTTTATAAAAATACCAACTTTGCCCTTAGCTTTTTTTATAGAAAAATTAATTTAATTATTATATTAAATTTGAAGCAATTTAATTATAAATAATAAATTATATCTTACGTTAAAAAAAGATAATATTTTTTATTTTATATTATATTTTAAGAATATAAATAATAAATTATATTTTATATTATATTTTTTATATTTTTTATATTTTATATTATATTTTATATTATATTTTATATTATATTTTATATTATAATTTATATTATAATTTATATTTTATATTATAATTTATATTTATATTATAATTTATATTATAATTTATATTATAATTTATATTTTATAATTTATATTTTATATTTTATATCATGTTTTATATTATATTTTATATTATAATTTAATTATAAATAATAAATTATAACTTTGCCCATTCACTGTCCCCAGGGATAAAATCCTATTTCATGGGGGGAGAGGAATAAGGCTTAACGAGTTATCCCAGGATAACCTGTTAAGCTAGGGATAAAAAAAAAAATTTATCCCATATCATTTTGTAACAATGTTTGGCAGGAATTGATGGATAAAGATTGTTATTCCCCCTTAAGACTTTGTTTGGTTTCAGAATAAATTGAAAAAATAACAAAAGTTATCCCGCTATTCCGCCAAACGAATAAAAAATGACAAGAATAACTATTCTGATCAAACCAGATTATTTTATATAATTCTAAATTAATTTAAGAACAACTATTCTACTATTTTAAAAGAATAGAATTATTCTCATATAATAGTTAGCTTATTAAAAATAATTAAAGTAATATAAAAATATTGTTATATTATATATATAATTTTATAATATTAAAAAAATCTTATAATAATAATAATAATAATAATTATTATTATTATTATTATTATTATTATTATTATTATTATTATTACTACTACCATTATAAATTTATTTATATTACATGTTATTCTAAAATATAATATATAATATAAAATAAAATATTATATGAGCTAATAAATATATTAAATATATAATATTTATATATTATATAATATATTATTTATATATTATATTATATATTACTTTATATAATATTTATATATTAAATATTTATATAATATGTTATTTTAGAATATATTTTCTTTATTTATTTATATATAATATTTTAAAGTATTTTATATATTATTGTTGAAGTATGTTATATATTAATTTTGAAATATTTTATATAATAATATGATTATAATAGCATTAGATATATTATTTTAATTATTTTATATTAAAAATTATATTATTTTTTATGTATTATTATACATATATTAAATATTTTATATATAAAAGATATAGATAAAGATAATTTTGATATTTTAAAAAAAAATAATTAATCTTAATGTACTATCTTTTATTATTTTTTATAAAATTATCAAAAAAATAATTATTATTCTAACATATAAAAAAAAATGAAGTAAAACACAATTTTTTTTTATTTCAGTATATTTTAAAATAATAAATTATTTTAAAAATAAAAATATTTATTTTTAAAAATATTATTTCGTTATTATTCGCATCGTGATCCAGTAATGACTTGAATTGCTATTATAGATAACAAAATAACTTGAATTGCCAACTCATCACACGTGTCCATGTAATGACACGTGTCGAGTTTAAATGCATCATGGAGGCTGGTAACTGTGGGCCAGTGGATCAGCACTCGCCTTTTGACTCTGCATCAACAAATAATATATTTTTATTTTATTTTAAAATAAGTTTAGCTGAAAATATAAAATAATTAAGATTTTAAAATTAGAATATCGCGTATCAATCATCAAACTCTTTATCATTTGTGCTGGGACGATCGATTATTATTAATCAATTTTTAAAGCATTGAATCCAATTCACGTAGATCCAATTTCAAATCCTATACTCTGATGTTCTTTTTTTATCTTTTTTTTTTTCGTTATTTGTGCGGAGAAAATGCTACCACACACTATCAAATATCAATTGGATTTGGATAGGGTGCAATTAATATAAATCTAAAAAATTATTTTAATTTTGAAAAAAAAATATCTGAATTTTATTTGATAAATATAGGATCCAAAATCTATAATTTTTGTCCCTCTAATTGATTTTATCATAAATTATTCAATGCATCGAACTACTCAATTATTTTTCTGAATATCTTTGCTACTCAATTACTACATTAAATTATTTTCCAAAAAAATAAAATTACCATAAATAAAAAGAAAAAAAATGGAACAATGAAAATCGATAGATATATATGCATAAACAAAATAAAAATAGTCGTAGCATAATTTATAATTCAACCAAATTATGAATGGAATATCAAGAAGTATGAACAATTTACGGTAATATTGTTGAGCCTATAGCATTATCGTTCCACCGCTTAAAGTTTATAACGATAACGTCGCGATATATTTTCTCATAGTTCTCATAGTTGTAGACGTTCTACCGCTTCTGGAATAATATTGTTGAGCCTCGTGTGCCCTCCCATCTATCCGATCTAACCCCTTAAGACTGCGTTTGGTTCAGGGATAAGAAAAATTTAGTTATACCGGGGATAGGTATAAGTTATGGTATTAGCAGAAATTAGTATAAATTTCTGTTTGGTTGGGTTTAAGAGTTATACGGGATTTAAAGAAAATTATGTTTGGTAAATTATATAGGAATAAAAAGAATAAGAGAAAATTATGTTTGGTTGGGTATAGAGGAATAAGAAGAATTAAGGAGATAAATATTTTTATTTACTATTTTGTCCTTTATGATATAATTTAAAATTAAATAAATTTATGGTATTAATCAACCTTATATTTAATTTAGATAAATATTAAAAAATTCAAATAATATTTACAATTAAATATTAATTTATAATATTAATATTTAATATTAAATATTAAATATTAATATTTAATATTTATCTAAATATTATATATTAATATTTAGATAAATATTAATATTTAATATTATTATTAAATATTAATATTAAATATATTTAATTAATATTTAATCCCTATTCCGCTATTCCGCTATTCCGCCTGGGGGTGGGAATTGCTAAACCCACCCCTTAGCGGGTTATCCTGGGATAACCTGTTAGGGGTGGGTTTAGTTATTCCCACCCCTCTATTTTGCGTTTGGGTATAATAACGGAAATAAGGGGTTATCCCCTTTTTATCCCCGTTACCAAACGCACCCTTAAGGACGGTAGACGAAAGACCACCGAAAAAAAATAAAGTAAATGCAGCAGAAGGTAAAGAGTCATTTAGAAGAGTAAATGCAACTTTTTAGAGAAGAAAAAAAATGCTTAAAAAAAATAAAGGAACGTCAGGTAGGATAGTTGTAAACGTTCCACCACTTCTGAGGTAACATTATTGTGCCCCTCGTGCTCTCTTATTTATTCGATCTAACCTTTTGAGAACGGTAGGTGAAGAGCCACTGAAAAAAAGGAAGTAAATGCAGCAGAAGACAAAGAGTCATTTGGAAGAGTAAATGTAGCTTTTAAAAGAAAGAAAAAAGGCTCAAATAAGAAGGTAAAGGAACTTTTTTTCATAATAACCTTATAATTTTTTATAATTGGCCAAATAACTCTTTTAAAATTATATTTGTAGAAATAACCTCCTTTTGCCAACTCAGTACCAGGTAGGATAGGATTTAAAAGGCGGTGAATCGATTCACCGCCTCAATTAAAATTCTATAAAGGCGGTAAATCATTCGCCGCCTTCCAAAAGGCGATAAACAATTCATCAACTTTAAGAGAATTTCACATAACGTTTAAAAAGTTACACGCCTATACGAAGACATCACAAGGATCTTAGCTTTGTAAGTACTATAACACGGTGAATGATTCACCACATTTAATGGATAATATAGAAGACGGTGAATGATTCACCGTCTTTAAAGAAAACAGGAAGGCAGTGAATCATTCGTCGCCTTTAGAAAAAATATAGAAAACGGTGAATGATTCAAAGTCTCTTTTACGTATCCCTCTACTTCCCTCCCCGTAGCTACCCACGCATAGTCTCTCTCTGTGTCGCTTTCTCTCTCTTCCCCCCCCCCCTCCCATCCTCCAATCCCGCACAGTCGCCGTCGCCGTCGCTCCCGCACACCATTGCACGCGCACAGTGTGTCGGTCGGTATACCCTCACACGGTCGCCCACCCAACCCCGCACAGTTGTCGTCGCCCCCGTACACGGTCGCCCACCAATCCCTTACAATCGTCGTCGCCCCCACACAGTCACCATCGCCATCGCCATCGCCCCGGCACACCGTCGCCTTCGGACAGTGTGTTGGTCGGCGTAGCCCTCACACACGGTCCCCTACCCACGGTCACCCCCTTGCCCGTGTCCGTGCTCGTCATCCTCGCCGTCCACCATCTGCTGTTGTCGTCCTCCCTCCTCATCGTCACCCTCGTACGTCCAAATATATCTCTCAATTTTGTATTTTAGAGAGATGGGGGTGAGGGTGGGGGTGGGGAGAGGTTCGTAGCTTTGGTCCGGGGAGTGGTGTGGCGGGCGGCGGTGAGGTAGCGTTGCAGCTACAAGGTCTGCAGGGCCGCGGTGGAGTTGCGCTGCAGCCGCAACTCCATGGGGCGATGGGGTTGTGCTGCAGCTAGTGGATTGGCTTCAAACTCCATGGAGCCGAGAATAGTAGGAGTTGACATTGTGGCATAATTTGCAAGGGGGATTGTGATGTGGCATGATTAGCAGTGCGGGGGAATTAAGATTAAAGGATTGGCGGGGAGGTTAAGATGGGGGGATTTGTGTTGTGGCATGATTGACAGCGGGATAGGGTGTCACGCACCGGGGTCGAAACAGCGACCCGGGTCCGCTAACAGATCCGCCGCCCATACGGGAAGCCCCATATAGACGAAGCGTCTAATCTGCAAAAGATAATACTACAGCTATACAGATATCAGAGCTGAAAAGTAAACTACTGAAATAAGAAAATACATCTCCAAATAGTACAAGTATGAACCTCACAATACATAAGTCTCTCAAAAAATAAAACTCTCAAAAGTAACTAACTACTAAAATCCAGCAGACTGTACTACAAGCTCCAAAAAGGGTACCACTATACTCCAAGGACGGGTAGAGAACTAGCTCGCGACTCCCTCACCTCGATCAGTAACAGAAGGGTCAGCAAGTCCTGCAGAAGACTCTGCAAAACAAAGGAGAGGAAAGAGAAAAGGGGGGGGAATCCCTAGCGGGTGTGAGAACTACACCAACACGTAGTTCTCAGTGGGTACCGCCACCAAGCCCGACGGTCTGCCCACTAAGTCTACTAGAGGCATAAGATAACAGGAAAACTGTAATAATGTAAGGAAAAGCTGGAAAGAAATCTACAGCTATAATGCCTCTATCTACAATGCTCAATGGGTGATACAGATGAAAATGATGCATCGACTCTAACCCACAATACTCAATCAACCCAATCACAGTGACTGCCACATAGGGTCCAGTCAAATCTGCGCCCACCTACTGCCATTACATCCACGAAGGACTGGACTTACGTAGGGCGTCCGTGACTGCCAAAACTGGCCCAGCCAGAAGGACTGCGTCGACAAGTCGGGATAGCAAAGTAACAGGCCCAGCTCCGGAAGCGGCACTCGAGGGGCGCGACCCCACCGAGGAAAGCATCCGCGCATCTCTGTCGAGCTCAATATGGCTCATGCAGGCTATAATCCAAATCAATGATCAACAAGATCAACAGTGCCCAAATCACATCTCTAACTCACTAGCTGGAAATACTCGAACAGTTAGGACCGCTGTCAACCCAACGACTCCCCAAATAGAACATCAACCCAACATGCTAACTCACTAGCAGGAGATACTCCACAGCGGACGACAACAATGAAGGGTCTGAAAACTCCGAAAGACTAGAACCTACAACCCAAATCAAACAAGAACAAGCTCTAGGCATAGCCTCTCGTTGTTTTCGACCCAAGAAAAAGACAGCCCTTAGAACCCAAATCATTCGAATCCTCTCGGGTGAGGAAGTTTACAGGAAAATATGATATTTATTACTGAAAACCATTTTCATTCGAACCCCTTCAGGGTGAGGACTAAAAGTAGTTCCTTTTTATAAAACCATCTTGATTTGAGGAAAACCCATTTTAATGATTTTTAGTTCTTTTAGGAAAAACAGTTAGAAAACAAGTTTTATTCCCAAACCCCGAAGGGCTAATGCCTTCGCCCAATCAGACAAGAACAGACTCCGGCGACCCTTCGATATTTGGGAGAAAAATATTGGTTGACTAAAATCATGTGTGTCCAAAAGATTTTGTGTTCAAGGTTCTGCTATCACTGGTACATTACTGCCATGAACACAGTGGCGACACATAAAACGAAGAACTCGACAACTCGGGACCACCGTTTACCCAAACGGCTCTCGCCACTGGTACAAGACTAGCTACATCTACTAGACTCCACTCTGCCCCCAAGCACGAGTGTAACATGCATCCTACACTAAGAGAAATTCCGACCACTCAGCCCACTACCCGGGCGAGGAAAACACAATGTCCAGGGATAGAAAGTAAAGTGTGAATGTCTACAGTATAAATAAACCTAGCCCAAATGAAAGTTCTCTACTAGTCTGGTTTACACATGCAAACATATGACGGGGTACTAGGTCCAAGTTCCAATAATAGTATACAGTTTAACACATATAGGAAGTCTAAATCAACTTGATCACAATAACAATACAAGGAACATCCTCACTCTCTCTAACATGCTTTCTAACACATCTCGCAATCATGCATGTTTTCTATACAATATAAATAATGAACCGTCCACCGGTTTTGGAGACGAAGCAACCCACCCGAAAATGTGCGTCGATCCAAGGTCCAAACTGAACGTGGATAATCCTTAGTTTCCCCCGATTCCAACGAATCCAAGAACACCCAAGAACTCCACTCGGTCGCTGCGATACAAACAGAACATCGCAGTAAGCACAAACTCCCAAAATCTCAACTCTACGCGCAAACAGTCCGGGAAAAGTCCAAATATCACCTTCGAGATAACCTTCAAAAATTCCAATAAAAATAAGGCTGCAATCCTTGCGAAGCGTAGATGTAAATCGAGTCCTCACAGGTTGAAATCCGATACCCAAGCGCTGAGATAAAAATCGAAAAAGCTCTGCTGCCCAAAAAAACCACCAGCAGGAAAGAGGTTCATAAATGCCTTGGGAACCCTACCAAAAACCCATAATGGAGCAATGTGGTCAACACGAAAATTGAAGGTGTACCTCTCGTGAACACGCTGCCAAAAAAATCAGCTCAAAACTCCATCGGGGTGGTCCAGGGGACCTCTCGGACTGAAATGCGACGGAAAAGGCCGCCGAAGAAAGAACGTCGCAGTGCGCCGAATCGCCGAAGACGTCGATGTAGCGGCCTCCAAAAATTCCAAAACTCCTTCAAGAGATGAAGCACAAGATGAAGATAAACTTTGGTTAAGGGCTCAAACACAGGGGAGTTCGGGAAAAGGGGTAAACGGCCCAAGAGGGTGGCCTATTTATAGGCCCACCTAAAAAAAACCCCAAAAATCAAGTTATTGGGCTTTTGGGCCCCAATTTCGGGCGCCCGAAAATTTTCGGGCGGTTACAGTGCCCCACAGTGGCCCCCCACACCGGATCTCATCAGCGCCCGAATCTTCCTAGGCGCGCCGCCTGTCTCGAACACGGGACAGCGGGCGCCCGGCCATTCGGGCGCTGCCACGTGGCCCGACAGGGGCAGCGGAGCGGGTGGCGCCCGCAGTTCACAGGGTGCCACGTGGCGCCCCGTGTACGGCCGCCACCTGCCCGACGTGCTCTCTCACCTGCCCCATCTGCCCTGCCTGCTCCCCGCATTGCGTGGACCGCGCGTCCGTGAGCCGGCCACTCACAGGCCGCCACGTGGCTCGCCTCTGTCTATGCACCAGCCCGCGCGTCGCAGTGGACCGCGCCGCGTGAGCCCGCGAATCCGAGGTTGCCACGTGTCCCCCACTCCCTGTCCATGCACCCGTGCCTTCACAGTAGACCGCGTCGCATGCGCCGACCAATCAGAGGCCGCCACGTGGCATCCGGCCGGTCCACGGCTTCCCCCATGCACCAAAATGCGCAGAAAACTTCTGAGGGTCTGTTCTTTGGCATATGGACTCCGAAAAATCACATATATGAAGGTCGTACACCGATTCTATTATAACCGCATTATATAGGGCTCGCAAGTCTAGCGATTAAAGACTACATTGATTTTTTTTCATATTATAAAGATGCATGTACCAGATTGAGTACTACGACAGTTCGGTCGTCTCCAGTATATACCAATTAATGTGGAGATCATCCGTCGCATGACATCACGGGGATGTCCGGATGAAGATTAGGTCGCCTTTCACGTTGCACACATTGAAAGATGGTTTGAGAGATTATAAAACATTTTCGATCAGCTTCCGATTGCTGGTGATGACCCGATACAAGCTGCCTCTATTTATATGCAGTGGTATTGGACGATAATGAGAATATGAATGTCTCATCCAGTACAGCGTTCTTCGGTGACTTTTCAGCCACGTGGGCATATCGATCTAGTAAGCACTGGTATGATAATATATATATATATATATATATATATATATATATATATATATATATATATATATATATATATATATATATATATATATATATATATACATTTAAAATGTATTTTATATTTTATATAAATTTAATTTATATTTTAAAATGCAAGTCGACACATTACAACCGACAAACTACAATACCTGGCAATTAGTTGATGATTCTTCTACGACTTCTATGATATTAGAGACTCTTATGGATATCTATTCGCATATTGATATGGTATTAGAAAATATACCTATTTTACCTACTGTCAAAGATTCATGGAGTCGAGATCATACTCACGCATCGACATCGGGTCATCATATGCGACATTCTCTGCCTCCAATACAGTCTCCGTCGACATCGAGTCATCAGATACCTTCAGTTTATTATAATTTTTTTAAGAGCATTTTATAATTTTTTGTAATTAAGTGTCATAATTCAAATTAACTGACTAATTAAGTACCTCATTATTTTATCACTAAAATTATAATTTAATTCCATTTATTATTCGATTTCCTTCAATATCGGCCATCAGTTGCCACGATCTCTATCTCTCCCATTAAGGCCTCTACGATATTTCCTTCCACATCAGAGTCGATTCCGCCGCCAGTATCACATACTTATTTTATTTCGATGTATTTATGTCGTCATGCCTTGTCATCATCACAACACTTACTAGCGTCTACACCTTGCTGCTTTCGAGGGTGATCGACCACTGCTACAGGAGATTCAGGAGATTTCTGAGCATCATAGGGGCACTATTATCGTGGATCTTGATCAAATGGCGGGCATCGAGCCACTTGATGATGTTCATCGTGGGCGTGGATGTGGCCGTCCACGCGGGCGTGGTCGAGGACGTCGAGGGAGAGGGCGAGCTCAATATTGAGATTTATATTATTTTGATCGAATATGTTACTTTTTTTACTGCATATTTTTTAAAAAAATTATATTACTGAAATTCTGGTGATATTGAAATTTTTTTTACTGCTCATTGATACTTCTGTATTGTGGTTAAGCTTTGTTGTTAAAATTTTGATTGTTGTGAAAATTTTTGTACAAATTTTGGATTTTACACTTAATAAAATGATGCTAGGTGAGCAGCTGGTTAAAGGCGATGAATGATTCATCGTTTTCTGCTGTTCCCTTAAAGGCGATGAATTATTAATTGCCTTTTGTTTGTTTTCCTAAAGACGATGAATAATTCATCATCTCACCGCCTCTAAAAACGGTGAATTTATCGCCTTTTGAAGAATTTTCTTTTTCTAAAGTTGAGTTGGCAAAAAAAAAGAATTATTTCTATAAATATATTTTTGATAAAGTTATTTGACAAATTATAAAAAATTATATGAAGGGATTCACCATATTTTGAAGAATTATTCTTTCTGGCCTTGAATTTATAAAAGAAAATTTATTTTTATAAATATATATTTGAGAGAGTTATTTGATAAATTATAAAAATTTATAAAATTATTCTGAAAAAAAAAAAAATCAAAGAAAGAAGAAAAATTTCACACCAACAACAACCCACAAATGAATTGCACAACTCTCTCTCTCTCTCTCTCCTCTTTATTGGGACAATTGCCCTCTCCTCTATAATCCCCGCCCCCCAAAAAAAAAAAAAAAAAAAAAAAAAAAAAAAGCGTTGCGCGAGCCAAATAAACTCCAAACGCAATTGTCGACACCTTAAAATCCAGTACTCCTCTTCCCCTCCCCCTCCCCCTCCCCCTCCAGCTCCCCCTTCCATTTCAACGAGATATATATCGCCCGAGAAGAGGCTAGGGTTTTGCCGAAACCCTAGGGCCGCTCCTTTCTCCTCCTCCTCCTCCTCCTCCTCCCTCGCCCTATCCTGATTCCATGGAGGAAGAAACCCTAGGCGAGGTCCCCGACGCGCTCGGCTCTCATCAATCCCCCGCCGCGGACCCGCTGCCGTCGACGGAGGCTGAGGGCGACGGAGGCGCAGCCCAATGCGAGCCGAGCGGGGGCGGCGACGCGGCGGCGGACGATCCCCGACCCGTCCCCGCCTCCGATTCCGCGGGGAGCGAGGGGGAAGCTCGTGAATGTGGGGATGGTGCTGCGGGTGAAGAGGATGAGAAGATGCATAGGGATGCGAATGCCGTCGTGTTCGGCAATGGTGATGGTGGGGGCGGCGATGCTGTGAGTGGAGAGGGCGTGGAGATGGATGAGCGCCCTGATTCGGCAGCTGCCGCCGACGGTGGCGGTGCCGTGGAAGAAGAGGCGGACGCCGCATTTGGCGATGCTGTGGGTGGAGAGGGCGGAGAGATGGGCGAGCGCCCTGATTCGGCCGCGGCCGAAGGCGACGGTGCTGCGGAAGAAGAGGCCGTGCCAATGGACGAGTGCCCTGATACAGTCGCCGCTGTTGCTGTGGAGGAGGAGGCTGCGAACATGGACGAGGTTCGGAATACCGACACCTCCTCTGGTGATAGGGTCGGCGAACATGGCGATGCCATCGGCGAAGAGGTTGCAGAGGTCAAGGAGTCTTCAGAGTGCCCTAACTCGGTCACCCTTGCTGGTGCTGAAACAGTGGAGGAAGAGGCGGCAAAAACGAATGTGGTTCAGGTTCCTGATACTGCTGCAGATGAAACTGTGGAGGAAGAGGCCTCAAGTATAAATGAGGTTTCTGATACTGCCATAGAAGAAAGTGTGGAAGAAGAGTTCGCAAATATGAATGAGGTTGTTGATTCTGCGGTAGATGAAACTGTGGAGGAAGAGGTTGCAAATATGAACGAGGTTCCTGATACTGCAGCAAATGAAACTGTGGAGGAAGAGGCCGCAAATATGAACGAGGTTTCTGATGCTGCTGCTGACGGTGATGGCGGCAGCAGGCCAGACAATGATATTGGTGAAGAGAATGCACATATTGACACCCGCCCTGATTCTGCTGCTGCCCCCGCAGGCAATTATGTGGTGGAAGAAGATGCTGCTCAAATGGATGAGTGCCCTAGCATGGACGCTGCCCCCGCCAACCCCGCCAACGCTCATGAAGCTGTGGAGGAAGAGGATGCAGCCGCCTCCACTGATGAAGCTGTGGAGGAAGAGGATGCAGCCGCCTCCGCTGATGATGCTGTGGAAGAAGAGGATGCGGACATGAATGAGGTTCCCAATACTGCCACCGCCGCCAGTGATGGCGGAGATGGTGAAGATGGCGAAGAGGAGACACAGATTGATGAGTTCCCTGATTCTGCGGTTGCCGCCATGGATGAAGCTGAGGAAGAGGCTGCACAGATGGATGGCGAGGACGATGAGCCCCCTCCAGTGATTGTGAGGAGAGGCGGAGGGCGGCGGAAGAGGGGCCGCCAGCCGAGGGCTCAGGCTGCAAGGACCCCAGGCAAAAGGAAGGAGAAGGATGGTGAAGAAGTTTGCTTCATTTGCTTTGATGGAGGTGATCTTGTAGTCTGTGATCGCAGGTCTCGGTTTAATCTTTACCTGCTTTTTATTTGTGTTTTTTCTTTAATATTTTTCTTATGATGGTTTTGCTTATCTTTTCCTTTCTCTCTTTCTATCCATCTCTATTTGTTTCTATGTAGGGGTTGTCCAAAGGTTTACCACCCTTCATGTGTTAATAGGGATGAGGCCTTTTTCCGAGCAAAGGGTCGGTGGAACTGCGGTATGGCTTGCTCTCTTTGTTATATTTTCATTTTGCATTCTATTTTAATATTAGCGTTTATACGGTGGATGATAAAGTGCTTCCTAAATTGATATTAGTTATTTCAGTCAGAATTTGATATTGATGTTCAGAATTACAAGAATATAGTGAAGAGACACCCTCTTGGATTGCAAAACTAAATTATGTTGTCATAACCTTTCTCGAGTTTGAAATCTTGCTTTTATTTGGTTATCTTGACCTGACATAAAGGAAGGTTCTTGTCCATTTATATATATAGAGTCCAGCTACTATGCTATCGATAGCACCAAGCACTTAGTGCTACCAAGTTTTCTGCCGTTAGATCTACCCCTTAGATCATTTTCGCCCCTTAGATCATACTATATTCCCTGCCACCCAATAAACCCAAGGGGCCCACTATTATCCTAACCATACATCCTTTAATACAAAGGTCAAAAACCTAATAGTACCAGGTAGTTAGTGCTATAGTAGCCTAGTTCTATATATATATATATAAAGTCCGGCTATGGTGCTTGTAAAAGTACCAACCACTTGGTGCTTGTAAATTTTTCACCGTTAGATCTATCCCTTTAATCAATTCCATCTCTTAGATCATGCTATTCCACCAACCACTCACTAAACCCTAGGGGCCCACTATCATCCTAACCGCCCATCCTTTTATTCAAGGGCCGAAAACTTACAAGCATCAATGATTTGGTGCTTTTAAAAGCATAAGAGCTCAATTCTATATATATATATATATATATATATATATATATATATATATATATATATATATATATATATATATATATATAATTGTTCTTTGTATACAAACTGTAATGTTTGTTACTATTTGTTTGAAAGAGTAGTGGTGATCTTCACTGACGGAAGTCTACAATCTGTGAGGGGAGATTACTCGAGGAAAAAGATGAGAAACACTTGCCACAAATCGGAAGCCGAAATATCCTTTCAGCTCATTCTTTAGTACATTTTGTGGCCGTCTATCTGAAAATTTGGGATCCCAGGTTTGTTGAAAGATAAGCAGCTTGTTTTGCATGGGTCATTCTTTCATAGAGCAAGGCAGCAGCACAATGACTTTCTACTTTGTGTTGCTTTACGTGATGTCTCAAGTACTATATAATGCAAGTTTACATCGAAAGAACACTCAAGTAGTTTGTTGGGATTCATGAGTTTGTTGTGCATGTCTCGGTGAAAAAAAGAAAATGGAAAGATTTTGGTGCACTGGTGCTTAAATAAGAGATCAATGTGGTCTGCTGTCAAGTTGGGAAAATTTTAATGAGATTTCGTCATATGATGTTGGTGTATTGCTGCCTGTCTTTGATAGGACACAGAATTGAATCGCATTTGCCATTTGGCATGGCTTGAATATGCTTTATAATTTATTTATTGGTTGCAGTTTACTCCAAAAACTAGCAATTCCATCTGGACAAAATTTTTGTTGGGACCCTCACCTCATGATGAGACGGTCTATTCTATGGTCCATGACATGCAGCACTTGTTGTCAAAGCAGTGTGGATGGTGGATTAGACTATCTCACTGTGGGGATGTCTCCCAATAATGTTTTTTCATTTAATCTTATGAGGTTCTAAGATAGTGCTGCGGAACTAGCTCAATGTCACATTTTGTTAGTATCCACTACTTGCATACTTGTAGTAGGATGGCCCCATGCTAATTGGCCTTTGTTTTCGTAATTGGCCATTGTACTGTTGTGATTTCGTAGTGTGATGGTTGCTAAGCTAGCCAACTTCAAATATGCGAGCAGTCAGAATCAAGAAATAAGTTCTTGCTTTCTAAGATAACTCCCAGGTTCGCACGATATATTGTGTTTTGGACCACTCCCTACTTTGTCAATTACATTTCAGATTCGCTCGGTAGGGTATATATGTGCACACCCGCTGTGTGGGTAATGCGGTTGCATTACTTGCACCTTACGTGCACTTGAAAGGTCATGAATACAGGGGAAAGTGAAGTTTTTGGTATATGCAGCTTTTCTTATGTCCAAGGCATGCTTAAGTCAATCAAATGAATAAAACGGAAGAGAACCATATAAAACTTCTTTGTTAAGTTTTGTCGAATCGTTGGAACTAATCATTAATCCCAAAAGCTCGAGCTATTAGAAAGATGCAACCAATTCACTTAAACCGTATAGATACAACGCCCATGGATCTCTATTGTGACTCGGCATAACCAGTCTCTCGCCACTTCGAACATAACTCAGTCCAACCTGACCTCCCGTCATTTCGAATGTGACTAGGCCCAACCTGGCCTTCCGCCATATGGCAGTGTGCTGGCCCCTTTAAGCCAACAAGTTTGACCAAAAGGACCAAGTTTTGAGAGTGATCTTGATGGAAATTAGTGGAGTTGAGATGTGGCTGGTTGAAGACGCTTCACAAAATCACATTTCGCGTTGTTGATAGGATTTTGGATTGGAAGCAGCACTAGAGATTCAAAGTACTTTTTATGTTGTCTCATTCACCTAATGGAACTTCGAATGCTCTGCTCCTGAAATTAGAATTTCTCGTTGAGTACTAATATTAGTCTATTTTTTGAAAATTATTCTAAAGGTTTTATCATTTCCCACTTGATAAATATTCCTTATAGGGCCTTTTTGTTAGCATACCTAATTATAATATCATGCTTTTACTACTTTTGTTCTTATAAACTTGCAGTTTTCCTACTTAATTGGTTAAAGATTGTTATTGAATAGTATTTTTCTTAACATCGATTGGTTTGAAATTTGGCAGGTTGGCACATATGTAGCAACTGTGAAAAATCTGCACACTTTATGTGCTTTACCTGTACGTTTTCTTTATGTAAAGGGTGTGCAAAAGAAGCTGAGTTTTTATGTGTTAGAGGAAGTAAGGGCTTTTGTCAGACATGCTTTGGTACTGTGATGTTGATAGAGCAGAAGGAGCAGGGAAATGAGACAATGGTAACTTAGATGCATATGCTTCTCTGATTGATATTTAAGTGTAATTCTTGCTTATTAATAGTCAATCTTATACAGAATCACTTACTATATGAGATCCAAACAGACGCACATTTGGCGGTCTATTTTTGTTATACATAAGCTATCAATTTTTTCAAATTTTAATATGTTTATTGTTTTTACTTGTCTAAGTATTCAACTGCTTAGCTTCCATGATTGTATTTTTTTCATTTTCACATATAGGATCAGAGAAGGCTGAGCTTTTCATTTCTCTTCTCTTTATCCTTCATTGCTTAACATCTGTAAAGTCTAACAGAACAACCTAAAAAATGCTTGGTCCTACTTTCAGTCTATAAGCAACTTTGCTCATTAGGAAGCATATCTATCTAAAAAGCAGTGAAACTATCTATTAATGTAATTATTATTTTTGCCTTAAGCTTCACGATATACTATTATACTGTTCCAGATTTCTGAACACTCATTGAGTGCTATGGATTTTTTTCCTTCTACAGTATGTAATTGACTGAATCTTCTTGACTTTTCGGTGAGGAATATGTGTGACAGCAACACCTCGCAGTACCATATTTGGTGTATTTGTATTAAATCATCTTTTTCTTTTCTTGATTGAGAGTGGGGAAAGTTCACTTCTGTATATCTTACCGATACAACACCCTTTACGAGCACACACCTTAACGTTATGCAACTGAGTAAAAGCATCTCCTTTTACAACGATTTCTTTTTAAGAATGTCTTCTCAAAAGAATTTCCTTTGCAGGATGGAGTAGATTTTGATGACAAGAACAGCTGGGAGCATTTGTTCAAGGACTATTGGTTAGATCTGAAGGGAAAGTTGTCATTGACATTCGACGAATTATGTGCTACTAAAGCTCAACAGAAGGGATCTATTGTTTCTGTTCCTGATGAGGTGTCTTCTGATGATGCACGTGACACAAATGGTGATCGACGGGGAAATAATTCAGACAGTTCATTAGGGCATCGCGATGAAATCACTGTGTCAAAAAAGAGGCAAAAAAAACGATCAATGTCTCCAACAAAATCCCCTGCAAGGGAGGATGGATCCATGAAAAAGGAAAGTATCCGGACTTTCTCTAGGCAAAAGAAGGCCAAGAAACTACGAAAGCAAACTACTTACAATGAGGAGCCTGCAAAAGAAGCAGAAGAAAGCGCGGGGACATCTACTTCTGAGAGCATCAATTGGGCTTCAAATGAGCTACTAGATTTTGTGGCGCACATGAGAGATGGCGATCGATCTGTGCTATCACAGTTTGATGTTCAAGCTCTTCTACTCGAGTATATTAAACAAAAAAACCTCCGGGATCCTCGTCGAAAGAGTCAGATTGTTTGTGATTCACTGCTACAGAATCTATTTGGCAAACCAAGAGTTGGGCATTTCGAAATGCTGAAGCTTCTAGAATCACACTTTCTCACGAATGAGGCCTCACCGGTGGACACAGATGAGAACCAGGGAGGGGTTGTAGATCCTGATCCAAATCAGATGGCTGCAGAAGGAAGCAGCGGTGGATCGACGATGATTGGTTCAGATAAAAGACGGAAATCGCGTAAAAGGTCTGACAGAGGACCACAAACCAACCTTGATGAGTATGCGGCAATAGATGTCCACAACATTAATTTACTCTACTTGCGTCGCAATCTAGTGGAGGAGTTGGCAGACGATATTGATATATTTGATGAGAAAATTGTTGGGTCCTTTGTAAGAATAAGGATATCTGGTACGGGACAGAGACAAGATATATATCGCCTAGTACAAGTTGTTGGTATGATGCTACCCATGCTATGGTTTCTTCTCTAGCTTTCTTGTAAATACCAGAGCTAACATTTAAGCTTTTTTGCAGGAACTGGTAAGGCAGCAGGGAAATATAAAAGTGGAAGAAGGATGACAGATGTAACTGTGGAGATATTAAATTTAGACAAAAAGGAGTTTATAACTATTGATATCCTCTCAAATCAGGATTTCACTGAGGTGATGGAAATTCCTTATAAAATGCTTTTGATATCCCTTTCTAATTGCTGTGGTATATATTTTTATGAGAAGTATGATATTTGGTTACAACAGATGCTCGGTAGTTTAAAATGTCATGAATACTGCTGTAGAACAGCTAAAAGTGATCTTTGTTTGCAGAATATTTTCAAGTGTGCAAGAAATTCAAACATTGCAATTTCTTTTTAGATATAAATTATATGGAATATTTTTTGCTGGGCTCAAATTGGCCATTTAACGCTGTCTGAGCCATGTCTAATACCTATGTTCATCACATATCTAAGAACTTAATGTGGATACTTTTGTTTCCTATCTTAGTAACATTTTGGCCAGGTTTAGACTTAATCCCCTTTTCTGGGAAATGAAAATGAAAATGAATTAGCTACATGATAGGTGCCTTCTGTTTTGCTTTTCTGTATAATCATGATATATTTGGAGTTGTGGGTATCAAACCAAAACACATTGGGAAATAGTAAAAAATTCAGCTTATATAAATAATGACTTGATATATGCGTATTTTCTTTGATTTAAAAAAAAAATGTTTCCTTGCCTTTTCTCTGACTCCCCGATGTTCTGATTCTAGGAGGAATGCAGGCGCTTAAGGCAAAGCATAAAGTGTGGATTTATTGGACGGCTGACTGTGGTAATATGTCTAGCATGTATTGTTTATATTATTAGGTTTGATACCAGGCTGCGAAATATCTGAAAAGGTTTATATTTCAGGGAGAAGTACAGGAGAAAGCGAGGATTCTCCAACCTGTGAAAGTCAATGATGTAAGTACAGTTTTATCTACTTTTAGTTCACCTGCTACCTGTTAAATCATGTTTTTGTATTTGTTGGCATTTGTGCAGTGGATCGAAAGTGAAAAGTTACGACTTAGTCATCTCCGCGATCGTGCAAGTGACATGGGCAAGAGAAAAGAATATCCTTAAAAAATGTTGCCTATATTGCAGTGCTAAATTTATTGTAGGATGGTATGAGAATAGGCTGCATATTATGTTTTTATCTCTTAAGTGTAATCTTTATGCAAATGTCACTTTTACATACTTATTTCACTATTTTGTTTTCCATTCTCATTTTCATCTTCCCCCCATGGCTGGGAGTATGGGGGTCCTATGGGGCACTCTGCTTTCTATCATGGCTTTTTTTTTTTAATATTGATCCAAAAGTAAAAGTAACTTTTCTCAGTGAAAGTAAATAAAGATAAAGTATGCTAATTGTTTAGTGCAATGATTGTGGAAATGTAAATGAAGATGGTTTGGTTAAGTTAGTTGAAGTTGTTGATATCAATCGATTTTTAGAAGTTTATTGCTGTTTACATTGCTGTATCAATTTAGCATCACTTTATAGGACCAGGCATTCATGCTATCAATTGATGAAAAATGACAATGTATATGAACCTTCTCATTTCTTAAAAACAGAAATATATATATATATATATATATATATATATATATATATATATATATATATATATATATATATATATATATATATATATATATATATATAGTGCAATCACCTTCGCGTAATCCTTAATAATATATCACGCTTAGAGAATGTGTTGAAAAGCTGCAGCTTCTGAACACTCCTGAAGAGCGTATCCGTAGGCTTAATGAAATACCAGAAATTCTCGTTGACCCTAAGATGGATCCAGACTATGAGTCACCAGAGGAAGTAGAAGCTGATGAGAAAAAAGGTATTTAATTTAATTACTAAATTATGTTTGGTATTATTGTTATTAATTCTTATCATATGTTTGTAATTTATGCAGACAGCTTTAATAGACGAAGAGATTTCTTCCTTAGAAGAGGAAAAGAGTTACCATCGCCAATATCCAGTGAAAGCCGGGCCGGTGCACGGAGAAATTCAAAATTCAACTGGGAATCCAACAGAACGACATCAACTGAATTAGAATCACCTACTACCTTCATTGATAAAGCAACTGAATATTCTGGAGATAAAGATTTTCAGCAAACAATTAATTTGGAAACTCCAAAGGCTGGTGTAGATAAAAACATTGTAGAGGTTAATTTGAACAACAGGCAACATGGGCAATTATCCGGTGCCCTTACTGAAACTCCAGTTATTGGGGCCTCAACACCATCGAACGTCAATGAATCAGAAAAGATCTGGCACTATGTAGACCCATCCGAGAAAATCCAAGGCCCTTTTTCAATGACCCAGCTGCGAAAGTGGAACACAACTGGGTATTTCCCACCTAACTTGAGGATATGGAAAAATTCTGAGAGGCAAGAGGACTGTATTTTGCTGAGCGATGCTCTTGCAGGGAAGTTTGAAAAGGATTTATCACAGTTGAAACCTCAGCGTAACAGCTCTTCTCAGTCTAATGTTGTTACGACAAAGAGCATCTTGGAAGGTGGCTTAAGAGGAGCTAATAATCAAAGTAATGAAAGCTACTCTTCTACTGGTGTTAATGAGCTGGCAAAAGTTGAAAGGGTTGGATTCTCTTCGAGTGCAGGGGAATCATCAAAAGATACTAATAGTAATACCTTTTCGAGGCAATTGCAAGGCCACACTGATCCAAGGTCACTGGCTCTTTCACCTAGGGCTCCATATGTATCACAACCCTACCAATCTGTCCAACCAGGATATGCCTCATCAGATCAGTTGGCAAATAATTTAAGAAATTTGGCGGTTCTTCCTCAGCATTCAAGTAATTTGAATGTTTCAGTTGTTCAAGGGTCTACTATTAAGCAGCCGTCTATTGGAGAACCACAAAGCATTGGCAATCCACAGAATCAAAGTAAAATAGATGGGCTTGGTAATATTTACGCATCATCTCTTGATAAAGATCCTGAGTTGCCACCTAGGGATGAAAGGCTTGCTGTTAGTGGCGTTTCAAATGTTGATTCTGTTGTTGGCCCTGCATTTGGATATTTGTCCGCGCCTTCTTCTTCTGTCTCTCTTCGAGGTGATTCTCTGAATAGAAGTTCAACTCTTTTGGCTGAAGGTATGCCTGAAATCACTGAAATGGTGGCTTATTGTTGAATGTTATATATTTAAATATACATCTTTGCAAATTGCAAAATTGTTAATTCATATAATATGTATCTGCCTGTAAAATCTGATTTTTCCATATATGCCCATTCTAAAACTTCTTACATATATGCCCTTGTATTTATGAAAAGCCACTTGCCCCTCTTTAAAAAATTTAGGTAAAGACGTATAAAACTTACCTGAACTACGGACCATTTTGAATTGGGTAGCCAACTGTTCAAAATTTTGATTTTACTATCCAACCTTTTAATTTGTTTGATTTGAATCAGTCAACGGCACTTTAACTTTAAAATTTCAACTAATTACCTTCGTGAATTTAATAGTTGCGAGAATTGTATGAAATATACTAACCAAACTTGTAAGGATAAACAGCACATTCAAATTTTTAAGTCAAAGTGCCATAGACTAATTCAAATCAAACAAATTGAAAGGTTGGGTTGCTAAATCAAAATGGTCCATGATTCAAGTAAGTTATAGACCTTTTTACCAAATACTTATAACAGAAACTAACTTTCCCCATGAATTGAATCACTTCTCAACTTCAAGGGTATTTTCTAATGAACTGCACTTTCGAGGGCAATTTTATGGGGGCGTATGTGTGAGGCTGTGAGCAGATGAATTTGCAGGGATATCCATGTAGAAGCTCCTACAATAGAATCTCTACTATATTTTCCCACTGTGACTCATATATTCATGCTTACATAGCAGATTCGGTGGACGACAGAATGGGTCCTTTCTTTAACTCACAAACAGGATCTACTCCAGCACCAGATAATGCCATTTCTGACGCTAGCCAATCAACTGTCCACCATTTTAATGAATCTAGTATTGACCCAATTCTTGGATCTATTGTTTTGCATTATTCAAATTGTCTGTAAGGGTATTTTTTAAGTAACAGGATTTTGTTCTCTTTCAGGTTTAAAAGAAAATTTTGTTGATCCAAACCCTACATATCCACCAGCTGAGCCTGTATCAGAAAAGAGCAATGCACAACAGCCAGAATTGAGTTTCTCAACTCCTCAGCCTGTAATGAATCCTTGTAACTTTGTCGCACCAAATACAATCGGCAGTCAACAGCAGATGGCTTTGCAAACTACAACTATGCAATCAGGAAATACGCCTACAGAACCCACCCATCCCCCCAATTCTAATTTTATGCCTATGGCTAATACTCAGAACCTTGGATGGGCAATGCTACCACAAAATGGAAATGCTGGCTCAGCACAAGCTCAGGGAAACAACAACATGAACTACGGAGCACCGATGCAAGGAAACCCTAACATGGTCGGGCTAGTGCCAGGTCAGGCCAATATGAACATGGCTTGGGGAACTCCGGCACAAGGTGTCACGAATTTCAACATGGGTTTAGCTCCACCGCTACCTCCAGGTCCGCCACCTCAGACAAGTACAATGGTGACCACAGGTTGGGTTGCTCCACCCAGTCAGGGAAGTAACCAGGCCGTGAATATGGCCTGGGTTCCGCAGGGCCAGGGGAGTGCTAACCCAACTACTTTTTGGGGCCCCGCAATGCAGGGAAATCCAGCAAACACTTGGGGGGGATTTCCGCAGGGAAACACAAACCCTTTTCCTATGTGGGTACCACCAACAATGGGAAACCCTAATCAGAACGTCGGTTGGGGAGCTCCACCGCAGGGTAATAATATGGTTCCAAATCCTGGTAGTGGGAGTGGACAAGGAAATATGAATATGAATTGGAACCAACCAAATGTCAACCCTAGCAACTGGGGTGCTCAACAAGCTACCGACGGTGGAGCTAGGCCTCCGTGGCATATGGCACCGACACAGCAGGGGCAGAGAGCAGGAGTATGCAGATTCCATGAGACTGGGTACTGCAAGAAAGGGGCTTCTTGTAATTATCTTCATCCAAAAAATAATTAGGGAGCAGTACAACTGATCTGGTTTCTTTTCTTTATCTCTCTACTCTTAATTTCCCTTACATTTTGTTGTTGTACAGTTTATGTTTTCTCACTTTGGAAGGTCGGAAAAACCATAAAAGTTTGATAGCTGTGGTTTATCAGGCCATGCAGAACTTTTTCAGTCAAATGGTGCATATGCAGTCTTCAATTCTTCTGCATGTTTTTGGGTTTAAATGGCTTCCTACTCTTCATACTGAAACTTATATTATGTTTCATACAGATATGTAGGAATTTTTATTTTTTTTTCTTTTTACAGGTATAATATCGAATTCATTAGATTGTTTTTTTTGGTTTTTCTAATTCATGGGTTTTCTCTGGAAATCCACAAGGTATGCACAGTGGGATATATTGTAACAGCTGGGTTTTCCGCCACAGGTGTTATAACTCTCTGCTTGGTTTGCATTTCCCACCCTTCACTCAAATTCAATGTGTATTGATTGTTGTTGTCCAGGGGTTTCCTGAGAAAAAAAAAAAAAAAAAAAAAAAAAAATTGTACTGGACGTGCCTTTGTCAGATGCGTCCTTCCCCATCGTCGGATATCGCTCTGCGTAAATCTTAAAGCGCAGCGTGGAGATATACAATGTTGGGGATAGAAGTTCTCTGTTTGCTGAGCCCATCTGCTGTTGTAGCCGATCAAGGCCTTACAACCATATAGATATATTTTTCCCAATAGATCTTTTATTGTGCTTCTAAACTAATCAAATCAAATTGAGTAGTAATTGTTGATATCAGAAGAAGTTTAGGGAGCTGCGACTGGTACTTCCTTTGTTTGAGCCAGTGTTGCTTCTGGGCATATCATTTACTGCACATATTTTAGTTCCGACCACTGTGATTCTATTCTAGTTTGTTATCTCATCTGCGGAGCAATGCGGCTTTGAACTGTCCAAGGAACTGTCCGAGAACTTCTCCATGACTATGCGACTTCGCTTTGATATTGGCTCGGAGCAAAGGTAATGTGCCTTTAGTTATGTTATGCTAATTCATTCAATAAATCATTTTTTGCTTAAGAGTAAAGAGTGAGTTTCGAACGCCAATGCCCACTGGTGAGTTTCGTCTATATCCTGAGGGTTGTGGCATTTTGTTGTCCACAGCTCGTAACTTCTAACCCTTCTCCGCAATTCATGTATTTTGTTCTTTCTACACACCTAGCAGGTGCAATTGAATGTGCATTATTTTTTAAATTTTTTGTATAATTTTAGTTGTTCGCGATGTCATTATGTTTTATGCGGATGCGAATTCGCGCTTCTGCGAGTATTTTATGTGAATAGCCCACTTTGGTTCTGCATAAACGGATGTAATTCAAATTAAAAATTTAAATATCGTGTCAAAAATTTACTGGTACGATACAACACGAAATGTGTCAAATCACGTCAATGTGTGCCAGTTATAAAAAACATATTTGACGGCACATAGTAATATAATATATTTAATTTTTTAGTAATAAAATATTTTAATTATTTATTATATATTTTTATTAAATATTATACATTTTATTGAAAAAATTATTTTTACTAATTAGAAGAAAAAAGAGTTTTGAATTGAATTATCGGCACAAATTATATTGCACCGAAGTTTAAAATACAGCGCAATTAGAGATGAATGAAATTGAAAGAGTATCTTAGCTGCACATATATTTAATCTGCTTCTAATTGAAAGCTGTTTTTATAAATTTTGATATTTTATATGGGAAATGGTAGAGAAATTTTCAATTTTTTTTTTTAATTTAGGTATGGTTACCCCTGGGTGGAGTTGCTCTCTTCCATTGTCGCATTTCTGGCAACATTCAATTTGGTCCTAAATCGAAATGCAGCAGTTGATCCTTCGATCCAATCCAACTACGACATATTTGCGATTGCTTGCCATAATTAAGGATCTTTACAATCTCCATAAAGATATGCACACTGTGGCCAAACCAAGATTTTAAGTATCCATCGACACGGACCGTATCTACCGTGCCGTACCGTGCCAACAAGATACTGGCACGATACAGCTCCCGTACCGATGACACAATTCAAAATCCTTTTTTCTTAAAATTACTAAATAATTTACTTAATAAAGTTCAAAATATTTGATAAAGACACATAATAAGCAATTAAAAAATTTTGTTGTTAAAGAAATTAAATATTTCATGCCATTATGTGTCGGTACGCATATATTTTTTTTGACCGGCACTCATCGGCACGGCTCGGCACGCACCGTGCCGTACCATGCCGGCAAATTTTCGGCACGACCCCGTGTCACGGCACTTAAATCCTTGCGCCAAACTAAATCGAACAAAAAGTCTAGCCTTTTAGTGTGCCTGAATTGGAAAGAAAATATACAATTAATGAAGAAGACCTCTGAATTCTGGGAGAAACATCACCCTCATAAACTGAGCTTCTTTTGTAAACATCGGAGGATCGAGAAAAATACCATTCTCACGATTCAAGTTGTTGGAGGATTCTGCTGGCAGCTTGAAGGTACGAAGAATGACCGTCGACCGAATTAGAAACATCAACCTAACATCACAAGACAGTGAGCGTAATTTGCGTAAACATAGATAAGAATGGTTTAAAAAAAAAAAAAAAAAAAAAAAACAAAATTGCAGCAGGCAATAGTGGATTACATTTTGTACCCCAGGGACTTCAACTGCTTGAATTCCAGCCAAACCTTGGGTCATCAGACTGTACATGAAGGATTTTCAAATTTGATAGGGATGTAAGAATCGAATATCTCAGGTGAAAATGTGCATATGCCTTAACCTTGCGCGAAAAGTTAGTCCAAGTATCCAGTCATTCGTCGAGAAAACGTTCACAAACCTCCCAGCAACCATCTGAAGGTTTAAGGGGTAAAAAAAAAAAAGAACATGAATATCAATTGGTTGCTTACTCCAAAACTTCAAATTTGATATAATTGGACTAGTGAAAACTTTTCCCAGCAACATCAAAATCTCTATTATACTTCACTCTTTAAAATTTCTAAACCGAAGAGGGTTCAAAAACTTTCAACTTTGATTGGGAAACTTCAAAACTAGAAGCCTCCTAAAGATTATTCAGCCAAAAACAGCACCTTGAACAGAACAAAATTGGGAAAAGAGGAGGACAACTTATCAAAAGAGAAAGGCATAAGAAGTGGTGAAAATGCTTTGCTTTCAAAAACAAAGAATATTCAAAATAGTTGAACATCATGTGTAATTTGAATTGGAAAAAGAGACCTAACTGTTGCTATATTTCAAGAGACATACAAGAACTTGGTAGGTACCTTTCTTGCACTCTCCCATTGGTCGGCTTTTAGTGGTATCGGTGCACCTAAAAGGACAACCTTCTCTACAATTCCCTCTGCACAATCAATACATTAGAATTGTTGGTCAACTAAAATTGCTGAACTGAGAAAAAGATTACACATGTTAAAAACCACCATTCTTTTTTGATTTAGCTAACTGTTGCAGGCATTCGAAGATAACTCGTGCTCCTAGTGAAAAGCCAACGAGCGTCACTGGCCTGAAAAAGTGCACAGTGATGGTCAACAGTTAAAAAAAAAAAAGCTGACTTGGGAAATATTCAAATAAAGAAAATAATTTTTATAGTCACTTACCTGTTACCCTGCAAACCTTTCAAAAGAGCTTCAGCAAGAAGCTTCCCTGCTTTATCTGATCTGAGGAGTAGGAAATAGAGCAAGCAAAACTTGGCTGTTAAGTTTAGTACTCACCAGGAGATGAGCATGATTTAAATAACACTAGAGCCGATTATAGTTGCACCTATCAATGGCGATCGACCATTTGCTATCTATGAAATCAGTAGCTGAAAGTAATGCCGTTGGCCAAGCTAATGCAGACACAAGAGTGCTTAACACAGTCATCATGGCTCCTCGCCTCATTAACTCTGAAGTGAGTTCTACATGGGAAGCAGTATTGTCAGCAGAATGGCAATCTAGCATACTAACACTATGAAGCAATGGGCTCTGATATTAACCGAGCAAAAATTATTATTGATAAAATATGAGCATTGAATCTGATCAAGTTTACGATGAACAATTACTAAATTTAATGCATATGTTATATGAATAACAATTATTACTAGTTTACTACGTAAAAACACTTCTCCAAAAAAAAAACATAAAGGGCTTGTTTGGCTCTAACTGGAGCTTCTATAGAGGTGTTGTATGACTAGAGCTGCCCAAACGAGCACTAATAACATTTTCATTAGAATCTCCTTCACAACTTCTCACAACGGCAGAAGCAAGAGCTTTAAATTGGAAGTTCTTCTTTTAGAACCAAAAAGCACATTTTAGCTTTCCAACGCAGAAAAAACTCCATAGACTATTAGCCAAACACCTAGTTTTTCTATGCTTCTACTTCCTCAAGTAGAGAAGTTGTTCTGCAAGGCCAAACAAGTACAAAATCCAGCAAATTACTTGAAGTGAACCATTCTCGGATCGCAGAGCTTAGTGCAATCAAATTCTTCGATTCCCACTGAAGAGCATACCTGACTAACACAATTAGGCATATCATGACGGAGAAAAAAGAGACAATAGGCTTATCTTTGAAAAGCAAGGATCATTGTTGAGTGTGATCTACCTCTCTGAGTTAACCTCAATTTGTTCCCAGGGGTCTATGTAGTCTTTCTCCTCACAAACAAACCCAGAAATAAAAACACTAACTGCTAGGCGCTGAAAAAGAAGAAACATTAGTAGCTTATGTAATTCAAGACGGCAGAAGTCCCAAGCTGTCTAAGCTACCTTATGGGAATACAAAATCCCGCTACACTTACAGCATGCAAAAGAAAAAATAATAGTCTCCTTCGGAATCTAGCAAAAGAAAACAATAGGGAGGATTGATTACTCACACCCTGGTTATGGTTTTCTCCAATATATTTGAATTCAAACTCTTCAATGCTTCCAATTCTTTTAGCCATTTTGCTCCCTGAGAGTCCAGCTCCAGCAGCTGTATTTCGCATGTTAAATGAATGGTCATCTGAAGAGTTCTAATGCACATATGTGTAACCAATATAAATAAAATCATCTCTTGATTGTCATTCTGACCAAATCATCTACACAGCACTGTATGCATCTTTCTATATATATCTAATGCAAAAGTTATGTATAAAATAATGCTAAGGATCTCAACTCTCAAAATACTAAGAGTGGAAGATCCCGTGGATCGTAAGCGGTAACCAACTATCCCAAAAGCACGTGCTGATAGGAAGGGCGATTTGATTGTGATTAAATTCTAAATATATTGGGATTAGCTATATGCTATTGGGATTTGATTGTGATTAAAATCTAATTAATCACAATTGGATTTCTTATTGCTGTTATTTTTCTAACAATCTAAGGCGTATTTCACCGATTTGATTGTTAATAAAATCTAACGAATGCTAATCCGAGGAATTTTTTTTTTTTTTGCATATTGTATATAATTTTGTTGACAACTTGCTTGTATGATTGACATTCAAATTTAAATATATTGGAATTAGCATTTTAAAATTTTAATAGTATATAGTTTACTTGCAAATTTTTATTATATATATTATTTGCTTTCTACTGTTTAATTTAAAATTTTAAAAAAATTGCTTTAACTAGTTTTAAAGTACAGTGTAATTCTTAAAAAAATATATTTACTGTTTTTGCTACAGTAAAATTCCTTTTCACTACACTTTAAAAAATTCTGTACTGATATTATTTTACTATAGCTAATATATATATATATATATATATATATATATATATATATAAAGGATTTAAGTATCCATCGGCACGGGCCGTATCTACCGTGCCAACAAGATACCGGCAAGATACAGCTCCCGTGCCGATGGCACAGTTCAAAACCTTTTTTTCTTAAAATTACTAAGTAATTTTCTTAATAAAGTTCAAAATATTTGATAAAGATACATAATAAGCAATTAAAAAATTTTGTTGCTAAAGAAATTAAATATTTCATGCCATTATGTGTTGGCACGCATGTATTTTTTGTGACCGGCACTCATCGGCACGGCTCGGCACGCACCGTGCCGTACCGTGCCGGCAAGTTTTCGGCACGACCAGGGACGAGGCCATATATAGGCCCACGGGGCCATGGCCCCCCCCAGAAATTTTAAAATTATATTATTTTGTGGGCCAAGTTATCTGAAATATTGTTTTGTATTTAAAAGACTATATTGTTTTATGGGCCAAATTAACTTGAAATACAATGAAGGCCCCGCTGGCCCGCTCCCTGCTGCGCCCCTCCTAGCACGTGGGTCAGTGCACCAGCCAACAGGCAACAGGTATGGTAGCCTAAACGTCTCTCTCGGACTCTCTCTCTCTCTCTCTCTCTCTCTCTCTCTCTCTCTCGTATCACATTCTCTCTCTCTCTCTTCGCTGCTCAGCGCCGCCCTCTCGCCTAAGCAGGCAAGTATTTTTATTAATTTTATTATTATTTTTTTTTTTTTGTTGTTCCTCTTGATTTTTTTTTAAAAAAAAAATTATTATGATATTTTGAACTTAATATCAAAACTCAAATAAATTTTTTTTATTTTTTTAATTAATATTTTTTACAGTTTTTTTATCACTGTTAAATATTGATATTTGATAGTTAATAGTTGATAAAAATAGAATGGATGAATGATAGTTGTTGTCTTGTTGGATGAAAAAAAATTCACTTTAATTATGCTTTTAGTTTTTTTTTTTAATTATAAATATATTATTTTATCTAATGAATATTTAATTGTTGAAACTTGATTTGAATCATTTGATGCAGCAGTAAACTTGTTTGATGAGTTTGATAGTCCGTCGCTGATACTAGCAATCGCCAATCGGTAGCCGCCTAGCCGGCGAACACAAATTCTTCGTACGACTAGCCAAGGTCAAAAATTCTTTCAAATCCTTTTTTTTTTTTATATTATTTAAAAATATTTTTATTATTATTACTGTTGTAGACTTGTAGTGTAATTAGTGTTGTAGTCTTTTGAACTTATTAGTGTGCTATGATTTTTTACATAATTCTACATGATTTTCAAATTATACTAAATCTTAATACTTGATTTCTTGACATAATTTTTTGTAGATCTCTAGACCATTATTATTTTAATGGGAAAGACAATTACACTCGATTCTTTTTTTAAAAGAAAAAATATTGAAAAATCGAAAGTTAATGAACAAGAAGTTATTTATAGAGATGAAGCTTCGGGTTCCCAAAGTTGTCGTTTGAAATATCCAAGAATAGAAATTAAAGAGGCTGATGACTTGCCAGTTGAGCGTGATCCTGGATTACGACCCCAAATTTGGGATTATCCCGTTGAACAACGTGATGAAGTTCGACGAGCATATATAATTAATGGTCCATATCAACCTAGACTTTTGGAATATCCAAAAAGTGGGTCTCTTTCTCATCAACGTCGCTTTCAACCTTCATGGTTTGAGTCATTCAAATTGTGGTTGGAATATTCTCCAACCAAAGATGCCGCATTTTGTCTCCCATGCTTTGTTTTTAACAAACCATATGGGCATTCTTCACAAAATGCCTTTACTGTTGATGGTTTTCATAATTAGAAAAAAGTTAAAGATGGGAAAAATTGTGCTTTTCTAAATCATATAGGTAGAGAACCAAACTCACCTCATAAAGTTGCCGAAAGAGCTTGCGAAGAATTGATGAAACAATCTCAGCACATTCAAAATGTGCTTCATAGATATACATCACAGCAAAAGGCAAATAATCGTTTACGCCTTAAAGCATCAATAATTCCAGTTAGATATCTTACTTTCCAAGGATGTGCTATGAGAGGTCGGGATGAAAGTAAAGAATCTATTGATCGGGGTAATTTTCTGGAAATGTTGGAAGTGTTCTCTTTTCTTAATGAAGATATTGCAAAAGTTATTTTAGAAAATGCTCCGCAAAATGCTTCTTATACTTCGTCGGATACACAAAAAGAAATTTTGCAAGTTCTAGCGGAGAAAGTAAGAAGAAAAATTCGAGATGAAATTGGTGACTCAAAATTTTCTATAATGGTTGATGAAGCACGCGATGAATCAAAAAAGGAGCAGTTAGCTATCGTTTTGAGATTTGTTGATGTACAAGGTTTGGTGCAAGAAAGATTTTTTGGTCTTGTTCACATTTCGGATACTAAAGCATTAACCGTGAAAAATGCAATTTATTCCATTCTTTCTCATTATAATCTTGATGTTCAAAATATTCGAGGCCAAGGATATGACGGGGCGAGTAATATGAGAGGTGAATGGAATGGATTACAAGCACTAATTTCTAATGATTGCCCCTATGCATACTACATCCATTGTTGCCCATCGTCTCCAATTGGCTTTGGTTGCGGCATCTAAGGATGTTCTTGAGGTTTATGAATTTTACTCAAAATTAAGTACTATTGTCAACATTGTTGGATCTTCTACCAAGCGAAATGATGAACTAAAAAAGTTCCATAGTTTTGAAATTGCCGAAATGATTGAAAATAATGAGCTTGAGACGGGAACCGGACTCAATCAAGTTGGCACTTTGCAAAGGGCCGGTGATACTCGTTGGAGTTCACACTTCAGATCTATTACTAGTGTGCTAAGAATGTTTAAGGCAACATGTGCAGTTTTAGAGAATATTATTGACGAAGGATCTAATGCATCTCTGTTGTTTAAAATTCAAAATCTAAACTTATTGTAATTTTTTTTTTTTTTTTTTTTTTTTTATTGTGTTTTTATTTTATTTTATTTTATTATTTTTTTTAATGCGTAACGTTCGTGCGTAGGTACGCGCGGGCGTTACGCGGCTTCACGGGCGTTACGCGTGGGCGATACGCGCCGGCCCTTACGCTCCGCTCCCCCGCGTTAATTAGAACGTTGGCAAACGTTCTAATTAACGTGGCATGTAATATATATATATATATACTTATATATGTATATATATAGGGTAGTGGGGTGGAGTGAGGGTGAAGTCTTTTTGCAGAGAAAGAAAAAAACGAAAAAGGGATCTATTTTGAAATTTGATTTTTAAGAAATTTTATCGTTGATTTTATTTTGGGTGTTGAAGAAGCTCCGTCAACCTCTTCCGCATTCGTGTCCGTAGGAGGAGAAATTCCGGTCGTATCTTGGGGCGGTGTTTTCGATTAATTCCGCACGAAGGAGGAAAATACGCCTTAGGACAGTGCATCGCGCGCTTCCGGATCTCTCGTTTTCAAACTCTTCGTCGTATTTGGATTTAGCGATTATCTGTAAGTCTAATTTATTTTGTTATCACAAATATTTAGTTGGATTTTAATAACAATCAAAATTTAGTTGTGGGTAAATCCCAACAATCTAAGGCGTACTTCCATTTGATTGTAATTAAAATCTGACGGTGCTAATCCGTTAAAAAATATACATTGCATATAATTCTGTTTGTCAACTTGATTGTATGCCTGTCATCCAAATTTAAATAAATTGGGATTAGTACTTTTAAATTATATTCGCATATAATTTATTTGCAATTTACTATATTTTTTTTTTCCCGAATACGTTAATTAAAAAAAAAAAAAAAAAAAAAATAGATTGCAGTTCACTTAAAAAAAATAAAAATAAATAAATAAATAAATCGCAGTTCACTATATTGCATTCATTAATTTGATTGCATTTATTAAAGAAATTAGATTGCAGTTCACTTTATAAAAAAAAAAAAAATTAAATTGCAGTTCACTGTATTGCATTCATTAATTAAATTGCATTTATTAAAGAAATTAGATTGCAGTTCACTGTATTGCATTTATTAATTATTTTTTTTAATCAATTGTAATATAAAAAGCATTTTGATTGCATATAGTATCTATTTAAATTGCTATAAATTTAAATTGTTTGGGCCATCTGTTTGCTGCTGAACGAACTTTCATAATAAACTAATTGTGAATACTTAAACCCTAAAATATTCTGGTTGACTAGGGTAGAAACCTTAAACAACATATTTGTTTGTCTAAAAAGATTTTGAACCAAAATAATGAGGAATGCAACACGAGGACTTCCCAGGGGGTTACCCATCCTAGTAGTACTCTCGCCCAAGCACACTTAACTGCGGAGTTCTGATGGGATCCGATGCTTTAGATTGCAGTTCACTATATTGCATTTATTAATTATTTTTTTTAATCAATTGTAATATAAAAAGCATTTTGATTGCATATAGTATCTATTTAAATTGCTATAAATTTAAATTGTTTGGGCCATCTGTTTGCTGCTGAACGAACTTTCATAATAAACTAATTGTGAATACTTAAACCCTAAAATATTCTGGTTGACTAGGGTAGAAACCTTAAACAACATGTTTGTTTGTCTAAAAAGATTTTTTGAACCTTTTTTGCAGCTCATTTTTATCATTTTGAATTTTCTTATTCCCTCAATTAGATTGTCCAAAATGGCTTATGATGATTCTTCTAGCCTTAAGCCAGAAAAATTTAGAGGGGTAGGATTTTTGAGGTGGCAAGAACAATTAGAGGCTTGGTTAATTACCCTAGGCCTTATAACTGCAATTGGCAAAGCACCTCCTTTTTCTACTTCTAAAGTTTCTTCTACTCCTTCTGTTGATTCTTCTAAATCTACTACCTCAGTTACTGAACCTGCATCTGACAGATCCCCCGAGGAAATTTAATTTCACTGTAGATTTAGAATACTAAGTTGCCTTTCAGATGAACTTTATGAAACATATAGGAAATATTTAACTGCCAAAGATTTATGGTGTGCTCTAGAAGATGCTTACATTAGAGATAATGAAGGCGCTGCTAGATTCACCATTACTGATTTCAACAATTTTAGAATGGTAGAGAACATTCCTATAAACGATCAAATTCACCAATTTCAGAATTTTGTCCAAGAGATTAATAGAAGTGGATCAACTTTAGATGATACCTATCAAGCTACCTGCCTATTGGACAAATTTACCCCCTTCCTGGTCAAGATTTGCCTATGAACTTAGAAGAACTCAGGGAACTCTTCAACTTAGATCTGTAATCCAAGCTATTAGAATAGAAGACCAATATCGACTTAGAGAGGTTAAACCAACCGACAACAGATCAAACTTAAACTTGACCGAGATTTCGAATCAAAGCCATGAGTCTAAACCCAAAAGTAAAAATATTAAACCTAAGGGTAAAGGCTTTAAGGGTATGAACCCAAACCGAAACCCAAACCGTACCCATAAACCCAACACCAACCAATCTAATGGGAATAAGAAGAAGGGTGGATTTTGTTACGTTTGTGGCCGGGACAATCATTTTGCTTCAAAATGTTTTTATCGGAAGAAAGAGAAGGTTGTCTACAAGAAGGGCCAAACTAATCAGAACAATTATCCTAAACCTCAAGTCAACATGGTTGAGGGTGAACCTTCGAACTCCACTTTTAGGTCAGTCTCCTTCATACCTAATGTTAACCTCACCTATCATGATTTAGATTGGTGGTTAGATTCAGGAGCCAATGTCCATGTTTGTACTAATAGATCCCTATTCTCCTCCTATCAGGACTCAGGTAGAGGATGTGTGACTATTGGAGACGGAAAAGCTGTTAATGTGCTGGGGATCGGAACAGTCAAACTGAAGTTAACTTCTGGAAAGACTTTGATCCTTCACAATGTGCAGCATGTTCCCGAGATCCGACGGAACCTGATTAGTGGATCTTTATTAGTGCAATTAGGATATAAGATTGTACTTGAATCTAATAAAGTTGTAATTTCTAAGGGGGAAATGTTCATTGGAAAAGGTTTTGTATCTGAGGGTTTATTCAAATTGAATGTGATTTCTTTTGTTGATAATAAAAAATTTTCTCATTCAGTGTCTTCTTCTTCTTCTACTGTGTTAAATACTGAATCTTGTGATGTATGGCATGGCAGATTAGAGCATGTGAACCTTAAATCTATTCTGAAATTGACCAATCTTAATCTTTTACCCAAACTCAAGATTGATTCCAAATCTAAATGTGAGATTTGTACCCAAGCTAAGCAGCCTAGGAAACCTTTTAAATCTGTTCCTTATAGGGATACCAAGATTCTTGAACTGATTCATAGTGATGTCTGTGATTCTAATAGAGTACCTACCCGTGGAGGCAGTCGCTACTTTGTGACTTTTATAGACGACTACTCCAAGTTTTGTTACACCTATCTCTTGAAAACCAAAGATGAAGTCCTCTATAAGTTTAAAGCCTTTAAAGCTGAGGCTGAAAACCAATTGGATAAGAGGATTAAAATTCTAAGGTCTGATAGAGGAGGCGAGTATACTTCAAATGAATTAAACCTATTCTACGAGGAACATGGAATAATTCATGAAGTAACTGCTCCTTACTCACCTCAATCTAATGGTGTAGCTGAAAGAAAGAACCGAACCCTATTGGACATGGTTAATGCCATGATTTTAAGTTCTGGTGTACCTCAGAACTTGTGGGGGGAGGCTCTTTTATCAGCTTGTTTCATCCTCAATAGGATTCCCTCTAAGGATAGAACCCAGACACCTTATGAATTTTGGAAAGGAAGAGCACCTAGGTTGAGTTACTTCCGAGTGTGGGGGTGCTTGGCTAAGGTATCTATTCCTGAACCCAAAAGAAAGAAGATTGGACCTAAAACTGTAGATGCTATCTTTATTGGATATTCCTTAGATAGTAATACCTATAGATTTCTTGTGATCAATTCTGAGATTTCTGAAATTTTCAATGATACTTTGATTGAATCTAGAGATGCAACTTTTTTTGAAAATATTTTTCCTTTCAAAACCCGCATCTCTAGATCTGCCCCTGATTATCAGTCTACTTTTGATCATGCATCTACTACTGATCATATACCTACATCTGATTTGCATTATAGTTTAGATCCTGTAAAACCTGATCCTATTCCTGAATTAAGGAGAAGTAAGAGAACTCGCTTTGAGAAGAACTTTGGTGAAGACTTCTTTACTTTTTTAATTGAAAGTACTCCTTCGTCTTATAAAGAAGCAATGAGTTCTCCTGAAACTTCCTTTTGGAAGGAGGCTATAAAAAGTGAGATAGAATCAATTATCTGTAATAACACTTGGATTCTCACTGATTTACCTCCTGGTTGTAAACCCCTAGGATGTAAGTGGATCTTTAGAAAGAAACTTAGGACTGACGGATCAGTAGAGAAGTATAAGGCGTGACTTGTTGCTCAAGGTTTTCGACAAAAAGCTGATGCCGACTACTTTGACACTTATGCGCCCGTTGCTCGCATTGCTACTATCCGAATTCTTCTTGCATTAGCATCCATTCATAAACTTTTGATTCATCAAATGGATGTCAAGACCGCTTTTCTTCATGGTGATCTTGAAGAAGAAATCTATATGACTCAACCTGAAGGTTTTTCTGTGCCTGGTCAAGAGGATAAGGTGTGTAAATTAGTTCGCTCTCTATACGGACTAAAACAAGCACCTAAACAGTGGCATGAGAAATTTGACAGTGTTATAGCTTCATATGGATTTCTGACCAACGATTATGACAACTGTCTCTATTTCAGGAGATTTGATGATCGTTGTGTCCTTCTTTGCCTTTATGTTGATGACATCCTGATTCTTGCTCTGATCTTGATCTGATTAACCAAGTTAAATCCTTTTTATTGACTCATTTTGAGATGAAGGATCTTGGTGAAGCAGATGAAATTTTAGGGATGAAGATTATTAGATCATCTGATTCTATTTGTCTAACCCAATCTCATTATACCCAAATGGTTCTTGATAAGTTTGGTTATTCTGATTGCTCTCCTGTCTCTACTTCTTTTGATCCTAGTGTTCAACTTGTGAAGAACACTAGTAATCCTGTGAATCAGGAAAGATTTGCTCAGATTATTGGTTCTCTGATGTACCTAACCAATGGAACTAGACCCGACATTGCCTATGCCATATCAAGATTGAGTAGATATACTAGTAGTCCTAGTATGATTCATTGGATTGCTCTGGAAAGAGTATTTCGTTATCTTAAAGGTACTCTTTCTTTTTCTCTTAATTTTGTTGGCTATCCTGCTGTAATTGAGGGATACAGCGATGCCAATTGGATTTCTGATTCTTTGGATATTAAATCTACTTCAGGCTATGTTTTTATTCTTGGTGGTAGTGCAGTTTCTTGGCAATCCACCACACAGACTATAATAGCCAGAAGTACTATGGAGGCTGAGTTAGTTGCTCTTGATACTACTTGTCTTGAAGCCGAGTGGCTCAAGAACTTACTGTCATCGATTCCATTGATTTCTACTCCTATTCCACCTATTTCTATTCGGTGTGATTCTCGAGCTGCAATTGACTTTTGTAAAAAGAAATTGGTAAATTCTAAAACTAGTAGACATATTAAGTTGAGACAAAAGTCTGTTAGATGGCTTACTTCTCATGATGTTGTTTCTTTAAGTTTTATCAGATCTGATCAGAATCTCGCAGATTGCTTGACGAAAGGCCTGAATAGGACTAAAGTCCTTGAGTCATCGAGGGGGATGGGGCTTTGCTCGTAAAGGGCCTTCCTGCAGTGGGAACCCAACCTTTGTGATAGGAGATCCCTTGAAGAAGGTTCAATGTGGTAAAAACAAGCTGTCAGGTTGGCCAATGAGCACTTTCTACTGTTTTATAGAGAAGTTTATCTCCAATCCCATCCCTATGATGAGTAGTGCTCTGTGTAGTGGTTGAGGTTGAGTTTATAACTCTTAATGGGATCCAAGGCGGTAATTTCCGCGAGATGTGACTCTACACACATTCCTGGAGGAAAACGCCTATATAAGAATATTCGTATAAGGCCGCGACTATGAGATGTGGGCTGTCCATAGAAATTCTTATGAAAAACCAAGATACTGTGCATGGCCATTAATGCACAGACCCGCGACGGAGAGTTCTGTACTATGTGTGTGGTAGTTGAAATCAGGGTCAAAGGAACGTAGTTCAAGACCTGGTTCACTCCGATTCCTTCTGATGGAAACTATCTACACTAAGTGAGGTCAAGTCTCTTAAAGACACCTTACCTATTACATAGTATAAACACCCAATGATTTATTAATTAATTTGTTTGTTTTATCTTGTGATTTTAAATTTTGTGGGGGATTGTTGTTTAAAATTCAAAATCTAAACTTATTTTAATTTTTTTTTTATTTTTTATTTTTTTTTATTTTATTTTATTGTGTTTTTATTTTATTTTATTTTATTATTTTTTTTAATGCGTAACGTTCGTGCGTAGGTACGCGCGGGCGTTACGCGGCTTCACGGGCGTTACGCGCGGGCGATACGCGCCGGCCCTTACGCTCCGCTCCCCCGCGTTAATTAGAACGTTGGCAAACGTTCTAATTAACGTGGCATGTAATATATATATATATATATATATATATATATATATATATATATATATATATATATATATATATATATATATATATATATATATATATATATATATATATATATATACTTATATATATATATATAGGGTAGTGGGGTGGAGTGAGGGTGAAGTCTTTTTGCAGAGAAAGAAAAAAAAGAAAAAGGGATCTATTTTGAAATTTGATTTTTAAGAAATTTTATCGTTGATTTTATTTTGGGTGTTGAAGAAGCTCCGTCAACCTCTTCCGCGTTCGTGTCCGTAGGAAGAGGAATTCCGGTCGTATCTTGGGGCGGTGTTTTCGATTAATTCCGCACGAATGAGGGAAATACGCCTTAGGACAGTGCATCGCGCGCTTCCGGATCTCTCGTTTTCAAACTCTTCGTCGTATATTTGGATTTAGCGATTATCTGTAAGTCTAATTTATTTTGTTATCACAAATATTTAGTTGGATTTTAATAACAATCAAAATTTAGTTGTGGGTAAATCCCAACAATCAACGCAGTGAAGCACATTTAGCTCATAAGGCAATGACATCTTTTGAATTTGTGTTTATCTTGCATCTCATGAAAGAAATAACGGAAGTGACCTACATTCTTTGTCAACATTTGCAACGCAAATCTCAAGATATTCTTAATGCTATGCATCTTGTGACATCAACAAAATCACTTATTCAAAAGCTTAGAGATGAAGGATGGAGTTCACTTTTTGATAAAGTAAAGTTATTTTGTGCGAACTATGACATAGAAGTTCCAATTATGTCTGCTCCTTATGTGGGAAGAGGAGGTCGTGCTCGCCTTCAACGAGATCATATTACACTTGAGCATCACTATCGAGTTGATATTTTTAATGGTGCAATAGACTGTCAATTACAAGAGTTGAGTACAAGATTTAGTGACAATATGATAGAATTACTTACTCTGAGTTGTGCTTTGGATCCTAAAGATGGTTGCAAATCTTTTAATATTGATGACATTTGTAATCTTGCGAAAAGATTTTATCCTCAAGACTTTACGGAGTTAGAAAAAGAAGAGTTGAGAACAGAGCTTCGTCACTATGAATTTGAAATTTCGCGACATTTCGATTTGCAAAAATTGACAACTATTTCTGAGTTTTGTCAATGGTTGGTGGCAACAAGAAAATCAGAAATATATCCCCTTCTCTATCGATTGGTTAAACTTGTCCTAACTCTTCCAGTTTCAACTGCAACTACCGAACGGGTATTTTCCGCTATGAACATTATTAAAACCAATCTCCGGAATAAGATGGATGATGGCTTTCTCACTAATTCTTTGATCGTGTATATTGAAAGAGAAATTGTCGAGAAGTTTACTATCGATTCAATCATTGATGGATTTCGTGACTTGAAGGAGCATCGAGCACTATTCTAACTTTTGAATGGTAAGCAATTTTTTAAAAATTTTCTTTAGCATTTTTGTATTTTGAATTTTTTATATATAGTTTGTTTTATTAAAAATTTTTAAAGATTAATATATTTTATATAATATATTTTATTTTATATAATATAATTGAAAATGAATTCTTATTTTTTCATGCGTTATCATACTTTTGAGAGAAAAGTGTAAGGAGAAACTTATCTGGCAGAACTCAAGTCAAGATATGGAGTTCTTGGGCTAAATTACTCTCTTATCTGACAGTTCAAGATATGGAGAGGCATTATCTGCTCTCAGGAAGTGCTGATGGTGTTATCATGATCTGGAAGATATATCCTAAAAAAAGAGAGGTATGCGTCTTTTTTTTTTTTTTCCGGGTGGTCACATTCTATTTTCCTATTTTGTAGTTGCCTTAGTAGTGATGAATTTATGGGCGTCCCCATTTCTTGGATAGGTCCTTGCACTACAATTTAGTCCTAACTTTTGTCAAATATGGAATAGTTCAGCAACATTATGTTGCTATGTAAGATAAATTTTTTAGGACATACCATTATTCTCTCCATTATGTTTCCTTTAGTTATATTTCCTTCATAGTTGGTAAATTATTTGCAATTTTCTCATGCAGATTACTATTATTCAATCATTGATGGATTTCGTGACTTGAAGGAGCGTCGAGCACTATTCTAACTTTTGAATGGTAAGCAATTTTTTTAAAATTTTCTTTAGCATTTTTGTATTTTAAATTTTTTATATATAATTTGTTTTATTAATAATTTTTAAAGATTAATATATTTTATATAATATATTTTTGGCCCCCCCAGAATCAAACTCCTAGCTTCGTCCGGCACTTAAATCCTTGATATATATATATATATATATATATCCTATTTGATTGTATTTATATCTGAAAATGCCTAATTCAAATCGAACATTAAATTGTTTGGGCCATCTGTTTGGTGTTGAACCAACTGAGATAAGAAATTAATATTAAAAACTTGAACACTTAAAATATTTTGGTTGACTAAGGGTATGTTTGTTTTTCTAAAAAAGTTTATTGAACCTTTTTTGCAGCTTATTCTGGTCATCCATAATTTCTTTATTCTCTCAACTAGTTTAACAAAAATGGTTTAGAATAATTCTTCAAGCCTTAAGACAGAAAAATTTAGAGGGATAGGATTTCTGAGGTGGCAAGAACAATTAGAGGCTTGGTTAATTATCTTAGACCTCATAACTGTAATTGAAAAAATACCTCCTTATCCTACTTCTAAAATTTCTTTTGCTCTTCAACAACTCCCGCTGATTCTTCTAAATCTAAATTTTTTTCTAAATCTGCTACTACTTTAGTTACTGAACATGTATCTAATGGATCCCCCCAGGAAATTGAATTTTAATGTAGATTTTGATTACTTAGTTGTCTATCTGATGAACTTTACGAAACCTGTAGAAAATGCCTAACAGCCAAAGATTTATGGTATACTCTAGAAGATGGCGCTGCTAGGTTTACCATAACTGGTTTTAACAATTTTAGAATGATCGATAACATTCCTATAAACGATCAAATCCACCAATTTCAGAATTTTGTCCAAGAGATTAATAGAAATGGTTCAACCTTAAATGATAGCTATTAGGCTACCTCCCTATTGGACAAATTACCTCCTTCCTGGTCGAAATGTGCCCATGAACTTAGAAGAACCCAGGGAACTCTTCAACTTAGGTCGGTAATCCAAGTAATTAGAATAAAAGATCAATACCGATTTAGGGAGATTAAACTGACCCATAACCAATCAAATATAAACCTGACCGAGATTCAGAACCAAAGCCATATCAACGAATCAAGTAGGAATAGGATGAAGGATGTCTTCTATTATATATGTGGTCGGGACAAGCATTTTGCTCCAAAATGCTTTTATTGGAAGAAAAAGAAGGTTCTCTACAAGAAATGCCAAAACAATCAGAACAACTATTCTAAACCTCAGTTCAACATGATTGAAGGTGAACCTTCAAACTTCACTTTTTGGTCAGACTCTTTTATATCTAATGCAAGGATTTAAGTGCCGTGGCACGGGATCGTGCCGAAAACTTGCCTGCACGGTACGGTACGGTGCGTGCCGAGCCGTGCCGGTCACAAAAAATACATACGTGCCGACACATAATGGCATGAAATATTTATTTTCATTAGCAACAAAATTTTTTAATTGCTTATTATGTATCTTTATCAAATATTTTGAACTTTATTGAGAAAATTACTTAGTAAATTTAAGAAAAAAGGGTTTTGAACTATGCCATCGGCACGGGGGTTGTATCGTGCCGGTATCTTGTTGGTACGGTACGGCACGGTGGATACGGCTCGTGCCGATGGATACTTAAATCCTTGATCTAATGTTAATCATACCTATCATGATTTAGATTGGTGGTTAGATTCAGGAGCCAATGTCCATGTCTGTACTAATATGTCCCTATTCTTCTCTTAACAGGACTCAGGTGGAGGATGTGTGACCGTTGAAGACGAAAACCTAATCAATGTGCTGGGGATTGGAACAGTCAAATTGAAATTAACTTCTGGAAAGACTTAGATCCTTCACAATGTGCAGCATGTTCTCGAGATCCGACGAAACCTGATTAGTGGATCTTTATTAGTGCAATTAGGATATAAGATTGTACTTGAATCTAATAAAGTTGTAATTTCTAAGGAGGAAAAATGTATAGAAAAAGGTTTTGTATCTAAGCGTTTATTCAAATTGAATGTACTTTTTTTTGCTGATATTAAATTTTTTTCTACTTCTACTTCTACTATTGTTTTAAATACTGAATCTTGTGATGCATGGCATGGTAGATTAGGGCATGTGAACCTAAGATCTATTCTGAAATTGACCAATCTTAACCGTGTATCCAAACTCAAGATTGATTCCAAATCCAAATGTGAGATTTGTACCCAAGCTAAGCAACCTAGGAAATCTTTTAAATATGTTCCTTATAGGAATACCCAGATTATTGAACTGATTCATAGTGATATCTGTGATTCTAATAGAGGAACTACCCGGGAAGGAAGTCGTTACTTTGTGACCTTTATTGACGATATAGTGCTCCGGTTCCGCTAAAGTAGCGAAGTGCGGATAAGTCACTCTAAGCATATTTTAAAATATGATAAAAATGATGTGGAACAAGTTTGGTTCAAAACAAATAGCATTCAGATCAAAAGTGAGTTGAAACGAGCGAAAAAGGGCAAAAATCTGCAGCATTCCAAGTTTCAGGCTGAGTTTTGGGCGCCCGGAAACACCCCGCAAGCGCCCGGTTTACAGGTTCGGGCCCTGCTGCGGGCGCCCTGGCCAGCTTTTGGATCCTGAGGTTTCTGGCGCCTGGGTCATTTTTTGGGCACCCGAATCCTGCGGTAGAAAGTCAGGTTGAGGAAAAAAGTGGATTTTGGCAGGACCAGTTTGGTCATTTCACTTACTCTGCTACCCCAACCACCCCTGACAGAGAAAACCCAACTCTCCCTCTCTCTTTCCTCCATCCCTCTCACTCCCAACTCTCTTTCTCTCTCTCTTTGTTTGAATCCAGAAAAGACAAAAAAAAAAGAAGTGAGGGAGTGTGGTGCACACTCTCTCTTGGTGTGGGTGGTCCAGGAAAGAAAAAGAAAGGAGGTGGGGGGTGCCTTCTCTCCCTTTCCACGGGCTGCTACAGGAAGAGAAAAAGGAAGAAAAGAAGAAAAGAAGGCAGAAAAGAAGAAAAGAAAGAAAAAAAAAAAGGTTGTGGACTGTGGTGTCCCTTGGCCCCGTGTGACTTAACTGTACGGTCGGCGGTGAGAAAACACTTATTTTTGGTGTACCGAGTCCGTTGCGCGTCAAATGGACGCCACAAAACGGACTCAGCGCGCGAAAACGGTCAAAATTGGCTATTTCCGGGCTAAATGGGCCTACTAGTCCTATTTTGGTAACAGACCGGTTCACGGCCCATGGCGGGTGCACCGGGACCATCGAAGACGCGGGCAAGCCACATGGCGGAGCGCAATTGGCCGAGCCGCATGCGTTGCGCCGCGATTGGCGCCAGCGAGCCACGTGGCAGCGTGCCATTGGGTGGTGCGCGGACCCGGTAGACCCGGCGTGTCGCACGCCGCGTGCTCCCCGCCGTGGACAACGCCGTCCACGTGGCGCGCTGCGGTTGGCGGGCGCCAACCACCGCGCGGACACAAGGCGCACGGAGCGAGACGTGGACACGTGGCATGATCCGGCGCTTACGGGCACTGTGTGGAGGCCGCGCGGATACGTGCCACGCGTCCCGGGCGCAGTACTATTCGGATCCGAGCGCCCGAATGTGGGCCCTTGATCCGAAATGGAGTTTTGGGGTTTTTCTTCTATAAATTGGCCCTTTGGCTGCCATTTTGGAACTTTTGGAGAATTTTTCTTGGGGTCTCCTTCGACGGAGAGAAACTTCATCAAGTCTTCTACACTTTTAGGATTTTTCGAGGATTTTTGGAGATCGTTTCATCAGCTTCTTCCCCGACTCCGCGAGCTTCAACGTTCCTCCGATTGCGGTTTTCTTCGTCGACGTTTCGTCTGCGGACTGCCCAGAGCTAACCCCTTGGAGATTTTTGCTAATTTTTGGTTCTGGATCTTCATGACAGGTAGGTCTTCGATTTTGGTACTCATCACTCCTCTCCGTTTTGAGTTTTTATGGGAGTTCTCATAGTATCTTTAGACCCTTTTTTGCACTGTAGTTTTTCTGGACAGCGGGGGAGCTTTTATGCTTTTTCTCAACCGTTTGTTGGCGGAATTTGATGTTTAAGGACTCGATCTCCATCTAGACTTCGAGAGGAACGCAACCGTACCTCTCCTGGATTTTTTGGAGGGCATTTTGCAGGTGAACTTTTCCTATCTTTGGAGCTGTATAACAAGGTTTTGGTGCTGAAATCTGTATTTTGACTCATCGCGACTTTCGGCTTTGTTTTTCAGTTTTTATTGGGATTTTGAACTTGTGTGAGAATGTAAAAGTTGGGACTCCATATGATCGAGGTGAGCATCTTTCTTTTTGGTTCCGGGTAAAAATTGTGTGTGGTTTGGCTTCTACACACCATTGATACTCACGCTGAATTTTGCAGTGGACCGTTTGGACAGCACTTGGTATTTTGAGCACCACCGTTTACCCGGGAGAGGTTTTTTTGGAGCTTTTAGGTTCGTTGGAACCGTGAGTGTGACGCCCCAACTTCCCAGGGGGTCACCCATCCTAGAACTACTCTAGCTCTAGCACGCTTAACTCTCTTAACCTCTTGGATCTTGCTACCACCCAAAATGCTATAGCCGGGTTAAGAGATTTAGTCCTATTATATCATTTATATATAGGACTATTTCAAATTCCAGGGGTGTCACATTCCTCCCCCCTTTAAGCCCTGACGTCCACGTCAGGCTCAAGCACACTCACTAGTACCAGGCGATGTGAGACTCGTCTCGCTAGCCTTAGCCGACCTTGTAGGGAGCTACACTCCACCTACAACGGTCATTAGCCGGGGAGCCACGCTCTACCCGCTATATAACCCTTGCTCAACCGAGACTCATCTCACATTTCCGGCTGGTGATTGGCTCTGATACCAACTGAGACGCCCCAACTTCCCAGGGGGTCACCCATCCTAGAACTACTCTAGCTCTAGCACGCTTAACTCTCTTAACCTCTTGGGTCTTGCTACCAGCCAAAATGTTATAGCCGGGTTAAGAGATTTAGTCCTATTATATCATTTATATATAGGACTATTTCAAATTCCGGGGGTGTCACAGTGAGAACCCGTGGAACACGCATGTTCAGTTTCAGCCACTTCGAACCCCGAATCAGCGCATTCCAGGTGGGTTGGATTTCCTCCAAAATTAGCGGGCAGCGTACTAATTCTATGTCATAGTATGCATGCATGATAAGTAAAGTACTCCTTTTTGTGGACCGAGATGCAAGCATGCATGATAGGATTAGTAAATTGATTTATTCTTGTGATAATTAAATATTGGAACCTTGACTAACACTCCGCCATATGTTTGCATGTATTTAACCAGACTAGTAGAAAACCCTCACTTGGGCTAGTTTTCTTCATGTTTTAGACTTCCCACACTCTGTATTCTTTTTTCCTTGATTTAGAGTTTCTCCTCGCCCGGATAGTAGGCCGAGTGGTCGGGATATGGTGGGATGCATTGACACTCATGCCTAGGGGCCGAGTGGAGTCTGGTAGCTGAGGCTAGATCAGGGCTTGTGTCGGGAGCCATTCGGGTCGACAGTGGTCCCGGGTCATCGAGTATTCTCCGACCAGTGTTATTGGCACTGTGTTCGTAGTAGTGTTGAGCTGGTGATAGCAAGACCTTGAACCCAGACTGTTTTTGGACACACACATGATTTCAGTAAACCAATATTTTTCTTCCGAATTTCGAAGGGTCGCCGGAGCCTGTTCTTATTTGATTGGATGAATGCATTAGCCCTTCGGGGTTTGGAAAATAAAACTGTAACGACCCGGCCCACTAGCAATAATAACTCGTTGGGCCCAAACCACAGCCCAAAATGCTTAAGCCCAGTTATTATTACTAGTGTCCAAGTCTCATATAAACCCAATCACAAATCCATCCACATCTGATGTGGGACTATTGGGGGCGTCACAGACTCCCCCCGTTTAGGCCTGACGTCCTCGTCAGCCCAAACACACACACAGCAGCCCAAGATCACCAGGCGATGTGAGACTCGTCTCGCTAGCCCTGTCATCTAGACCCAGGCTCAGCCGAGACTCGCCGCACACTTCCGGCTGGTTATTGGCTCTGATACCAAATGTAACGACCCGGCCCACTAGCAATAATAACTCGTTGGGCCCAAACCACAGCCCAAAATGCTTAAGCCCAGTTATTATTACTAGTGTCCAAGTCTCATATAAACCCAATCACAAATCCATCCACATCTGATGTGGGACTATTGGGGGCGTCACAGCCATCTGCTGGGCTATCCCAGCAAAAATGCGGTGAACTGATCCTCTAACAGCTGTCAAAAATCCGAGCCCTCAGGCTCCACTGACATATCAAACCCATGGCTCGTACAACAACCGCAGCTAACACTGTACCCACTATGACCACTAAGCCCAGAGCGCTTGGAGAAGTCATTGATCCTCCAATTGTCCCCGCGTCACATGTTATGGTGACTTTTGTTTAGCCGTGCATGTATAGGGGAGTCTTTGTCCTTGGGATAGAGAGTCTTCTATACGTGTGGCGGTCTGTTGCGCCCAGTTTGCAAACTCTGATTTACTTAACAAAAAAAAAAAATTATTACCGGATTTTTAAAACTCGGGGCGTGACAAAAACTTGTTTTAACTGATATTTCTTAAAGAACTAAAATTCATTAAATTGGGTTTCTCAAATCAAAATGGTTTTCTGTAATAACTGTCATCTTTTCTTGTAAACTTACTCATCCGAGAGGGTTCGAGCGATCTGGGTTCTAAGGGCTGCTTTCACATTTGGGTCGAGAGCTACGAGAAGCTGTACCTGGAACCTGTTCTTGTTTGATTTGAGTTCTAGGTGCTAGTCTCCCAAAACTTTCGAACCCTAATTGGTGCCCTCCGGATGTTTTACCCGAGGAAGCTAATTTCCTCGAACTGTAAGGGGTCGAGAACTTCGAAAGGTTGAGTCTAGAGTCTGTTCTTATTTGATTGGGGTTCTAGGCACCGGCCTTTCAGGATTCTCGGACCCTTGCTGTGTCGGTCAGTTCTTTCTCGTCTGTGAGTTCGGTATTCTATTTTGGGAGTTGTTTGGGATGACAGTGGTCCCGAGCTGTTGAGTGTTTTCGGCTGATGTTGTTAGTGTTGAGTTATTGTTTCCGATCTGATTGATCGTGGATTTGGATTATAACCTGCATGAGCCATATGGAGCTCGACAGAAATGCGCGGATACCTTTCTCGGTGGGGTCGCTCCCCTCGAGTGCCGCTCCGGAGTTGGGCCTGTTACTTTACTATCGCGACTTGTCGACACAGTCCGAGTGGGACCGCCTACATAATTTCCGTCCCAGTGGGGATGTGTGGTGACAAGTAGGCGCGGATTTGACTGGACCCTATGTGGCAGTCAGTGTGATTGGGTTGATTGAGTATATCGAGTAGATGCATTTTATCATCTGTATCATTCTTTGAGCATCATAGATAGAGGCATGGTAGCTGTAGAGTTATTTCCAACTTTTCATTTTCAGTTATACTGCATTGTTATTTTATGCCTCTAGTAGACTTAGTGGGCAGACCGTTGGTCTTGGAGACGGTACCCACTGAGAACTACTGTTAGATGTAGTTCTCACACCCTCTGTTGGTGACAGTTTTTCCAGAGGCATCTACCCGTTCCTACTTCAGTTGCTGCACCAGCTGATCGAGGTAAGGGAGTCGCGAGCTAGTTCCCTACCCGTCCTTGGAGTGTAGCTGTACCCCATTTTGGAGCTTTGTAGTACAGTCTGTTGGTTTATTGTATATTTTACTTTGAGAGTTTTATTTTGGAGAGACTTATGTATTGTGAGGATCAGACTTGTACTATTTGGAGTTGTATTTTTTTATTTTAGTAGTTTACTTTTCTCGCTCTGATATTTGTATAGCTGTAGTAGTATATTTTGCAGGTTAGACGCTTCGTCTATGCGGGGCTTCCCGTATGGGCGGCGGATCTGCTCGCAAGTCCGGGTCACAGTTTCGACCCCGGGGCGTGACATGGGCTTTGGAGCTCCAACCTCTTGGGGATTTTGGAAGAAGACTCCAAGGAAGCTTGGAAGAAGAGCTTCAAACCTCCTTCTTTTTTTTTCTTTTGGCCAAGAGCCCAAGAAGAGGTATGTAAAAATTTAGGATTTTTATTTTAGGACTTTTTGTGGGTTTTAAAAGAGATAGAAATGATCTCTTATGTATATTATCCTATTTTTTAGGAATCTTTTGGAGGTTTAAGAGATCAAATACCACCCTCTTGCAAAAAACATATAGAAGGTGGGGAATATTTTCGAAAAAAGGTGATCTCTCCTATTTTTCTTTGTTTTTTAATTATAAGCATGCTAGTAGACATTATAATAAATTGGGTGATGAATGTGATTAATTAGGGTTTGGCCCTAAAAGAGAAATTATTGCTAAAACCTAATGTAGGTCGCTTATGTTGGTAAAAAATGCTATTTCCTTTGCTTTTTAAATTAGAAGAATGTTAGTAGGCATAGTAATTTATTAGGTGATGAATGTGATTAATTAGGGCTTGGCCTTAAAAGAGAAATTATTACTAAACCCAATGTAGGTTGGTTATGTTTGTAAATGATGATATTTCCTTTGCTTTATAAAATTAGAAGCATGTTGGTAAATAATGATATTTGACCTAGGAGAAAACCTAAGGTAAGAGTTCAAGATGAGTGGCATTGAAACCTAGGAGATACCCCTAAGCAAGAATGTGTGGCATTGTTATAGGAGTTAAAGTAAGGTTGCATGATATAGAGTGTTCAACATAAAGTTAAAACTCTAAGATTTATGGTTTCGGTTGAGGTTGAGGAGTTTGTAGTAATTATCAACCCTAGAGCTTTGGTCTTAAGGTTAATGTGCAAAGTGAACAAGTGTAATAACTTCAACCTAAGGGGTGGCTATTCTTGAGTCAATGACCTAGGGTAAAAGATGAAAGAAAAAGCCTAAAGCTAAATTGCAAAAGAAGATAAAATTGAAAGATAATTGGACTAATGGCACCTTCGGATTTGAGAATCGTATTTTGGGAGTGTGAGAGCGGTATGCCTTCTCCCTGGGCAAGTGCCCAATGTCGCGCGAGGTACTTCCGAACGGCATGACAAGAAGCGCCTTTGGGTCAAAAGACTCACCCACGGTAGCATGACTACAATGGTTCATTTCCATCTGGTGAGGCTCTTCCAAAGGGTCATGTAACTAAATGAAAGTGTAAAGTGGCAAAAAAAGCTAAAAGAAAGTTTAAAGTGGCTAAGAGTTAAAGATGAAAAGCCAAGTGGCTAAAGAGTTAAAAAAGGGCATAAAGTGGCCTAAGAATTAAAAGAAAAGTAAAGTGGCCAAGTTGGCCGGGATAGATGTGAACATTTCTTATAGCGGCATAGTTAGGGATGTCAACGGGTCAGATTCGGGGCGGATTTTTAAAAATCCGAACCTGAACCCGAACCCGACTATCAAACCCGAACCCGAACCCAACTATCAAACCCGAACCCGAACCCGAATCCGACGGATTTTAAAAATCCATATCCAAATCCGAACCCGACCAAAAATCCAAAACCCGAACCCGAACCCAAACCCGAAAATCCAAACCCGAAATAATTATTTTTCTTTTTTTCTTTACAATATTTCAAAATATATTATATTAAATTTAAATTTTTAAAATATAAATTTAAATATAATATTAAATATTTATATACACATATATTATATAACGTAAAATTAATTCGGGTTCGGGTTCGGATCGTGTACAATCATAATCCATATTCAAATCCAAATCCGTCGGGTTTTCATTTTTTATATCCATATCCGAATCCATATCCGTTTAATATCGGGTAAATCCATTCCATTCGGATTCGGGTTCGAATAAAATTTCGGGTATCCGTATCCATTGACATCCCTAGGCATAGTGGTCGTGTCATGGCAAGTAGTGGCATAGTGGCCGTGTCATGGCAAGTAGTACACTATATGAGCATGTTAATTAACATTTACAGCTGTCCTTATCATATATTACCTGCTATATTGCTTTCATTGGATCAAGTGGTGTACAGCATTCTTTCTCGGTGGTTGAACCCACTGAAAACTTTTAGTAGTTCTCACACCCTTGGGTGACCATCTTTACAGGTTCAGATAGCACCGGTGAGGCACGAGACAGGGGCAAGAGCCCAGCAGCTTAGCGACCTAGCAGGTCTAGAGTCGTCAGCATCATTTTGAGTTATTTTTGAGTGAACCTTGTAAGTGAGGAAAAAAAAAGAATGTAAACTTTTAATACTTGTTTAAACATATTGATGGAAAGATGTAATTTACTTTTATTTGGTGGTTCACTCATGTATTTACTTTCATTGCATGTTAAACTGGTTGTTTGAATGAATAAAAGTTTTAGTTGTTAGTTTTTATACTATGATTCTTACTCTTCCGCATACACTCATTTCTGTTCAAATGGATGTAACCGTTCCTTTCGGGCATAGAGAGGTCATGCCCGATTGACGGGTCTGTTGGCGTGTCCGAACTGTCCAAATTGGCGGTCTCGGGGAGTGACAGACGACTACTCCAAATATTGTTACACATTTCTCTTGATGACCAAGGATAAAGCCCTCAATAAGTTTAAAGCCTTTAAAGCCGAGGTTGAAAACCAATTAGAAAAGAAAATTAAAATTATAAGGTCTGATAGATGAGGCGAGTATACTTCAAATATATTAAATCTGTTATGCGAGGAATATGGAATAATTCATGAAGTTACTGCTCCGTACTCACCTCAATCTAATGGTGTAGCTGAAAGAAAGAACCGAACCCTATTAGACATGGTTAATGCCATGATTCTAAGTTCTGGTGTACCTCAGAACTTGTGGGGGTAAGCTCTTTTATCAGCTTGTTATCTCCTTAATAATATTACCTCTAAAGATAGAACCTAGACACCATATGAATTTTGGAAAGGAAGAGCACACAGGTTGAGTTACTTCCGAGTGTGGGGTTGTTTGGCTAAGGTATCAATTATGAACCCAAAAGAAAGAAGATTGGATCTAAAACTGTAGATGCTATTTTCATTGGATATTCCCTAAATGACAATATCTATAGATTCCTTGTGACCAACTCTGAGATTTCTGAAATTTCTAATGACACTTTGATCGAATCTAGAGATGCAACCTTCTTTGAAAATATCTTTCCTTTCAAAACCTGCATCTCCTGATCAATCTCTGATTATCAGCCTAATTTGATCATGCTTCTATACCTGCATCTAATTTGTATTATAGTTTAGATCCTATAGAACCTAGCCCATTTGCTGAATTAAGGAAGTAAGAGAACTCGTTTTGAGAAGAACTTTGATGAAGATTTCTTTACTAAGTTGAAAGTACACCTTCATCATATATGGAAGCTATGAGTTCTTCTAAAGCTTCTTTTTGAATGGAGGCTATAAAAAGTGAGATCGAATCGATTATTAATAATAACACTTGGATTCTCACTGATTTACCTCATGGTAACAAACTTTAGGATGTAAATGGATCTTGGAAAGGAAATTAGAACTTACGGATTTCTTTAGAATTTACCTCATGGTAACAAACCTAGCCCATTTGCCGAATTAAGGAAGTAAGAGAACTCATTTTGAGAAGAACTTTGATGAAGATTTCTTTACTAATTTGAAAGTACACCTTCATCATATATGGAAGCTATGAGTTCTTCTAAAGCTTCTTTTTAGAATGAGGCTTTAGAAAGTGAGATCGAATTGATTATTAATAATAACATTTGGATTCTCACTGATTTACCTCATGATAACAAACTTTAGGATGTAAATGGATCTTTATAAAGAAACTTAGAACTTACGAATTAGTAGAGAAGTACAAGGCGCGACTTGTTGCTCAAGGCTTTCAGCAATAAGCTGATATTGACAACTTTAACACATGTGTGCCTGTTGCTTGCATAATTACTATCCGAGTCCTTGTATTAGCATCCATTCATAAGCTTTTGATTCACCAGATGCATGTCAAGACCGCTTTTCTTTACGGCGATCTTGAAGAAGAAATCTATATGACACAACCTGAAGGTTTCTCAGTACTTGGTCAAGAAAATAAGGTGTGTAAATAGTGGCATGAGAAATTCGACACTGTTATAGCATCATATGGATTTCTGATCAACGATTTTGACAATTGTCTCTATTTCAAGATATTTGATGATCGTTGTGTTCTTCTTTGCCTCTATGTTGATGACATCCTGATCCTTGCTCCTGATCTTGATCTGATTAACCAAGTTAAATCATTTTTATCAGACCATTTTGATATGAAGGATCTTGGTGAAGCAGATGTGATTTTAGGAATGAAGATTCTTAGATCATTTGATTCTATTATTCTGACCCAATCTCATTATACCCAAATGGTACTTGATAAATTTGGATATTCTGATTGTTCTCCTGTTTCTTGTAGTGAATTGGGCCTTCGCAAATGCCTAAGGTTGCAATGTGAAATTTTTGGCAATTTATTTGTCAAGTGCAGGATTGAATTAAATTAATTCAGCGCCAAATAGGCACACTAACCGCACTTAACTATTATTAGTTTGATACAGAGTCGAGATTCAATTCCTTAAATTAATTAGCAAGTTTTTAATTATTAAATGATGGGGTGACTCATCAGCTTGTATCTGATTGGTTGGTGGAGGCGGCAAGCTGCTGAGTGAGCTGCCACTTTGGGCACTCGAATTAGTGGAGAGGAGAGCCAAATGCCTTCCACTTGTTAATTAATTTGATTGCACCGCCTTAAGTTCTCTCATTTTCACTACTTGCCACTCAGAGAGAGAAAGAGAGAGAGGAAGAAGGAGAATTAATTTTGGGCGTGGCCGAATAGGAAGAGGAACTAGAGAGCCTTTCTGCAAAGCCTCTTCTTCGTGCGAGCAACGTGGCGGTGACCTCGTATGCAAGGAATTAAGGCATGACATCAAGCTCAACTACTCTTCCACCTTTTCTTCTCTTTCCTTGGATTGGAACATTTTTCAGGTGGGTTTCTAGCATCCAAACTCTATGGACTTCCCTTTATGTCAATTAATTCTATGCTACCTGGGGATTTTCTCTTATGTGGAAGTTTAGCAAGGAAAATTAATATGTATATGTACAGGTATTTTACTGGTTGTGTAACTTGGTCTCTGAGAGCGAAGGTAATTAAACAAAGGTGGTGATGGACTATTCTACAAAATTATCCTTTATATGTTGTAATCTGGAGAAGAGATGGCTCAAGTGAGAACTTGTTAATTAAGGGGTCGTACGTTGGGTACTGAGCAATTCATGTTTGCCTATAGCTTAATTAAATTGCTACTTGACATATTGTATGCTATTAAGATGCTTGTTGACTCTGATACTTGTTGACTCTGTAATTAACCTTGGACTAGGCTATGGCATTTAATTATATCACTTTCCACCTACTTTATATTATCCTTGTTATATCCTAGATGAGGACACTTCCGGTTATGGATTTTATTTGGCATATATGTGATGTTGATCGATTAAACAATAGATGTGTTGTTACTACTACCAGGATTGCGGCAGGGCAGTTGTGTCCTCCGCCGTTACCGAGGGTCGGTCGGTCGGTCGTTTGATACAGAGTTGAGTTTGGTCTATTTGTTGATAGAGTTTACTTGCGACTGGATGTCGTATTGGACTTTAGCCTGCCTGAGCCTTCGTGGTTCCTAGTGAGGTGTACTTCTTCGGTGGGGTCGGTCCTCTCGAGTGCCGCTCCGGAGTTTGGCCCTTTTACACTCATTCGCGCGTGCGGCTGAACCCTAGATCCGGGTAGTTGGGCACGTGGCGTCGCAGGTTGGACTGGACTTTAGTCGGTCCCTTTGATTAGGTTCTATCAGTGTCTCAGTTTTGGTTACTTAGTGATGTATGATTTTCAGCTTTTAGTAGCATAGTAGAGGCATTATAGTAGTAGATTTATTACAGTCTATTTTACAGCTTTACCTTTCAGCTTTTACAATTTTCTCCTATTTTTGCCTCTAGTTGACCTAGTGGGAAGGACGTCATGGTTTGCGGCTGTTACCTACTAGGGACTATTGTTTATATAGTTCTCACACCCACCTTTGTTGCTCCTTTTCAGAGCCTTCAGCGACCGCAGTTGAGGGAGGTAAGGAGACCGTGGGATAGATACGTCTCCTACCAGAGTACCAGAGCTAGAGAACTCCCTGACAGTTTATTTTGCTTTATCACTGTATATTACTGCTGGACCAGCTTTTGGTTACCGATGTTTTATTAGTACCTGTGATGTATGTGGACTTACTTTAGTTGTACAGTGATGATGCTAGTTTAGTATTTTATACTCTGATACCTGTTCTCATTGCTTCTAGTTGTAGCCTCCTAGGATCATTGCTGCTAGTTGTGGACTGCTAGGACTATTTTTCTTGTTGCTGCTTTCATTCAACTTTTGTTGTGACAGGTTCCTGTTTGGGACCGCTTCGTATGTGTAGGAAAGTCTTGTACATACGACGGGGTTGTTGTCGTTCCCGAAATAGCTTCTACTGTGATCCGGAGCGTGACATTTCTACTTCTTTTGATCCAGTGTTCAACTTGTGAAAAATACTGGTAATCCAGTAAATCAGGAGAAATTTGCCCAAATAATTGGTTCTCTGATGTACCTAACTAATAGAACTAGACCTGATATTGCCTATTCCATATCAAGATTGAGTAGATATACTAGTAATCCTAGTATGATTCATTGGATTGCTCTGGAGAGAGTATTTCGTAATCTTAAAGGCACTCTCTCTTATCCTCTCAATTTGTTGGCTATCCTACTGTAATTAAGGGATACAACGATGCCAATTAGATTTCTGATTCTTTGGATATCAAATCCACTTCTGGCTATATTTTTATTCTTGGTGGTAGTATAATTTCTTGGCAATCCACCAAACAGACTATAATAGACAGAAGCACTATAGAGGCCGAGTTGGTTGCCTTTAATACTAATTGTCTTGAAGCCGAATGGCTCAAGAACTTATTGTCAATTCCTTTGATTTCCACTCCTATTCTATCTATTTCTATTCGGTGCGATTCTCGAGCTGCAATTGATTTTTGTAAAAAGAAATTGGTGAATTCTACGGCTAGTCGACACATTAAATTGAGACAAAAGCTTGTTAGATGGCTAACTTCTCATAATATTATTTTTTTGAGTTTTATCAGATCTGAACAGGATCTTAAAGACTACTTGACGAAAGGCGTGAATAGGACTAAAGTCCTAGAGTCATCGACGGGGATGGGACTTTGTTCATAAAGGGCCTTCCTGCAGTAGGAAGCCAACCTTTGTGATAGGAGATCTCTTAAAGAAGGTTCAATGTAGTAAAAACAAGTTGTCAGGTTGGCCAAAGAGCACTTTCTACATTTTATATAGAGAGGCTTTAGCTCCAATCCCATCCCTATGGTGAGTAATGCTCTGCGTAGTGGTTGAGGTTGAGCTTACAACTCTTAATGAAATCTGAGGTGATAACTTTCGCGAGATGTGGCTCTACACATATCCCTGGAGGAGACTACCTATATGAGAGTATTCATATTCGGCCGCGACTATGAGATGTGGACTGTCCACAGAAACTCTTGTGTGAAAAAATTAAGATACTGTGCATGGCCTTTAACATACAGACTCGCGACGAAGAGTTTTATACTGTATGTGTTGCAGTTGAAATCAGGATCAAAGGAACATAGTTCAAAACCTGATTCACTTCGATTCCTTCTGATAGAAACGACTTACACTAAGTGAGGTTAAATCTCCTAAAGATATCTTATCTATTGCATAGTATAAACACCCGATAATTTTATTTTTTTTATTTTTAATTATTGAGTTTAATTCTTATTTTGAAATTTTGAATTTGTTGGAATAAAATTCAAAATCCTCAATAATCATTTTTCTTATTTTTATTAATAATTTAAAAAAAAAAATTATTTATTCTTATTTATTCATATTAATTATTTAAATTAATTAGATTAATTTTGTTTCGATTTCCTTCTTCAACAATTTCTAGAATTTTTGTAGCATTAATTTGTGAGTTTTGCAACTATATTTTAATCATAAAATTGTTAGATAATTTAATCACAATCTAATCTTAGTGCAATTATTTTTTTTCCAACAATAGAGCATTTGAAGTATTTAGAAATTAAATTTCGTGATTTTTTGAATATATTATAAAATTCATCGAGTGGATATAAAATGAACGATAAAAATCAAATGGCCTCCTAAAAATAGAGGATCAAGTTCTTCAATTCAAGATCAGAGTGATTGATCTTGATTTAGATAGTGAAAAGAACTTTCTATAAAAAATTCAACCGATTTATATTCTTCCATATAGTTAAACTAGGAAACGGCTGATACTGGCGATTAAAATTGTCAATTTTGAAGTCTTTTGATCGTAAGGTACATGATAGCAAAAAAATAATAAAATTTGGTTTATAGAATGTTTAAATGCTCTAAATTCTGTTTAAAAGTATGGATCATCAATTCGAAAGCTCTATCATTAAAAACAACTTATAAGTACAAAGGTGTTTGTACTCGTAATAATATAGTACGCGGACTCTATATATATATATATATATATATATATATATATATATATATATATATATATATATATATATATATATATATATATATATATATATATATATATATCAACCCTCTTGGCCCTTGAATCATGCACAACAGGGGGCCTATACACCACCCACCATTGTTGACTTTTGATTCAACAGCCAAAAAGCTTGATCAAGGGGCCAAAACCTATGATCAGTAGGGACTCTGCTTCTAAAAGCATTCCATCTCAATACATATGTTGATTTTATAAAAATGAAATGGCAGAAGAGAACCATTAAAGGATGAAACTGCAAAACTGAAACAGCAGAAGATAAACAGAGAGATAGTATCTAGATTTGGAGAAAAAAGAAACCAAAGATTACTGTAATAAAGCTAACTATTATACTTCGAAAACATCATTTCATATTGTATAATGATTGATAAATAGTTCAGTTGCCAACAGCAAAGAGATCTAGACAAAATAACAAATTCACACCTCCAAATGATGCAGCAACAGCTACAGAGCCAGCAACTGATCCTGCAGCACCAGCTGCTGTTGCAAATCCACCAGCTCCAATAAATGGGACGATGGTTCCTAAAGTGGGAGCTAGTGCACTAAATCCTGCAGCAATTGCTGGAGCAGCAAGACCTGTTAAGGAAAACAGAACAAAAATGATGCCATGATCATTCTCACTAAGATATTTCTTGTTCAGAAAGTTGGTCATTATATGAAGGCTTATATTCTGTAAAATTATCTACTAATTTAAAAACCCCAGCAAAATAATCTGAATTTCAATATATACCCCTTGAAAATGCAGTTTCTAACAAAAATAATCTTATTTTAACTTTGGGGGTCATCCAATTCAGGTGAGGAAGTTGGTTTTGCATTGGAAAAGGCTCTGGAAGGAACATTTTTGTAAAAAGTGAGACAGTCAGAAATCAAGATTTTTGAGGAGCATATATGACAATTCATATTTTGCAGGGATGCAAACAAGTAAATGGATAATTTTGCATGGACATATCTGTTTATCTCTCCTTCGATTAAAAGCTTTGGTACCTCCAGAAATTGCTAACACGGCCCCTCCTGTCAATGCCGCAGCACCAATGATGCCACCACGCTTCCATCTAGACCAGCTACTTTCTTCTGGTTGACAGCCTTCAGACTGCAGTACCTCTTTTGCTGCAGCTATTGCAGAGCAAGCAAGCATTATCTCCATGGCTTCCTATAGAGTAAGGGAATCTCATAAAATAAAATGGATAAATGCAACTTAAACTAAAAGTGAAAGAGAATGCATATGCTGGTTAGACATGAGAATGCTAAATAGTATTCTTTGTGTGGATGCAAGTAACGGTGCTTTGCCTACTGTTGTCAACTGCCATGAGTCTTGAATTGAAAGGAAGATGGTACTGTAAAAAGAATTAGGAAAAGATGTCCAAACAATTATTTTTTTTTAGAACAAGGTAGCTTGCTACTGCTTCACTCCTTAAGGGGGATGAACTAGGCTACAGGGTGAGGCAACCAGGCCTCGAAACGACACGTGAGACCAAAAAATATATATATATATATATATATCATGGCAATTATTTCATGTTTAAGGGATGATATAACTAATGGTCTCCGTACAATTGTGTTTTAATTCAATATACGTAATAGGGCTACAGTAAATGCATCATGGAAATTTTGTCTGAGAAGAGTTTTACATATAATAATACCCATTGATATCTCAGAGAAAAGGAACATGAGTTCTGTCATATAAAGTCTATTGGCATCACCCTATCTAAGCAGTTCTACAAGAGAAACAGCAAAACATATTCTTATTCTAATTAAGAAAAAACAACAAACCACATTTATCCATTGGACATCAAGCCACCCAGCCAAAACTCTTAGAGCAATGCGGTGACGAGCATCGTATCCCTCTCTGTGTTGAGAACTCTTTTTATCATCGTCAGGCATATCAGCCACGCAAGCGGAAAGAAGTTCATAAAGAAATGCCAATTTCCGTTGATTACTGACCAGAAAATCCACTGTAATTGACTTGTTATCCAATAGAACAGTCGATTTGTTAATTGCCGCCTCTTTTCCGAAAATTGCTTTTATCTTTGTTAAATCAAACATTTCAGAAGGCATAGATAACATGGATCTGTCATCTATTACTCTATTAGAGTGATCGGTTGCCTCCTTTTCTCCAAATTTTTGTCCGTTGTTTTCTGACGTACTAGATGCCAATTCAGAAATTTTATGCACCATATCAGAAGTACATGTTTTATCAGAGTTATCTTTATCTTCATACTGCTCTTCCTTGGCAGCCTCAGTTGAACCGGAAGCTGTTTTCAAGCTTGCGACGATTGAATCAACAGCTTTTGACAATGCAAGCTCTTCCTCTGATCTCTCAGAAGAAGTTTCATTGTTGTCAAAGACGATCTTCAGGAACTGGAAAGAACGTGCAAACAAAAAGCAGAAGTTAGTTTCCAGATCACTTATACTTCTTTGACAAAACAGACCCAGGAAAGTAAGATTTAGTGATCTGGACTCTTTTAATCTCAAATATAATAGTCGAAAGGAAGCTAATCTTTCTTCATATTCGCTCTGCAACATTATCTGACATAAACTGGATGAAATTAGTTATTGTGTATATAACCTCAAGTACTTTTAAGAAGCTAAAGTTGCAGATAATACTTAAGCGGCCGCCTAGAATCAAAGATTAATCAGCATACCTTTGAGGAGCGACAGCGAATATGTCTAAGGATGTTTTCGGTAAGAAGGAATACAATTTGAGGACTTTGCACTTAAATTCAAAAATAACTATAAGTTGCAGTTTTAAATCATACGAAAGGCGGTGTTTGTTCAGAATATCCAACAGCAAATTAAAACCGCCATCAAGACCAATCTGCGTGTCAATCCATTTTTCTTCTTTTTATTTGCAAGAAAAAACATCTCATGGGGTGGGGTTTGTCATATCATATAGTTGTCTTGAAAGGCAAAACAACTTATTCTTGAGTAAAAAAAAAAATTAAAAAAAAATTTAGGCTGCTTGGCCAAGCTTTCTACTTCTGCGTTTAGCTGCAGTCGGCTCTAGTAGTGCATTTGATAGATAGAAAAGTTAGGAGCTTTTAGCGCAATTAGAAGTTGAAATGAGATTCTAAGCTCCGATCGTAGATTCTTCTGCAAAGAGAAACTGTTGAGGATATTGTTTTAAGGTGCTTCACCTAATTGCACTGCACATGCAGTGCTTCATTAAATAACTTGTTAGACGAAAAACACGAGCCGACAATACTTAAAATCTAGTTATTATTACTGTTAAAAGTCCCTAACTCAAACACATTACGATTCTCACACGACCACACACTCCATCCAAACTCAAGAACTACATTCCCTACGGCAAACCTCCACGAATCGATCCCCAGGGCAACTCGACGCTGCGGTCTCCTCGATTGCCGCCCAGGACTCGGGATCGATCCCGAGGTGGTGGAAAACGGGGCGTAGCAGGGCGTGGGACTCATGAGTCCAGAGATCGGAGGGGTCGCCATCGCCATCGCCATTGCCATCGCCATCGCCATCTCCATCGCCGCCGCTTTCGCATTGGCCATCGGCGGCAGAGTTGCGGGGGCGGGAGTGGTCGAGCTGGGCTCGGCCGAGTGCGAGAGCGAGGATCGCCGCGGCGGCGCGGCTCTGGGCCGGGGCGAGGAGCGAGCTCGGCATCAGCGGCGACGAGGGGAGGAGGAGAGGGATCGGCTACGGGTCGATCGGGTGAGGGAAGAGGAGATGGGCAAGAGAGAGAGAGAGAGAGAGAGAGAGAGAGAGAGAGAGGGGTTTTGTTTGCGGAGGAGGAGGAGGAGGAGCGGTGCATTTTGTGTTCGCGGTGGCGCGACGAGCGACGCGCGCGGGAGGGTGTGAATCGCACGATTATCGGCGCAGCAACGGTTTAAGACGCTCCTGCTACTTCAAATAAAAGAGACCAAAATGTTAAATAAAAAAGCATTTGGTTCGAAAGAACAAACTATTCGGCAATTATGATGAATAGATATTGACCAAAATGATAAATTTGGTGTTCCTGGGAAAGTTGATGTATTAGATAATTTTAACTGATAAACTCTCTCCTATAATAGAATTTGCAGATAAGCTCTATATTTTAGCATTCCTGCAAAATTGATTGTTCCTGTGAAATTGATTCATTTCCAATGTAAACATACAGCAGTATTTATGTTAAGAAGGCATGTGCATTGTGGATACGGACAACTTGGTCCTTCTTTTCTCTGTTGGAGATGGATTTAGAATGAACTCAAGCAATGGTTTAAGGATCAATTGATGTATGAAAAGGTTGTGGTTGTAGAAGAAGATGTGCACTTGAGATTCCTATAGAGAGTTATTTAAAAAGATCATTTCCAAATATCAAGTTACAAAAAAGAAGAAAAAGAATAAGAAAATTCCTGTAGTAAAGAGTTGATTAACAAAATCGTCGATACCTTTATCAACATATAGCAAATTTGTTCTTTTTTTCCCTGTTTCTATCCAAACTAATGTAGAATGTGCTCGAGAACTACTTCAGTTTTCTAGAAAAGTGTTTGCTTCGTATTTTCTGAAGTGAAGAGGGTGAAGCAGTAGGCCTAGGAAACAGTTCAATTAAAATGCATGCATAGATGAAAGGTGAATAGTCTGTTCTTTCCAAGCAAATATTTTTTTATTTAACATTTTGGTTTCTTTTTCTTTAAGTAATCACCTTTCATCAAAAATCCGATTCTGTTATTATTTGGTTTAGATTTGTATTTATCTAAATTGAAGTTAAATCCTAATCTAATTAGGATAATATGAGATTTAGATTGTTGGGTAAAACTAGAATTTAATTAGGAGTTTAATTAGACTACAAATCCTAATTAGATTCTAGTTTGGAGGCATATATTATATATAGCATACCCGGCCACTTTAATGACTCCGCAACTTTTAATTAGCCGAAGCGCTAATTAATTTAGGTCAATCAAGGAAGATACGTGTTGTTGGTGTTGGTACATACGGCCATATTAATGAAGCCGGAATTTTAATTAGAGGCCATGCTCTAATTAATTTAGCAATCCAAGAGGAGAGAGGCCGTATTGGAGGAGCCATATGTTGCTAATGAAGCCGGCAATTAATTAAGAAATTGAAGCTCTAAGGTGAGGGTGTCCATACGATTGGATTCTTAGGAATCGTTAGGGTGGACGCAAATTTTGATATTTCGGTTTTATTTGGAGTTTCGGTTTTCTTGAGAGATATAATCTTTGTATTCTTCTTTTGACTTTAATAAAAGTCTTTGCTCCGTCTTCGCCCGTGGATGTAGGCCGGTGGCCGAACCACGTAAAACTTGGTGTGCTCCTTCTTTTCTTTTCTTACATTATTTTTTCTTGGATCTATTTTTCGCCGTTTCCATTTAACAAACTGGTATCAGAGCCTTCTATTCCCTTGAGGATTAAGAATTATGACGGCGAAGTTCGAGATCCAGAAATTTGACAGGACCAACAGTTTTGCATTATGGCAAGTCAAGATGCGTGCTATACTAACGCAGCAAGGATTGCAAAAGACACTGTTGGGAAAAGAAAAGATGTCCGATTCATTAACGGCGGAGCAGAAGGAGGAGATTGATGACAAAGCTCTTACGGCAATACAATTATGTTTATCCGATGAGGTATTGCGAGAGGTCTTGGATGAAAAGACCACTGCAGGGCTTTGGCTTAAATTGGAATCTCTCTACATGACGAAGTCTCTCACCAACAAGTTATATTTGAAGCAACGTCTCTTCATGTTGCGCATGGCGGAAGGTACCTCTATTAAATCATATTTAGATGAATTTAATTCTATTATTATGGATCTTCGCTCGATAGATGTTAAGATCGATGAGGAAGATGAAGCCCTTTTATTATTATGTTCTCTACCACTCTCTTATAAGAATTTTCGCGAAACCTTCTTATTTGGTCGAGATACTCTATGTCTCAATGATGTCAAATCTTCTTTATTATCAAAGGAGAGGATTGATATGCAGATAAGTAATGAGACAGGTGGAGCTTCAGGAGAAGGTTTAGTTGCTAGAGGGAGGTCTCGGGAAAGGGGTTCCGGTAATAGAGGTACATCGAGATCAAAGTCAAAACACAGGAATCTGATTTGCGGCTATTGCAAGAATAAGGGTCACATAAAAGCTGATTGTTTCAAGTTGAAAAATAAAGAGCAACGGAAGAATAACGGTGATAAGAATCAAGATCAGAAAAACACCAATGCTAAACCAGAAGCAAGTGTTGCAGCAGGAGAATCAGATGGCGGCGATATTGTCTTCACAGTTACGGATAAGACACGCAGGCAGGATGAGTGGCGTATGGACTCCGCATGTTCCTTCCATATCTGTTCACACAGAGATTGGTTCTCGACGTACAAGCCTATTGATGGTGGAGATGTATTGATGGGAAATCACTCTAAGTGTACAGTTATTGGTATTGGCACTGTTCAGGTACGGATGTACGATGGAGTAGTGAGGACTATATCTGAGGTTCGGCATGTTCCGGATATGAGAAAAAATCTGATTTCATTAGGTACACTTGATGCTAAAGGTTTTAAGTATTCTTCAGTTGATGGATTAATGAAGGTCGCTAAAGGGAATCTTGTAGTGATGAAGGGCAAGTTGACCGACATGTTATATGTTCTACAGGGTTCCACTGTGACAGGTTCAGCAGCGGTGACTTCTTTCTCTATGTCAGATTCAGATAGCACCACATTATGGCATATGCGACTGGGCCATATGAGCGAGTATGGTATGATGAAGTTGAACGAGAGAGGTTTACTTGGTAATCAGAGTTTAGAAAAGTTGGATTTCTGCGAGTATTGTGTTCTTGGCAAACAAAAGAGAGTCAGCTTTAAGGTCGCATTTCATCGAACAAAAGGTACTCTAGATTATATTCATTCTGATCTTTGGGGACCATCTCGTACTCCTACTCATGGTGGTGCTAAATATATGTTGACTTTTATTGATGACTATTCTCGTAAGGTGTGGGTATTCTTTCTGAAAAGTAAGGACGAGGTGTTCAGTTATTTTAAGCAGTGGAAGGTTATGATCGAGCAGCAAACTGAAAAGAAAATCAAAAGATTAAGGACTGATAATGGTTTGGAATTCTGTTCATCAGAGTTTGAAAAATTCTGCAAGAATGAAGGGATCGTTCGACACAAGACCGTTAGGCATACTCCATAGCAAAATGGGGTGGCCGAACGGATGAATAGAACTCTTTTAGAGAGAGCACGTTGCATGCTCTCTAATGCTGGCTTAGCAAAGAGTTTCTGGGCAGAGGCGATCTCTACGGCATGCTATCTGGTAAATCGTTCTCCACATTCGGCACTTGATTGCAAAACTCCGGAGGAGGTATGGTCTGGTAGCCCTTCTGATTATTCTAATTTGCGTATATTTGGTTGTCCTGCTTATTTTCATGTAAATGAAGGCAAGTTAGAACCTAGGGCTAAAAAGTGCATCTTTATTGGTTATGCGACGGGGGTTAAGGGATATAGATTGTGGTGTCCTGAATCGTCTAAATTAATTATTAGTAGGGATGTCACGTTTGATGAGTCTATTATCCTATATCCTAACCGAAATTCTTCTGATGAGACCCCGAGTGCTAGCAAGCAGGTGGAGGTAGAGACCGATGGTATAGTTCAGTCACAGAATTCTTCTCAGTCAAAGGAAGTTCAGTCGCCAGACACCTCAGTTACTGAAACCACACAAGTTGAGAGGCAGAGCATTGCTACAAGTAGAGCGAGGAGACAGATAAAACCACCGCAGAGATATGGTTATGAAGATATGGTTGCCTATATGCTCTTTCAGTGGCACAAGATACAGAAGAAGAAGGAGAACCTTCCACATATAATCAAGCTATTTCTAGTGCTAGTTCTGCAGAGTGGTTGGTAGCAATGAATGAAGAGATGGAGTCTCTTCATAAGAATCACACATGGGAGTTGGTAAAACCGCCTACAGGCAAGAAAATTGTTGGCTGCAAGTGGGTCTTCAAGAAAAAGGAAGGAATCCCTGGCGTGGAAGATACAAGGTATAAAGCTCGTTTAGTTGCTAAGGGCTACAGTCAGGTAGAAGGTGTTGATTTTAATGATATTTTCTCACCCGTCGTGAAGCATACTTCTATTCGTGTTCTTTTATCGTTAGTAGCCATAAATGACTTGTATCTTGAGCAGCTTGATGTTAAGACAGCTTTTCTTCATGGAGAACTTGAGGAGCAAATTTATATGAAGCAGCCAGAGGGATTCATTATTGAAGGGAAGGAGAACCTTGTTTGCCTGTTAAGAAAATCGCTTTATGGCTTGAAGCAGTCTCCTCGACAATAGTACAAGCGGTTTGACTCCTTCATGACAGGTCACGGATATTCAAGAAGCAAGCGTGATAGTTGCGTATATTTTAGGAAGCTTGATCAGGAATCTTTCATATATTTGTTGCTCTATGTCGATGATATGTTGATTGCTTCCGACGACATAGTTGAGATTAATAAGTTGAAGGCTTCATTAAAGGGTGAGTTTGAGATGAAAGATCTGGGTGCTGCTAAAAAAATTCTTGGTATGGAAATTAAGAGAGACAAGAATTCAGGACTTCTGCATTTATCACAAGAAAAATATATAGAGAAAATTCTAAAGCGTTTCGGTATGGCAGACGCAAAACCGGTGAGCACTCATTTTGCGGCGCATTTCAAACTTTCGGCCAAGTTATCACCACAGTCCGATGATGATAAGGAGTACATGTCACATGTTCCATATTCTAGCGCTGTCGGGAGCATCATGTACGCCATGGTTTGCACACGACCGGACATCTCTTACGCAGTGAGCATGGTTAGCAGATATATGACCAATCCTGGTAAGGCTCATTGGCAAGCTGTTAAGTGGATTTTGAGATACTTACGAGATACCACTAACACTTGTTTGGAGTTTGGGAGGTGTAAGGATGGTGTGGTTGGATATGTTGATTCGGATTTCGCAGGTGATTTGGATAGGAGGAGATCACTTTCAGGGTATATTTTCTCTATTGGAGGATGTGCAGTTAGTTGGAAAGCTTCATTACAACCTATTATCGCCTTGTCCACGACCGAGGCGGAATATATTGCTATGACAGAGGGTGTGAAGGAAGCTATGTGGTTAAGAGGCTTATATGGAGAGCTTACTTCTTGTTGGGAGCCGACGATTGTTTATTCAGATAGTCAGAGTGCTATTCATTTGTCTAAAGATCAAATGTTTCATGATAGGACGAAGCACATCGATGTAAAGTTTCACTTTGTTCGGGATGTGATCGGAAAACGCACAGTGACTGTTAAGAAAATTGGTACCGAGGACAATCCGGCGGACATGCTTACTAAGTCTCTTACAATTGCCAAGTTCAAACATTGTTTGGACTTGGTGGCAGTTAGCAGCATTTGAGGCCCTATGGGGCGTTTGGAGAAGACGGAGCACGGAGCATTAAGGAGCATTACGGTGAAATTCAAGTCAAGATGGAGTTTTGTGACAACCTCAACACAGCGGCTAAAGACTACAAATCAAACCAAGGTGGAGATTGTTATTATTTGGTTTAGATTTGTATTTATCTAAATTGATGTTAAATTCTAATCTAATTAGGATAATATGAGATTTAGATTGTTGGGTAAAACTAGAATTTAATTAGGAGTTTAATTAGACTACAAATCCTAATTAGATTCTAGTTTGGAGGCATATATTATATATAGCATACCCGGCCACTTTAATGACTCCGCAACTTTTAATTAGCCGAAGCGCTAATTAATTTAGGTCAATCAAGAAAGATACGTATTGTTGGTGTTGGTACATACGGCCATATTAATGAAGCCGGAATTTTAATTAGAGGCCATGCTCTAATTAATTTAGCAATCCAAGAGGAGAGAGGCCGTATTGGAGGAGCCATATGTTGCTAATGAAGCCTGCAATTAATTAAGAAATTGAAGCTCTAAGGTGAGGGTGTCCATACGATTGGATTCTTAGGAATCGTTAAGGTGGACGCAAATTTTGATATTTCGGTTTTATTTGGAGTTTCGGTTTTCTTGAGAGATATAATCTTTGTATTCTTCTTTTGACTTTAATAAAAGTCTTTGCTCCGTCTTCGCCCGTGGATGTAGGCCGGTGGCCGAACCACGTAAAACTTGGTGTGCTCCTTCTTTTCTTTTCTTACATTATTTTTTTTTGGATCTATTTTTCGCCGTTTCCATTTAACAGATTCTTCTTTTTTTATACTAAAATATGATCTTTTTACTAACCTGTCACTTATGCGGATGGGATAATAGATGTATGAGAACGTTGTCATTGTAGAAGAACATGTGCAATTGAGATTTCTATAGTTATAGAGTTATTGAAAAAGAAAAAAGGTAATTTCCTAATATCAAGTTACAAAAAAAAAAAAAAAAGAATAAGGGAAATACTGTAGTAAAGAGTTGATTAACAAAATCCTCAATACTTTTATCAACATATAGCAAATTTGTTTTTTTTTTCTCCTTGTTTCTATCCAAACCAAACTAGAACGTACTTGAGAATTACTTCAGTTTTCTAGGAAAATACTGTAATAAGCCTCAATTCATGATTTGTGCTCATTTTCATGCATTTCTATCCTATTTCTCACACTGCATTGTGCCTTTCCAACTTCAGTACCGCAAACTTATCTGTACATGATTTGGGGCATCAACGGAAAACAACGCGACTTGGTAATGAATAGAGAAAGAAGTTTGGTCTATTCAGGCCACCTTCTCTTCTCTTAAATGTGTTGCACCTCTTCACCAAGAATGCAAGCAATCAATTCTCTCGCAATTTGGATTTCAAAATTCTTCACAATTTTAACTTAGAACTCAGTTTCCTGGGTGCTCCTCTAGCTGCTGCTGCTAACAGAATAGAAAATCGAGGAGGAGAAGAAGAAGATGATGTTGAGGTTGAAGAGTTGATCAAAAGCCTTCCAGGTGAGTTGTCGTTCCCCTTGGTTCAGTGCACAGCTGCTGCTGCTAGCAAAACTATCTGGAAAGGTAAAAAATCATACTATTTTGCCCTTGGTTCAGTGCACAGTTCATTCTTTATTTTTCAAAAATTTCAATTATTAAAATAATACAAAAATATCTGAAAAAATAAAAAAATAAATTTATCTCACTAACTAACTAAGATTAAGTATTTAACCTATGGTTAACTAGATTTTTCTACCAGAGATAGACGGTAGGTATATATATGAATAACGTTCGATTTTTGAAGAAATAAATATAAAAAGTTAAACTTTGTAGAGATATATCTGCTATTCGATATGTTTACAGAGAGCCGTATGTAATTAACCCAAAAGAAAAAGATGACCCCTTCTTCTGTTTCGAAATAGATGTTAAATTTCAAATTTAAAATTTTCAAATGCAATTCAAATTTACTTGGATAAAAATGTGTGGAGAACCCCTCAAGTATTGGGCCTTTTGATACTAACTTTCTATTTTTCATTGAGAGTTATTATTACTTTTTAATTTTTTAAAAAAATTTAAAATTATAGTAAAAAATTTATTAAATTTATAGGTAATTTCAACAAATTTAATAATTTTAAATATGAGGAGAATTAGTAGATTTGATATAATTTTTAACTTAACTAAAATATAAAAAATCAAATAATTGTTGCTGTTTTTTTATTTTTTTTAGATATAAATTTTATATAATTTGATATACCAGATAATAAACAATTAAGTAATACATTATAACTTATTAAAAAAAAAATAAGGAAACAAATATTTTCATTTTTTTTGTTTCGTAAAATTTGAAAATAATTCACTATCCACTCCTATATAATTTTACATAAAATTTTATTTAAAAATAAAATATAGCAGCAATAAAACATCTGATGTGACACTCTCAAAATTTGAATTAGTTATATATATAAATGATATAATATGACTAAATCTCTTAATCCGGTTATAATATTTTTTGTGGTAGTAACACCAAATAGATTAAGAGAGTTAAGCGTGCTAGAGTTAGAGTAGTTCTAAAATAGGTGATCCCTCTTAAAAGTTGGGGCGTCACACCTAACATAAAAAATCTTGATAAAAAAAAAAAAAATCTAATATACCCTTTAAAATTTTAAAAATATCTACTATATCTAGTGGATATTTAAATTTAGTATTTAAAAGAGTATTTTAAGAATAAAGGGACAAATATAAAAATATTGAATAATAGTGAGCCAATAAAAACAAAGTTGATGGCTCTATTTCACAATATTCAAAAGTTAAGGTCTCGTTTTGCATAGTTGAAGTACTACATTATAATTTACTAAAAAAATTTAGAAATAAAGAAACAATGCTTTTAAAATTTTAAAAATTGGTTAAAATATTTTTTTTTTTTTATAAATACCTACTTATTTATTTATTTTTTCTCTGTCTTTCAAAAACTTACATTTTACTTTTTTAAAATATTAAAAAATATTTTCAGGAGCTACAGTGGTAATGGAGAGTGTAAAATAGCCATACTGCCCTTACTTGTTTTATAAAAAAAATTAAATAATTTTTAAATATTTTCTGTATAAATTATAAAAAATTAACGGAATATTGACGGAATCCTGACGAGCCAAATGAACTTAAATTTTTGAGGGAGTAATATGTAGATTTTTAAAAGTCAACGAAAAAGAAAAAAGGTGTATATTTACAGAAAATTTTATGTAATTTAACTTAAATTTTTTGAATAATAGTGATCGTATACAAGAGCAGAGACGAGAGCTCTATTTCACAATATTTTAAAGTTGAGGCACGGGCGAAAGTAGAAAAGTTTCTGGCATGATCCCTAGCTACCTTACCTCCGCCTTCCTTAGGACTGACACTGACTATTCTTGCATCGAGGTCTTCACGTACTTTTATCACCCTCTTTTCCTTTTCTTTATTCAATAGATTAGTTTGTTAATTCGTAAATAATTCGTGAATGATTGAAAATTCGAATTAAACATGGTGTTTCCAAATTTTTCAAAACATTCGAAATAATTCGTGAATTTTTGAACTAAAAATAATTGTTCACAAATAATTCACGATTTTCGAATTTTTGGACGAAAATTTTACTTAGAGTGTAAAATGGGCCGGGCCGGGCCGCCCGTGGGCCGCCGTGGCCCGGCACGATTACTGTAGCACCGCGTTGGGTCGGCCCGTTCTGATTAATTCGAACTGTGGTAGGCCATCCTTTCAAGGCCCGTCGGCCTGGCCCGGCACGGACGGGCCCAGCCCGGCACGGTTACTGTAGCACCGTGTTGGGTCGGCCCGTTCTGATTATTCGAACTGTGGTAGGCCATCATTTCAAGGCCCGTCGATCTGGCCCGGCACGGACGGGCCCGGCCGGGCACCACACGTGCTGGGCCTGGGCCATGCCAGGCCGAGGTGCAGCTCCGGCCCAGATCCCAAGGCCCAAGGCAACTTGCCTTGGGTTCTGGGGTCAACTCATGGGAAGAAGAGCTCTTGGTCCGAGCTCTTGGCCCTTCTCCCCATTAGATCTCTTCCCAAAGTCCGCTTTTAGAAAATGTGATTTTGATATAATGGATCAAAATCTTTTTATAAATTTATTTTTTAAATAAAAATTTATAAATAATTTTTTAAAATTTTAAATATTTATTATTTTATAATTATTTTGTAAATTTTAAATTTTTTTTATCAAAATATAAAATTAAATAAAAATAATTTATTATTTATATTTTTAAATTATATATATTTTTTTAAAAAAATAAAAATAAAATTTTTAAAAAGTCAGCCCGAAGCACGCCTTTCTGGCCGGAGGGCCGTGCTAGGCCGGATCCTTAGTAGCTCCGGCCCAGTACGGCCTGACCCGAATACGGATTTGAATTCGAACCGAGCCGGACTGGACCCTGGCATGTTTTGGCACGAAAAATGTGGGCCGTGCCGGAACCGAGCCGGACTGGACCCTGGCATGTTTTGGCACAAAAAATGTGGGCCGTGCCGACCCGGCACGGCCCACATTACACCCCTACCCCTCTTTTGTCCCGAAGAAAACCATTTTTCACTTTCAATGAAAAATAATTAGACTTTTTTTCAAAATAACCTTTAAAAAATTTATAATTAGTGAAATTATCCTGTAAAAATTTTATTTAGAAAAATAACTCTTTTTTTGCCAAGCCAGCCAGAGATAGGGTAGTTCTTCAAAAAGCGGGCCTTTATAAAGACGGTGAATTATTCACCGCCTCTAATAAAATTCTATAAAGGCGGTGAATCGTTGACCGTCTTCTATAGACGGTGGACCATTCACTTAATTTTTAAAGTTAAATCAATTTCAAATAAAATTATAGAGAGATACGTAAATAAAATGGGAATGCAGATACGAGTAAGATCTTTAAGAAATTTAAGTTGTTATGATAGAAAGATAAGATAAAATGAGAATGTGAATACCGATTAGATTTTTAAATGATTTAGATTGTTATTCAAGAAAAAAAAAGATAAAAAAAAAATTTTTAATCATAAAATCTAATTTTTTTAAAAAAATTTAGGTTGTTATTAGTTAGTGAACTAATATAAAAAGACATATAAATAAGATAAAAATGAGAATGTAGTTATGAAACAGATTTTTAAAAAATATCCATATTTACGAACAACCTAAATTAGTTAGTGAACAAAATAATTTAAATCTCTTAAAGATTTGACTCATATCAACATTCATATTTTATTTACGTTAAATCTAAAAATGATGAATGATTCAGCATCTTTATAAGTTATTACAGTTATTGCAAAAACGGCGAATTATTCACCGTCTTTACGTAGCGCTGATATAGCAAAAGTAGAATTAGTTTTACAAATAAACGATGTATCATTCACAGTCTTTACGAGTCGCTGATATAGCAAAAGTAAAATTAGTTTTACAAATAAAATTTTGATAGTATTATTTAGTAAATTATAAAATTTTAAAAAATTATTTTTTTAAAAAATTTAATATCCGTACTTACTGGATACACTTTATCATATTTATATTATCAACAGTATTATTATTATATTTATATATTAAGTTAAAAATCGTAATAAATATAAAAAGGAAAAAAAAAAAAAAAAAAAAAAAAAAAAAATCTCTCTCGCACTGTATCGGCTTACTTGGCTCCACCAGCTAATAATATGGCACGATCCTTCGCGCCCACGTGTCTAGCACCACCCAGCACTAGAGTCTACAAAACCCGATCGCGATCGATTCGAAGCCCTCCTCGGCTTCGTTGCCCCTCGAAGCACCAGGAGGAGCGATCGCGGTGCATGTAGGATCGAAATTAGGGCACGGGGAGGAAGGGAGATCGGGAAAGCGGAGGAGGATGGAGGAGGAATCGCCGCACGGTGGCGGCGGAGGACTCGGGGAGGGCTCGCCGCCGCCGCCGCCGCCGCCGCCGCCGCCGGAACCGGTGGCGTCGGCGAGGAAGGGGAAATCATGCAAGGGGTGCCTCTACTACTCCTCGCTCCGCAAATCGCAATCCCGGAACCCTATGTGCTTCGGCATCTCCAGGACCCTTCCACAAGGTTGGAAACCCTGTTGTTTGTTAACTGAATCGTTGATTTGTTTGCGGTTCTGTTGATTTGCTGTGGGAAAAGGGTGATTCTTTTGAGTACTCCAGGCTCTGGTATCGGTTTGTTATGAGTGGGTTTTGATATGTTAACCATGGTGAAGATAAGGGGAAGGAAATGATTTATTTGATTCTAAAGTGAAAAGAAAATTGGCGTAGTAGGTTTTAGTTTTAAGGATATTTGTGTGATTTGTTCGATTGGGGCCTCCGCTGTGCTTCATTATTGAAGTTAAAAGTGGTAGAATTTGTTAACTGACTCGGTAGAAGCTTCATCTGGTAAATAGTTGATTTTTGGCAGATTTTTCTGGATCTGGGAGCTGGAAATTTGATTGTTTGATGAAGATTGTTGTAAATCGTTCCCAGGAACTGCTGTTGGCCCTCAAAATGATCAAACTAATATTGATGAAATTTAGGTTTTGGGGACAATTTTCATGAATTTGCTCATTAGGCTTTTACTTCTATTTGTTCTTTTGTTTTTCTAATTCTTTAATCTCGTTTATCTTCGCAACAGAAGATTAAAAAGTGAAGATGATTTTGTATGCCATCGAAGGAGATTACGGAAGCATATAACAAAATGTTATACTACGAGTTAGGAACCGGGGGAATTACAGAATTTAGTAGATAGAAAAGTCTCTGCCCTTTCATTTATTAGAGTTAGCTCATGTCACAGTACCCTGGTTATAGGAGAAGGGCGCAGGCTGAAGCCAGGTGCACTTTGGTAAGCAGTTGGTTTATTCTTCCATCAAAGTTGAAATGGAAAAACTAGGTGAAGATGAATATCACAAACTGTATGAGTAGGTACCTCGATCCCTCTACTCAGTAGTTTGAGAAGGATTGCTGCTTAGACGCAAGGCCCCAGGGGCGTTGCCTCGTAGTTTTACTTGCACCTCAAGTTGTGCGCCTCGCAGAAGCATGCACCTTAGCCAAGGACCCAGGCACACTTAAGATGCCCCTTATATCGGCTTTGTTAGCCTTGGACATGAGATGCGCAACAAATAATAATTAATATTATTATTTTTTGGGTTCATGTTGAAATATGAGCAACACCCTTTTTGGCTTAGTGATTTTCTTACATTCATATTTATTGTCCAGTGCCAAGCTACATAGTGGGAGAGTCTGAAATGGAGGCGATGAAAGAAGGACGTAGCCTGTCGGACTTCAAGTATTCGTGTGTTGGTTATTCAGTGTTCCTGGATAAGAAAGGAAATCCGAGTGATAATCAGGAGAACCAAGCAGAGTTGCCATTCTGTGTTGGAATTGAGGTTTTTCTCTTCTAAATACAATTTCTTTATTCTATTAATGCTCTTGGGTTGATTCATCTTTTTCTTTGTAATAGTATATTTATTTAGTGTTTTTCTCACTTAAAAGATTTAAAAAAAAAGAAAAAAAGTTATAAACTAATGTAGTAGAAACAACCAACTACTAGCTTTTTCCATCTTGGTCCATTCAGTGTATTTGCTCTACTTAGTATTAGATGGTTTCTAAACATGAATCGCCAATAATTTAGCCAATTCTATCATCTAACATATGTTTTAGGGGAAATATTTGCTAACATAATCTCAATAATTAATGAAATCACTTTGAATAAAAGGCAACTGCATTCATCTCCTTGCTTGTGCCGATCCCTTGTTGCTATGTAGCATAAATAATGTAGTCATTTAGTTAAAATGCTGATAAATAGATCCTATTCTGGTATCACAGCATGCATCAAGTTTTTTCAAGGCTCAAATACAGTTTCCAGTGCTGCTTTCTAGAGAAATTTTTTAGGTGAAATGTCAAAATAGCCAATCATTGTTTTCATAAATAATCTCGCAATGACTATCAGCCTCCTCAGTGGAATGGCTTTGTTTTCTAGTTTTAGCTCCAGCAGTGACAGCTACGAACTGTTTGGTCATTATAGAAAGTCACCAATCGTTCAGAAATTTCAAATTGACTTGAGGAAAATGTAATGTGTTTCAATATGCTCTCACGATCTTTGTACTTAACTTTATAGCGTATTAGGAGCCTACATTCTCAAAAAATATTGAGGAAGAGAGAATATATAATTAAAGTGCTTTGAAGAATGTCATGACTCATGAGTGAGAATGCTGAATTAGTAGAAGTAAAACTAGTATAAGAACTATTTTACTGTTCCTATGTCTATCTTTAGAAATTTTCACTTGGTAGAATCCAAACTCATTTGATCTGTTATATGTCTTAGGAATGCCACTTCATGCTCCATGTCATTATACAACAGCCGTGATTTTCTCGAGTAAAGTGAATTTTTATATCACTCTATTTTGCATGTTTGCCATTTCATAATTGTTTTAAATATGTTGTTGCAGCTGTTGGTTGATAGAAGAGCCTCTACTTCTGCTCATGCTCCTGCTCACGTCCACAAGGAAGGTAATGTGACTAAATATTGAGAGGATTCAGAGAGTGGAAAAGAATTGAGCGAGACATCAACTTGTCGAAATTTTATTGTTTCTTGCTTGCCAGTTAAAGCTACTCTCGCAAATGTAGTCTATCTTGAGTTACAGTTTCTCTTTTCGATGCTTTATAATTGTAATTCAATAGTGAAGAATATTTGTGACGCCCCACTTTCCAGGGGGTCACCCATCCTAGAACTACTCTAGCTCTAGCACGCTTAACTTTCATAACCTCTTGGATCTTGCTACCATCCAAAATGCTATAGCCGGGTTAAGAGATTTAGTCCTATTATATCATTTATATATAGGACTAATCCAAATTCCAGGGGTGTCACAATATTCTCTTTACAATATGAGCGAAGGTTTTTAGCCTACGAATGAAAAATTTCCTGACAATCTGCATGCAAACTTACTTTTGTAGATGCCGCTGCGCATTCTCAACCGCGAGGATACAAACCTTCACACACATCAGGAGAGGAATTCTTAAACAGGCAAGCTCTTGGTCCCAGTTTCTACTTTTACTTCTCGTTAATGAATCAGAACCCTATCAAATGTTCAACAAATATGATACTGATGTTTACACTTGCGCAGGTTTTCGAGGAATGCTGGGCTAGTGGCTTCGGGCGTGGCCAGGAACCTCAACAAAGTTGGCAACTACATCAAAGAAAACATTGACGACATACTGTATCCTTACCGCCGACGACCCAAGTAGAGCCAAGCCTAAAACATAACCTAGCCTCGAAATCGTGACTTCATCTAGATCGAGGAATAAATTATTAGACGGGTAGAATCAAGGATGCATATTTATTTGTTTCCTGCTGTATTATCTGCTATAATTTTGTTACTTAATTTTGAGATCAATGTTTTTCACAAATAGTGAAAACTCTCCGGGTTCTTTTGTTGTTTGTTGCTGTTGTTGCTGCTGCTAATGGTGCAGATTAAAATTATAGAATGTTTTGCCAGACAGGGCTGAAGGGAAGAATAGTGTACGTATGTCCGGCCGAAAAGTTTGAGACTAGCATCTGCCAATTGATTTACTTGAGAGAAACATCAAGTCAACTTGTTGACAGCTATTGTTATTCGTCACATCTAGGGGTGTCAGAGCCGAACACGAGCGAGCATTCGTGTTCGGCTCGTTTAATAAACGAGCCGAACATGAGCTGGCTCGTTTAAATACCGAGCTGAAAAATTCGGCTTGTGTTCGGCTCGTTTATTAACGAGCCGAACACAAGTTGGCTCGCAAACAACAAATTTGATTTTCATTTAAGGTGTAAAGTTGAAAGAAAATTAAAAAATTAAAATTTTAATCTAATAATTAAAATTTATAATAAATTAATAGCCTAAAATTTAAATAGTAATATATATATATATATATATATATATATATATATATATATATATACTCTCAAGTTGTTATCGAGCCGAACACGAGCGAGCTGATCCCGGCTCGTTTATTAAACGAGCTGAAAAATTCGGCTCTTGTTCGGCTAGTTTACTAAACGAGCGATTCGATCTCGAGCTCATTTCGAGCCAAACACGAGTTGGTTTGGAAACAGCGAGCTGAATTGCCACTCCTACTCTGCCAATTATTTGCGACAGGTAAGTATACATTTTCCCACAAAACGAGAATTAATTAAACATTTCATTTGAAAATAACTTAGTTTAGTTTTAATTCTTGTTTTCTTTTTCCTTTGTTGGGGTCTTTGGTCTTTTACCTCTCTTTTGTGTATGCATAATAGGATATATTCTAAACCAATTATATTGTGCCAAGTGAGATAAATATGAGTTATATATAAATAAATTAGTTAGTTAGAAGGAAAATGCTATGTGTACACCCGTAAGGGGTGTACATCTCACACCCCCACCCATCTAAGGGTGGGGGTGTGATGATGGGTCGCTTGATGTGATCCGTAAAAAATATCGTCACCATTAAAATGGTGGAGATGTATGATGTACACTCCGAACCCCACCCATCTAAGGGTGGGGGTGTGATGATGGGTCACTTGATGTGACCCGTAAAAAATATCGCCACCATTAAAATGGTGGAGATGTATGATGTACACCCCTTCGGAGTGTACATGTAGCATTGCTCTAGTTAGAATATGGATATATTTGATTGGACATTAAAAATTCTGGTGGAGTTAATGTAATAAAAAAAATAAAAAATTTCTCAATTCCTCTTTCCCGCCTGAAAAATAAGAAATAAGTCATTATGCATGGTGATAAAATAAACTATTAACCTTTTGTTCCATCTGATATATAAATTTTTTTTTTTTTTTTTTTTTGAAAGTAGATTATCAAATTAGACCTAATAATTCTATCAAAAATTCATATTTCAATCTAAATTTTTGTCCTTTTCCTTCTTTTGAAAATTAAAATATATAATAAAATTTAAAATACTTAAGCGGCCGAATGATTTCGATTTTTGGTGGAACAATGCTATCTATACTCCAGATATGTATAAACTTTGCATTGTAGTCTCTTTGTGATTTATACTAGTTCACTTGTTTTATTATACTTTGTTAACTAAAATTAAGAAAAAAAAACTGTGACTTTTGAATTCATGGATGTACCTAGCTAGAATGTAAGCGTACGGTTGTTGTTTGACTGAAATGGTATTGACATCAAGTCTGTAATTTAGAATAGTTTTATATATAAGGTTTAATAAAGTTAAACTTCTTAATATGAATTTAATATAAATCTAAAAGATTAGAAGGATTTTACGAGTTTAAAGCTAGAGTAGTGCTAGAATGGATTATTTTTTTAGAAAGAGAAGCATTATAAGTTGGTATAAGAGCAAATTACAAGCCGGAAGTGTGGCATGTGTTTGAGCTGAGTTAGGATTATAGCCGAGGACGATCGTTGTAAGTGAAACGTGGCTCTCTACAAAATTGGATAAGGCTAGCGAGCTGAGTCTCATATTAGTATTGTTGCGAATGGTCTGACGATAATATCAAGACTTAAGGAAAAGAAATGTGATACTTTCAAATTTTGGAGCGGTCCTATATAAGATTTAATAGTTAATTTTTTTAACCTGACTATAGTAGCACTAAACATTTTAACTCGACTATAGCATTTTCGACGACTATAGCATTTTCGACGGTGGCTAAATTCAAAATATTAAAAGAATTGAGTGAGTTTAGAATTAAAATAGTTCTAGAGTGACTAATCTCTCCCGAGACACAAAATATTATAAAATTGCTTATCTATAGTTATATTAATTTTCAATAAAAATTGTCACGTGACATTCTTTTCTTCACTTTTATTGTGGGTTCTATCTACCAATTTCTATTTTGAATTAAACCGTCTAGACCAACACTCGTCTTCTTTTCTTTTCTTTTTTTTTTTCTTTTTTTTTTTTTTCGAATAGAACCGGATTACTTTGCATTGAACCCGGTTCATCTCTTTATTAAACCGATTTTTGATTGTCTCCTTTTTTGAATCGAACCAAATCAATTTTTACCTTCTTTCTTTTCGTTTTTGAATCGAACCAACCTATCTTATAAAATGCACTTTGTATTGAACCCAATTATTCTCTTCTTTTAACAGTTTCCTTTATTTTCTCCTTTTTTGAACTGAAACGTCATCTGTTGCTCTCTTTCTCTTTCTTCGCCAGTTACAACAACTATTCGCCTTTCCTTCCGTTAGCCTACTAGTTAATGTGCCCACATCTCTACCTTTAAATATGTTCATACATAAACCTTTGCATTCCTGTTTGTTGGCCTTTCAATTAATGCATTCAACTCTTCCCTGCTGCCACTACAATCGCCTATTACCCCCCCCCCCCCCTCTCTATTTTTTTTTTTCTTCTACTTTGCCGGCAGTAATCCTCTTCCTCACATTTTTCTATACACCGTCGCATGGCCGTCACCGAGGGGGCCGTTATCGCTGTTGCCGAAGAAGAAGTTGTCAATCCGTCCCCACCACTATCAGTGAGGGACCTTTGGCGGGTGCGGCAAGTGCAACGCACGTGGACGTGAAGTGCGCAGCGATAAGAATTAGATCGCATGACAGTAAGGAAAGTGGTGGACGACGTAAAAAAATTAGGATAAGAGTAGAAGTGGTGGAGGACAACAATCTTGGAGGCGGGGTGATAATGGAGATGAGGAAGCTTAGAAGTTTTCAGATATGCGTATTATGCACGTGCTATAAAATACTCTTTCACTGTTGCTATGCCATCAACCCTTTCACTGTTGCTATGCCATCAACTGTAATTTACCAAACAAGTTTTTTGAATTTTATTTTATTTTTACTTTCAAAATTTAGAATTACTTTTCTGCTATTTTTTATATTTTTATTTATATATTTAATTTATGAAATTTTATTATAATTTTTCAGTTTACTAAATAAATCGAGTGCAATAATTGGATGTCTCAACGAGAGCCGAACGCAAGTCGGCGTCGGCTCCGGCAAGCCGACAGCCCTAAAATTCAGAGGCAGGGACTCGTCCTGTCTAAAAATTGCTCATTACAAAATGGCCCACAAATCCTTCCTTCTCTCTCTCTCTCTTACTTTCCTCCTTTCCTTCTCTCCCTTTTCTCTCTCACCTCCGTTTCCACCGTCGACGCAAACGAAGAAACAGCGATCTCTCTCTCTCTCTCTCTCTCTCTCTCTCTCTCCATATCGAACCCAAAAACGAAGGCGACGAGAGAGAGAGAGAGAGAGAGAGAGAGAGAGAGAGAGAGAGAGGAGGAGGAGGCTTCGTGCAGCCCTCTCCCTTAGGGCAATGGGCGGAGCCAACCCATCGTCGTCGTCGTCCTCGACCCCTTCCGCCCTCATCCACCTCTAACAACAAACCCTAGAATCTCTCCACTCGGACCCCATCGAATCCAATGGCTGCACCCCGCATCCTCTACCGCCGAGGCGGCGGCGCGGCGTTGGGCCTCTGTTCTCGGTCGCCGCCGCCGCCGATCGCCGCCGCACCCGATTCGGCTCGCTGCGTCTCGCAGCTCGTGCAGAGCAACGGGAAGAGGGCGTTCCTGGTCGACACATTGGCGTTGGTAACGTAGTGATCCAATGGATCGAGATGTCTCTCTCTTTCGGGGATTGTGTTGCGGTTAAGGTGTTTGATGTTATGCAGGTGAGGAGAATGGAGGCGCAGGGGCTGCCGTCGAAGCAGGCGGAGGTCATCACGTCGGTGATCACGGAGGTTCTCAATGATAGCCTAGAGAACGTAGCGCAATCATTCGTGTCCAAGGGGGATATGCAAAAGGTGATTGCATTCAATGTTGTATTGATTGGTGGGCGTCGGTAATCTTTGTTATCATCGTTAATTAATGTGGATTGATGGTTTATGCAGAGTGAAGTGACGCAAGATTCTGATCTCTCTAAGTTCAAATCTGAAGTACAAAGCTCGCAGGTGCGGCTTATCTTTAATTTTAACCTGAATGAAACTAACTAGAAATATTTACTTGTAAATTATATAATATATCTTTGGTGATGTGATATGCAATAAACCAATTAGAAGCCTGAGCCAATTAACAGATAGTGCTCACTTAGTTTTTCTACCGTTCGAGAGCAGAGGAACTTAGATTTCAGTTTACTCTTCGGTTAGGTTGTATATTTCTCGGCAGAATTTTCCTTCCTCCTTTAGTTTTATCATAGCAAAAATTGGCTAATTTGGATCATTATCACTGTATAACTTAGGGATCTGACACAAAATTTAGGCGGTCCAAATGTTTTATTCATGAATTATTTGAGATTCAGTCAGCAAATGGAGAACAAAACATGAGAATGTTTTCTTAGTAACGAGGTCTATCCTGTATTTGAAAACATTGCGTATAGTTGATAGGTGCTTAAACTTCATGAAGAGAGGTTTGGTTGCAATAACAACCCAGAAGAAGTATTACGAACACGAAATCCCTCTCATGCTTGATTGAAGTGAATATTTGAAGATGATTTCTCAATGAGATTATTTATATTGAGTTGGAAATGCGCATAGCTCATCTTCATTATATGGTGAATAATGAATCTTAGTACTATAGGAAAATAAAAAAGACTTGCTTGCATTGGTTTCAATGTTCTAAAAAGCAGTATGCTGTATGCTGGCAGTCAACTTACAGCATAGCGCATACGTGGTATGCAGTTGCATATGCGGACGCATATACTGTTCAACTTTTAAAATATATAAAAAATTCAAATATAAATGTAAAAAAATATACTTATATATTTTCAAAAAATATAATTAAACAGATATGTGATAAATTGGCTAATTTTTTGTAGAAAATAGTAATTTCTTCATAAGTGTCATTTACCATTACTTTTGTAGCCATCAAATAGACCAACACTTTAAAAATTTAGTACAAAAATATTTAACAATTACAAAAATATTCATCAATATTTATAATATATGATTATTAGAAATGTTAAAAACAAGACCACAAATTATGAAATGTTAATAATCAAGCAATTAAAATAAGAAGATAGTTATGATGATAGTTATATGTGTATATTTATAATCATCAATGATATGCCGGCCACTGCATTTAAGTCCCACCTTAAAACAAAAAAAATAAAAAACTAAAAAAAAAATGAATTGTTGCATTATGTGTACACATATTTGGCCGCTTGCCGCATATGCGGCCGTATATGTAGTTCGACTGCATACTGCACCACATGTTACATATGTGGTGCAGTTGATGGCGCGAGCCGTATGTACCACCACGTATACCGCTTTTTGTAACACTTGGTTTGTGTTTTCGACAAACTGTTCAACGCAAACCAAAGTAGTCTAGTATTATGGCAATGTTTCAATACCAAGTTCAGAGCGAACTTTCCGTGGCATCAAGGAATTGATTTGTAATTGAGACAAAGCCATCTGTTATTGTGTCTGGTTGTCTTGCCAGCAGTTGCAGGTTATATATTGTGCGCCAGTTGAGAATTTAGCTTATGAGTGGAAAACAAGAAGTCCTTATAAGACATCATTCATATGGCTTTTTGATTGAAGCAGGAAACTGGTTTGTATCAGTTAATCAATCTGAGAGTATGGTTAGAGATGTCAACGGGTCGGATTCGGGGCGGATTTTCAAAAACCCGAACCCGAACCCGACTACCAAACCCGAACCCGAACCCGAATCCGATGGATTTTAAAAATCCATATCCAAATCCGAACCCGACCAAAAATCCAAAATCCAAACCCGAACCTGAACCCGAAAATCCAAATCCGAAATAATTTTTTTTCATTTTTTTTATAATATTTCAAAATATATTATATTAAATTTAAATTTTTAAAATATAAATTTAAATATAATATCAAATATTTTTATACACATATATTATATAACGTAAAATCAATTCGGGTTCGGGTCGGATTCGGGTTCGGGTCGGGTATAATCAAAATCCATATCCAAATCCAAATCCGTCGGGTTTTTATTTTTTATATCCATATCCGAATCCATATCCGTTTAACATCGGGTAAATCCATCCCGTTCGGATTCGGGTTCGGATAAAATTTCGGGTATCCGTACCCATTGACATCCCTAAGTATGGTCTAGTTATGATTTAAGCATGGAACTTGATAGTAAGAGGTGGAACATTATGAATCTCTTAGGATCCTATAATTAGGCAGAACTCTCATCCTTTCTTGTGGCAACCAAATTGTGTGATCTCCATTATGGTTGGTTTTTGATGAAAAAACCAATGCGGAACCTGCGATCCTACGAAGATACTAGACATTTATAATATTTTATATGAGGGAATTTATGAGCCTTTTAGTGAAAAACGGACATGAAAAGATGGAGGTACATATTGATATTCATTTTAAATTTCAGGGCAAGTTGACTTTCATATTAAGGGCAGAAAAGAGAGCACATATAACTTTGTTTTTTTATTTTTGTATGTTTAAGTTCTTTAGCCGTTTCGTGCAAGTTACCAAAATTAGAGGTTCGGGGCAACATATATTGAGATTTGAGAATATGATTGATTTTGGACAGTTATACTTAAAATATTTTTACAGTTATATTGCTTCTGTACTCGCATGTTTTTGTCGTCTACTCCTATTGAAATTTCTCTGTTATTTTAACTTTGGAGAGGCCTTACTTCCTTTGCATTGCAGTTATGCATATATTACACAGGAGAGAAACAATTATTTTCCTTTTAACCTTTTGGATCTCAACGGATATTTTTGCTGAAATTCCTTCTTTGCTCAATGTTGGTTCAACTATAAATACAACATTTTGCATGTCTGTTCTTTTCTCAATAAAAGGAAAATTATCTTGTAATCCCCTCAAAAGTACAAGCTTTCTCTTTAATGCATTCTTAATAGCAAAGCATTTATACTTATCTTTCATCCCTTAGGATGGTTCTAGTTGTCTCAGATTAAGCATTTTGCAGATCCGTGGGCCATTATGTCTTTTAAGATTGCTTTTATAATGGTTTTCCGCCTCTTGCTTGCCATATTGTTGAGTTATGACCCTTGAATTTAGACCAAATCACTCCTTACTGGTGTGCTAATTAGTCTTAGTTGGACAAATGTGACCTGTCGCATTGACTTAAAATCAATTTGCTAGCTTATATGTGTAGTATTATATGTAGCTCTGTTGGGAATTATCATTCATGAGTGACTTTTTTTAATCAAGTTTTTCTTTGTTTATTGGAAAAGTAATGTTCCCATTTAGTGTACTTGTGAGCAACTAGTTATTAGTTCAACCATCATGTGTAAGCACTTTTTGCTGTTTTTGTTTTAAACTCCCCTCCTCATTTCTATAGTATTGTTAGGTTTATATATCATGGATGGTTTTAGAATTAGATGTGCGACCGCTAAATTACTGGTAACTTAACGATATGATGAATTTGATTTGTTATATGAATAGCATCTGTCACAAAACCAAGTAGTTTTCATTGTGTTTTTGTGCTTTTTCTCCTTCTATAACTTCCTAAGCGAATTTTAGTTAAACCGTGTTGTTCTTATCTGATTTTACGATCAGTTTCTGATGCACCCTTCCTTAATGATTCTAGTTGTGTTCCACAAGGCACAATGTGCTATGTAGCATCATAATTTCTCTTGCTGGTAGAAGCTTTATTCTTTATGTAATCTGGATCATAAAGCTCAATGTCAGCTGGATGCAGGAACACCATTTTGGTTTGTTGCAGCAGGAGACTGAGAAACTTCGGGGTGATATTGAGAAAATGCGAAGTGAACTCAGGTGCAGTTTCCATTTTTAAATCTTTGTGCAGCATTTCTTTGTAAGGAAATTTTTCTGGTCTTAACTTTGAGCATCTATATCCTGAGGCAGATACGAAATTGACAAGGTCACTGCTGGGCAACGGCTGGATTTAAACCTTGAAAGAGGGTAACGCATAAACTAGTTTTACGCATGCTAATCTACTTTTGCACTGCATCTTAAAGTCAGTCTTGTATTATATCACTATATACTTCTCCTTTTTGGTTACATAGCCTCTGTCTACATTATGTGCAAGGGTTCCACTTGGGATTATCTAAAGAATAAGTCTCCTTTTTGTTTGTACTCTTAACTTGCTCTCCTGTAGGAAGCACTTAGTCGAACAATATAGATGTTTTAAGCCTCATATCAAGATTGGCTCAGTCCTTACGATTTCACCACTCTGTCCTCATTCTAATTGAAGACAAAAGTCCCTAGTTAATAATTTCAATTAAAATTAATCTATGTCTTCTCTGTTAATATCGGAAATTTTATGGGTTTTTGTAGACATGGAGTCTTAGCCTTCAGTCACGAGTAAGTCGGCCAAAATTAGAAAAGCAATACGAGAATTCATACTTACCATCTATGTACTCTTTTCAATTAGCATCTTTGTACTCCTCATTTGATCCACATGAAGAAAGTCTACATTGAACATGATCTAAAGGCACTGATTTTCTTTGGCCGACCGCAAGATCTTGTCCAACTGCATTTGTTTTCTGATTTTTAATTTCTTCTCACAAGCATTTCTTCACTTGTTTAGAAAGCAATCTATCTTGGGCAGCATGTGATGTCGAACAATTTTTACAAATTCTTTATTTTAGCTGTCCTTCTGCATGATAATATAAGTGTACAGATGGACTGATCATCAAGTTGCTGTGTCACAGTAACATCATGGCTATGATATTGAACTGAGATCTGTTACTAATGGCGACTCCTCCCCATCTAATTATTGAAGAATACCTGGACTCTTTCACGTGCTGTTATGATTAATCTAATAAATGCAGGCGCATACGTGATGAACTAGCCAAACAAGGTGCTGAAACTACGCAGCTCACTACGAAGCTTGACCGGGTGCGCTACCTTGATATAATTGGAAAAGAGGGGCAAAAATTTCTACGGATGTAGTTATTTGGCGAAAAAATTAACACTTTTCTCTTCTTTTTTTTTTTTTTTTACTTTTCGGAGCATCTTTTCTGCTTTTGTAACTATGGCCCAGATTCTTTAGAATCCCTAAAATGCCCATACCCCTCAGCCAAAAATGGGACAAGGATCATCTTCAGCCAAAAAGTAAGCTGGCCTTGAGTTGCAAAAACAGAAACAAGGGCTGTTAAGGGAAAAAAGAGAAGTAGATTTTTTTTTTTAATATGTTTTTTTATTTAAAGGCTCATGGATGCCCAAATCTTGCAATTGGTTTAACACAGCTTCTTCATATTCTGATGTGCAGGAAATCCATGCTTTCAGGGCTCAGCTCGAGGCAGCAAAACTCGATATCATAAAGTACTGCGTAGGGACCCTTGTTTCAGTAGCAGCTGTCGGCATCGCTGTTCTCCGCAATTGGATGTAAAAGCATGAAAAAGGAGAGGAGGAGGAGCGGCAACGGAAGTTCTTTTCCTTTCTGGATACATTGGTCACAAAATTGTTGTAACCATCTGTATAAACTATCAAGCATTATTACACAATGATTTCAGGAAGCAAAATTTGTGAATTGGCCCAATTATCTGGGCATTTTTAAGTCCATCTTTTACTTTGGAATTTGAATTATGTTCCTCTCTCCGATCCGCAGTGAGGTCGGCATCCTCTCTGCTTGTTCTCTTGGAGATTGTTCCGAATCTAATGTTCTGTGAGATAAAGACGCAACAAAAATCACAATGCAAAAGAGTTCAGAATAAGTCCTTCAGTAAGCTTGGGCGTGGAATGCCGCTGGTCAAGCTATGGATATGAGGTATGTAGGAAGTTCCTTCTTCGTCTCGCACAATGCTTCATTGCTTCTGTATTTGTCCCTGTTTGCTTTCCGTGGAAGTGCTACTTCAGTTAGCACATCGAATACTCTAAACTGTTGAATTTTGCATACCACAATCCCGGAATGTATCAAAAACCAGATCTGAGCTACTAACCAACATTTCTAATGTAGTTTTTATACCGTATGTTTTCTGTGACATCCTTGGAATGTGTATTAGTCCTATATATAAATGATATAATACGACTAAATCTCTTAACCCGGCTATAGCATTTTGGATGGTAGCAAGATTCAAAGAGGTTATGAGAGTTAAGCGTGCTAGAGCTAGAGTAGTTCTAGAATGGGTGACCTTCTGAAAAGTGGGGCGTCACAGTTGGTATCAGAGCCATTTACCAGCCAGAAATGTGAGATGAGTCTCGGCTGAGCCAGGGTTATATAACGGGTAGAGTGAGGCTCTCCGGTTAATGACCGTTGTTGGTAGAGTGCAGCTCCCCACAAGGTCGGCTAAGGCTAGCGTGACGAGTCTTACATCGCCGGGTGCTTGTGAGTGTCTTTAAGCCTGACGAGGAAGTCAGGGCTTAAAGGGGGAAGAATGTGACACCCCTGAAATGTGTATTAGTCATATATATAAATGATATAATGCGATTAAATCTCTTAATCCGGCTATAGCATTTTGGATGGTAGCAAAATTCAAAAGATTATGAAAATTAAGCGAGCTAGAGCTAGAGTAGTTCTAGAATGGGTGATCTCTTGGGAAGTGGGGCGTCACTTTTTCCCCTAGGCTTTTTGATGTAGGAAACATGCACACATAGTAGTGTTTTGTTTTACTCCTGAAGCCGAGATTAAATCCGAATTTAGATGCCATTTGTGTTATTTGCGAAGCATGTGTGGAGTAAAAGAGAGGAAATGACAATTATATAACTGCATTTTCCGCACTTCAATCATCATTTCAAGAGCTTACTACTGTATTTGTTGTGTGCTTTTGCGCAAAATTACTCTGGATTTGCAAATATATGTACAGTGAAATTTGATGCAGTGGCTGGTCATATAGACTATCTACTGGTCATCATTTTAATCAGAAAAAGTGTAGTATGTGTTGTTGGTGTAATGCTACATAATAATGTCTTGGTAGGAGGGATGTCAATGGGTACAGATATTCGAAATTTTAATCGAATTTGAATCCGAACATAATGGATTTATTCAATGTTAAACGGATATGGATTCGGATACAGATATAAAAAACGAAAGCCTGATGGATTTGGATTTGGATATGAATTTTGACTGGACTCGATCCGAACCCGAACCTGATGTGAATTCGCATTGATTTTATATTATATAATATATGTGTATATAAATATTTGATATTATATTTAAATTTATATTTTAAAAATTTAGATTTAATGTAATATGTTTTGAAATATTGTAAAGAAAAAAAAGGAGAAATAATTGTTTCGGGTTTGAGTTTTTGGGTTCGGATTTGGATTTTAGATTTTTTGTCTGGTTCGAATTTGGATATGAATTTTTTAAATTCGTCGGATTTGGGTTTCGGATTTGGTAGTCGGGTTCGAATTCGGATTTTTGAAAATCTATTTCAAATTCGACCCGGTAAGAGAGATAGAATGCAACTTGGTGCAATATCAGATTTTATTCTAAAAATCCGCATTTGGAATGAATTTTTCGACCTTTTTTTTTGTAATTTTGTGCATGATAATAATGCATCTTACAAAAGGTGTCGATTAGGTTATGCAATTAAGTCATTATTTTCAGCTTTAAAATAACTATAGAATTGTAAAATGGGAACTAGTATAGTTTAGGGCAACAACTTTTTCAAATTTTAAACAATGTTAGGGTTACAATATTAAAAATATTCCCAATCAAAAAGGCAGCAAAGGCCAAATTTTCATCAAAACCTACAGAAAGGTAAGTAAATCCTAGACTTTGTTGGATGAGGTGTCGTAGAAGCAGCATTTCTCAATTTTTTTGTTCAAAGTATATCAATAAACAGGGTTATGAATCTCCAATTATTGGCCATATATATAGGGCTAGGCCATTATGCTTTGGAAAGTATGAAAATCTTGGAACTTCTAAATTGTATTTAATGATGAAATATTTAATTTTATAATCGATTTCGTTAAATTTGATCTATAATATTAAAATTATTTAAAAATTAATTTTTATAATTTTTATATTTTATTTGTAATAAGTAACATCAAAATAACTGACTTAAGATAAAAAGTACATAAAAATAGTAATATATATATATATATATATATATATATATATATATATATATATATATATATAGTTCAGCTATTATGTTTGTACAAATACCAAGTTATTAGTGTTTATAGATTTTTAATACTTGGATGAAAATATATGTGGCTAGGATGATAGTGGGTTTCTTGGATTAAGTGAGTGATTGGTGAAATAGAATAATTTAAGAGATGAAATTAGTCAAAGAGGTAGATTTAATAGTAGAAAACTTACAAGCACCAATGACTTAATGTTATCGATAGTATTTCAGTCTAATTATATATAAAAATTAATAGCACCAATAACTTAGTGCTATCGATAGTATTCCAGTCTAATTATATATATATATATATATATATATAAATAAAAGTAGGGCATGTGGTAGTTGAATTTTCGGTCGAATGGGAACAACACGCCGTAGTAATAGAAAAATAAATGACACATGATGGATTGATACAGTCCAAATCAAAGAGCATTGGCACGGGCACTTTTCGGGGGCTGTTTCCTCTACCATAATAAATTCACATGCGCACATAACTTCAGATAGAATAGGATTTTTAATGAGCTCATTATGGTGGCATGGAACCTTCTCTCATTTAATATAGGAAAATGCTATGTGTACATCCGTAAGGGGTGTACATCTCACACCCCCACCTTGATGATGGGTCACTTGATGTGACCCGTAAACGATATCGTCATCATTAAAATGGTGGAGATGTATGATGTACACCCCTTCGGGGTGTACATGTAGCATTGCTCTTTAATATATATATATCTTCCCGTGAAAAGGAATTGTAGTGTAATATATATATATATATATATATATATATATATATATATATATATATATATATATATATAGAGTTGTGTTGGAATGCTATTGATAGCATCAGCCTAATTTTACCATCCATTTTGTAGTCTTTGAATCGCATTGAGATTCGTAAAAATTCTTTAATTAAAAAGAAAATTTTTTTACTTTTTATTTTTTTTTTTTACTTTTTTTTTTCTTTTTTTTTATTAAAGAATTTTCACGAATCTCAATGCAATCCAAGAGCTTCAAAATGGATGGTAAAGTTGGGCCGGTGCTATCAATAGCATTCCAGCACAACTCATTTATATATATATATATATATATATATATATATATATATATATATATATATATATATATATATATATATATATATATATATATATATATATATATATTATGGGTAAATATAAGTGTACACCCTTCAGGAAAAAACTACTTGTACTCGTAACACCTATTCATGGTTGTTAATTATTAGAGATAATTGCATATAGTTTTTATTAAAGATATTAAACAATAAATATATTTTTATAAAGCTTAAATTATTATATTTATTCTTTTAAAAAAAAGTTTGTTTCTAAATATTTATTACCAAAATTTACATAATCATGAGTTAAAAAATTAATCATAGTTAGGTAAAGAATTAAATAACTTTTTTTCTCTTATATATATATATATATATATATATATATATATATATATATATATATATATATATATATATATATATATATATATAACTAGTCTACTATGCTATCGATAGCACCAAATCATTGGTGCTATTAGGTTTTAGCGCTTGGATTAAGAGATGTGTGGTTAGGATGATAGTGAGTTTCTAGGATTTAGTGGATAGTTGAAAAAATAGTATGATCTAAAAAGTGAAAATAATTAAAGAGCTAGATCTAACGGTGGAAACTTTGGTAGCACCAAATATTTTTTACTATCTATAATATAATAGCCAGACTCTCTCTCTATATATTATTTTAAGGGATAATTGCCTGTGTACCCCTGAAATATGAAGAAATATCTGATTTACCCCTCTTATTTTTTTCTTTCCAATATACCCTTCATATGTTCCACCGTTATTAAAAATACCCCTACCGTTTCCCTTTGTTAAGTTAACTAGGGTTAAACTAGAGTTAAATAATAATCGGAGTTGAAAACTATCGGGTTTAGGGTTTAGAATTTTTTAGGATTTTAGGGTTTAGGGTTTAGGATTTTGTAGGGTTCTAGGGTTTAGGGTTTTGGGTTTTAGGGTTTAGGATTTTTTAGGGTTTTAGGGTTTAGGGTTTTAGGGTTTAGGGATTTAGGGTATATTTGAAAGGGCAAAATAGTAATTACACACAGATAACGACAGTTTCAAACGGTACACTAACAGAGTTTAACTTCAGGGGTATTTTGGAAAGAAGTTGGAACGTAAGAAGGGTAGTTTTAATATTAGCCTTCTAAGAGAGGTAAATCTGAAAACAGAAAAATTTTTAAGAATATGTAAAAAATTACCCCTTATTTTAATATTAATTTTTCTCATTTTTTTTATTTATTTTTTTTATTCATGGCGACGGCAAGATCTACAACGTATATGACAACGTTGACACAAAAACCTCAGCCGTGGCAACAAAAAAAAGTTACGCCCCACACGTGCCAAGACAAAAGTGAAAAGAGAGACGAAAAAAATGCTTTTTATAGGAATAAATTTGTAAAAATAAATTAGTCATTTTATGCATCTACCGTTAATAAACTATTGATGAATTAAAATATAGAGACATATATAAATAGACCGAAAATTTTGAAAAGATATATTTACAAACCAAAAACATTTTGATTGAATAAATCTGATCATTTAAATTTTGTAAAAACTTGTCTGCTATTTGATTTTTTTTTTTTTTTTTTTTTTTTTTTTTTTTTTTTTTTTTTTTTTTTTTTTATATGAGGACATGCATAAAATTAACCCTAATTATTAACTAATGCTACGTACAGTGGGCATTTGATAAGACAAAATAACCATGCGCAATTTCATTTGTCTTTTTTTCCTTCACACTCATTCATTTGAAACTTGAATGATGTTTAATTACCTCTCACTTGTCTTCATATGAGACAGGTTGGGTCAGGGTGATGATGCTAATGCAGAAGATGTTTAATTATTTCACTCAAGTCCCCCAAACAGCTTTTTTGCTGCAGTGGAATGAAGCAGCTTCTAATTTGAGTTTGGTATATTTCTTAGGGCAGGGAGAGGTCATTCAGATATCAGGCCTAGCAAGTAAGAAGTGGGGTCTTATATGGCCATCTATAGTTTGCGCAAACTTCTTCTTCTTCTTCTTCTTCCGCTTTGTTGTTATTGTTATTGTTGAGAAAAATATATAGCAAACTGTTCGCTTAGTAGTTTTTAAGAAATGAATTCAGTTAAAAATATAAAATAATTAGATTTTGAATTTAGAATTACGATTGCTATCCATTAAGGCTCCGTTTGGTTGGGGGATAAAGGGGGAATAGCTCTCTTTATTCCTTAATTCTTATCAAACAGTATTACAAAATGACATGGGATAATTTTTTTTTTTTATCTCTGGCTTAACGGGTTATCCTGGAATAACCCGTTAAGCCTTATTCCTCTTCCTCCATGGAATAAGATTTTATCCCTGGGGGCAGTGAATGGCAAAATTATAATTTATTATTTATAATTAAATTATAATATAAAATAAAAAATAAAAAATAAAAAATATAAATTATAATATAAAATATAAATTATAATATAAAATATAAATTATGATATAAAATATAAATTATAATATAAATTATAAATTATAATATAAATTATAAATTATAATATAAAATATAAAAAATATAATATAAAATATAATTTATTATTTATATTCTTAAAATATAATATAAAATAAAAAATATATTTTTTTAACGTAAGATATAATTTATTATTTATAATTAAATTGCTTCAAATTTAATATAATAATTAAATTAATTTTTCTATAAAAAAAACTAAGGGCAAAGTTGGTATTTTTATAAAAATTTTATCTTCTTTTTTTACTATCCTCTACTATTTCATAATTTTAACCAAACACAATTTTAACTATTCCAGAGAATACCAACTTTTCAACCCAACGCAATTTAACTTTTATACTTCATTATTCCGGAATAACAAGCTATTCCAGATATAAAAAAATTTATATCTCTTAAATTTATTCCGGAACCAAACAAGTCCTAAGTTTTTAAATAACTGTGTTAGGGAGCTCGCTATGTTTGCGCAAACAATTGTTTTAATAGAGTTGATAGAAAGATCATCTTTTAATTAGTAAAATGGTCAAACTACATTTTATGATAGCTTTTGGGTTCGTATTTTAGTTTATGGATCTATCATTATAAAAAAGCAAAAATATAGAAAACTTATATGAGCAATGAATCAATTTGAATTAGCTATCAAATCTTTCAAAATTTTGATTTTATTATTCTATCTTACAATTTGTTTGGTTATTGAGTCCGGCTTTAATTTCATAATTTGAATGCATTATTTATTTTTACAGATTTAAAAACTATACTTCATATAATTCTCACGGTTATAAATTCGTTAAAATAATTAGCGTAAACTTTGAAGTTAAAATATTGTTGCTTAACTCGAATCTAACAAATTAAAAAATTAAGTAGTTAAAATCAAAATTTTTAAAGATTGAATTGTCGATTCAAAATGGTTCGTAGCTCAAGTAAGTTCCTTACGTTTTTACCTAATAAAAATTTGAAACTATCGAATTTTTAAGTAAGAATAATTTCTTGTTAAAAAAGGGCTAGAATCGTGGGGCTCGTCCAGTAGTATACTTAGATTAAAAAATATTTTTTGTATACTTCAAAAGAGGTATATATTTTACATCTTATTTATTCAAAAATAGATGAATGAATAGGATGAATTTTACTGGTCACATCGAAGTGACCAGTTATAGCTTATCTTGTCAAAAAAAAAGTCTGCTATGTAATAGCTACACCATACCATTTATAATCAGCCAATCATATTTTTTTATCTTGAGAGAATAATTTTATAAAAATTAAATTTTTTAAAAAATAATTTGATTGGTTGAAGACACTAGGGATGTCAATGGATACGGATATCCGAAATTTTATCCGAATCCAAATCCGAACGAAATAGATTTATCCGATGTTAAACGGATATGGATTCGGATATGAATATAAAAAATAAAAATCCGATGGATTTGAATTTGGATATGAATTTTGACTGTATCCGATCCGAACACAATCCGAACCCGAATTTATTTTACGTTATATAATATATGTGTATATAAATATTTGATATTATATTTAAATTTATATTTTAAAAATTTAGATTTAATGTAATATATTTTGAAATATTGTAAAGAAAAAAAGAAAAATAATTGTTTCGGGTTGGTTTTGGATTTTTGGTCGGGTTCGGATTTGGATATGAATTTTTAAAATCAGTCGGATTCGGATTTAGATTCGGATTTTGAGTTTGGTAGTCGGGTTCGGATTCAGATTTTTAAAAATTCGTTCCGAATCTAATCCGTTGACATCTCTTAAATACACCACATCAGCAATGTGATCGTTCTAGACTATTTTCCATCCTCTCACTAGTAGAGACTATAATCAAAGGCATTGATAAACTGCATTACATCCTAATTAAAAGTCAGATCAAAAAGGGTGTTTTGAACTTTTTTTTTTTTTATTTTCCCCTCTCTTTGCACTTTATCAGTCTTGTCACTTTTCAAGTCTCAACTATCTCACAGTTCATTTCTCCTGAATAAAAGAAAAGAAGGGTCTTTTGTATGTTGGTAGCTACCAAGTTGCCCTACCAAAGACCGCAAATGTTTCCAATCAAGCTATGCGGCTTCTTCTTCTTTTTAACATGTAGGTTTCTGATCTTAAAAAATTTATATTCATAATCCAAAAGATTGGAACCAGAATTTCTTTATCTTACAGGCAAGAGTTCGAACCTTCTAACATTTTTAAAATATAATCTATACAAATATATGAATTCTCAATTTTTAAGCTGACATGGCATTCATTCCATATTTTGAGAGAATGAGTCCAACTTTAATAACCCTAAATTTTTTTTTGGTGGCCCTTCGCCTTCCTTGCATGTTCTCTATTCTTTTTTCATCTATCGTTTCAATTAATATATCCACCTATATTTAATTAGAATTACTATAAATTCTCTTAATTCTAATCCAAACTCCTCCAACACTTTTTATATCATCAATGCCTTCAAAACTTTCAATGAATGCCAAAGGTCATGAACAATTCATAAAATTGTAGCGGACTTAGTAGGTATTTTTAATGTAGACTTAGTATTAGAGTTTATATTGTCTATAAATAGTGAGATTGCTAAGGCCAAAAAATTGTTTCAATTAATGCGTTCATTCATCTTCAATTATAATTAAAATTTTTTTTTCTAAACTCTAATCCAACATCAATTTCTCTTCCTTATCTTTTTTAATACATCGTCGCATCCACCGTTGCTAGATGGGCCGTCGTCGCCGTCGGTAGAAAATGAGTCATCGAGCCCATCCCCACTGCCATCAATGAAAAACCTTCGGCAGGTGAGGCCAGTGCGGCGCACGAGAGCACAGGGTGTGCAGCGATAGGGATTAGATCGCATGCCAATAGAAGAAAAGGCGCAAAGGAGTTTGAGTGAGGGGATTAGATCGCATGCCAATAAAGAAAGAGGCGCGAAGGAATTGGAGTGGGATTAATAGTGATGGAGGATGAGGATTTTGGAGGCAACGACAGCGATGGCGGTGCCATGGATCAAGGCGATGGTAGGGTGAGGAGAAGGCTTGAAGTTTTCAGATATGAGTACCGTGCACATGCTACATTGTTCTTTTCTACTGTTGTTACAAAATCCTTTAAATTTTATTTTTTTACTTTCAAAATTTATAGTTATTTTTTTTATTTTTTTATATTTTTATTTATTTACTTAATTTATAAATTTTTACTATAATTTCTATCCGTCGCATCGCGCGGATTTCTACACTAGTAGTCAATTATTCTGGACAATAATCGTTGTATCAAACATACCTAGCATAGATGAGTACTAGTGCTTGGTGACCCCAGCATTGTAAGTAATAAATAAATTAATTAATAAAAAAAATAGTGACTAATAACTGGTGGCCAATGGACAAAGGTCACCTCCTGTAACCTTGTAAAATATTGCAATTTTTCTGGTAAAAAAAAGGAAAAAAAAAAAAAGAAAAAAGAAAAAAGAAAAAAAGCATGATTCAACAGCAGATTAAATTATCTTCTTCCTTTTTTTTTCCTTTTTTTTTCTTTTTTACACCACCATCACTCCTCCATTTCTAAACCCGTGGCTTCCACTGCCAGTCTACCCGAAACGCGACCTATAAATTTAGTGCAAGTGATAAAAAATTTGATGATTGATATCCGAGATCAGAATTCAAAGCCTAGTTACTTCACATTTCCAGCTAAGTTTATTTCAAAAATAAACGAAATGGGTAGCATGCTACCTTTCTCTCAAAAAAAAAAAAAAAAAACCAACTTAACAAAAGAAAAGGTTAACAATGAAAGAGAATATATATATATATATATATAGAGAGAGAGAGAGAGAGAGAGAGAGAGAGTAGAGCAATTATAAAGTCAAATTATGTTTGTAAATTTTTTATTATTAAATTTGTATTGAGATTTGTGTAATTATAAAATCAACTAAAGAGAGGGAAAGAAAAAATATAATTGCACAAATCTCAATGCAAATTTAATGATAAAAAATTCACAAGTATGATTTAGCTTGTACTTTTAAAAATATATCGATAGCACCAAGCAATTGGTGCTATCAAATTTTTAGCCCTTAGATGAAAAGATGTGCGATTGAAATTATAGTGGTCCTCTAAAATTTTTACTATTCAACCAACCATCTAGTAAACCCTACGGGACCGCTATAATCCTAACCATACTTTTTTTAATCCAAAGACTATATATATATATATATATATATATATATATATATATATATATATATATATATATATATATATATATATATATAAACTTAAAAGGATTGTGTTAAGGCGAGAATTTAATTCGACCACAATACAGCAAATTTTTTTGAAAATTTGAAATATAATAAATTTTAAAAAAATTAGTTTTACTACAGTTTATTGGCCGAACTATAGCTTTGCTGTCCTACTGCAACTCAAAATAAATACCCACAAGATGTGAAGAGATATCAAAGTTGAAAATGAATTTAAAATAATTCCAAAATCATAATTTTCTTTTTAATATTTTTTTTTAAAAAAATCCTAAAAAATACTAAAAGCAGTAAAGTATTTAAAATAGAAAAAAAAAGGGCTATTTATAAATCTAACTCTCCTAACCAATTTTTTTTTTTTTTTTTTTTTTTTTATAAAAGTAGACCTCCCAAAAAAATTATTTGTAAAAATAGACCTATCAAAATTTGGCGACATAAATGGGGTGAACTATTCACCGCTTTCTTGAAAAGCGGTGAATAGTTCACCGCTTTCACATAATTTAGAATAATTCTATAAAAACGGTAAACCATTCACCGCTTTTATTAGGATTTTACAGTTTTGTAAAACCTCTAAATACGGTGAATGATTTACCGCATTTAAAAGCAGTAAACCATCCATCGATTAAAATAATTTTTTATAAATAATATTTTCAAAATTTTATTTTTAAAATTATAAAATTTTATAAGATTATTTATAAAAAAAATAAAAAAAAAGAGACCCAACTCCAACAACCTAGAGAGAACTCACTGATCCAAAAAAAAAATGGAAGTTGGAAATGAATTTAAAAGAAGATAAAAACACACAAAATTTATCTGAAATATGAATTATTTTAAATCGGTCATCCAATCTTTCAAAATTTTTAGTTTGCTATCTAATTTTTTAATTTGTTTGATTTGATTCGGTCATCGATACTTTAACTTCAAAATTTAAGCTAATTATTTATTTTAATAAATTTATAGTTATAAGAGTTGCATGAAGCACATTAACTAAATCTGCATAAAAATAAATAATATATTTAAATTTTAAAGTCAAAATACCATCGACCGACTCAAATCAAATAAATTGAAAAATGAGATAGTAAAATTTTTAGTCACATTAAAATGATTTATAGTTCAAGTGAATTATGTACTTTTTTTTTTTTTACCTTATGAAAGAGTTGCAAGATCATAATTTTTATTTTTATATTTTTTTTCTAAGGAAATCCTAAAAAATAGTATATAAAGTAAGTAATAATAATAAGGAAAATGCTATGTGTACACCCGTAACCATTAAAATGGTGGAGATGTATGATGTACACTCCTTCGGGGTATACATGTAGCATTGCTCGGGGTGTACATCTCACACCCCCACCCATCTAAGGGTGGGGGTGTGATGATGGGTCACTTGATGTGATCCGTAAAAAATATCGCCACCATTAAAATGGTGGAGATGTATGATGTACACCCCTTCGGGGTGTACATGTAGCATTGCACCATTAAAATGGTGGAGATGTATGATGTACACCCCTTCGGGGTGTACATGTAACATTGCTCTAATAATAATAAACAGAACCCAATTCCACAATCCACAAAGAACTCAGTGATCCAACATCCACTCCTCCCCCACTTTCCAAGTCAACCCCCCTCTCCTCTTCCACTTCACTCCTCCTCCTCCTCCTCCTCCTCTCCACCAACCAAACCCACTTCCAAAATACACTGACACAATAAAAGCTACATGCCCACAATAAAAAGAACAGCTCTACCAATAAAAAGAACCCAACACCTGCAAAGAGTAAAAACAAAACAATGCCAGATGAAAAGATAAGATAAAAAGACTTTTTTAGGCCCCAAATAAATTATCATTACTTTCTGAGTTTGAATTGAACCGACAATCTCCTGGATAAAGCAGCCATCCCCACTGCCCAACAACACACAACAAATTAAGAATTTTTTTAAAAAATAATTTTATAAATTTTTATAATTGTAAAAATAATTTTCTGAATTTTTTTTTTATAAAAATAGTCTTAAGCGGTGAATGGTTTACACTTTTACCGTATTTATAAGACTCCAGAAAAATTTAAGTCCTATGAAAACGATAAATGGTTTACCGCATTTAAAAGCGGTGAATCATTCACCGCTTTCATTCACTTATATCCACGCATCCCCCGCACCCGCACCACCCTCTTCTTTTCTTCTTCTCTTCTTCTTCTTTTAAAAGCTGTGAATCATTTGCCGCTTTTAAAAGCGGTGAATGGTTCACCGCTTTCTTGAGACTATAATAAATTTTGTGAATGCGGTGAACCATTTACCGCTTTTCAAGAAAGCGGTGAATGGTTCACCGCATTTGGATTATCTAATACTCCGAGGTCTATTTTTACAAATTTTTTTTTTAGAAGATTATTTTTATAAATAGAATTGTTAGTGTGATTAGTTTTGTAAATAGCCCCACAGATTAATCTCGGGCTCTCTTAATTACTCTACTCCTCTTTTACTGTTACTAATACTACCACTACTACTACTACTACTACTATTACTGCTGCTGCTAGTAGTGCTTCTTTTGTTTCATGACTTCCTTTTTTTTTTTTTTTTTTTTTTTTTTTCTTTCCTTTCTGAGGAAATTAATGGCTTTGGTTTTTGGCCTTCTTCTGGTGCAGCTTCTGCTTTTTGGGACATCTTCTGGTAGTAATGTAAGTTTAGCTCACTACCCATTTTCTGATTTTCTGTGCTGATGTTATGTAATGCTTAATTTGGTCATGAACATGGGGTTTTGTTGTTGTTGTTGTTGCTGCTCTCATGGTTAGGTGTACATTGTGTATATGGGGGAGAAAACCCAGATGCAGCCACAGCTTGTTCATGAGTTCCACCATGGGATCCTCACCAGTGTGCTTGGGAGGTCTCTCTTAATTTCTTTCTCCAGTGTTGTGTTAAATCACTTTGTTTAAATATCTTCAAAGTGCTCAATAGACACTTATTGAGAGAACTATTTCTTTTGAATTTAGCCATATAAATTAGCTACAATATAGGCTTATTAATTACTTACTTTGCTGTTTCTAGTGAAGAAGAGGCTAAAACATCAATTCTTTATAGCTACAAACATGGGTTCTCAGGATTTGCTGCTGTGCTCTCGGAATCTCAGGCGGCTCGCCTTGTCGGTGTGTCTGCGAGCTTGCTTGATTGATCTTTGGATGATGAGAAGCTAAATTGTCCTTGTTCTTCTTCTTTTTCTTTTTTTCTGGGTTTCATTGTTTCTGCGAATTTATTTTCACTTTGTTGCATTATGGAACTAATTCAGACTGGCCCGGAGTTGTTCGGGTTGTCCCGAATCGGATTCTCGAATTGCACACAACCAGGAGTTGGGATTTTCTGCATCTGAATCCAGAGCCCTCAGATGGGCTCCTCTCATTGAGTAGATTCGGCGAGGGGTCGATTATTGGTGTGTTGGATACTGGTGAGTCTAATGTTTTTATGATTCATCACAAAAGGTGTGAGTTCATAGTTACATATCTGTTGAATCTTGCCTATGTACTTTTATTCGAAGGAATATGGCCGGAATCCGAAAGCTTTAAAGATGATGGCATGGGAGAAGTTCCGTCACGGTGGAGAGGGAAATGCGTCGAAGGAGAGAAGTTTCGTGCTTCAAAGTGTAACAGGTTGGTGACTTTTGAATGGTGTCTAAAACACAAATGTGCTTCGTCGACAATGCAGAATATGTTATTCTTCATTTACTTAGGACTATCTCTTGACTCCTACTACTTCATAAGTAGATCATTCTAAACAAAGCCTAAGCATTCCTTTCAGATTCCAAGATAACGAAGTAAACTTACTCGCCATATCGAAGAGTAGCAATATTTCTTCTTTTGGGCTTCATTCACTACTTGTCGATTAACAATGTTACTGCATGAGGTGTTGTCCTACTAAATATCCTAATATATGTGACCAAATGATGTATGAGTTTCAATACTGAGGTCTCCTATTTCGTTATAAAATACTTACCCTATAATTAGATTACCCTTTTCCTGAAGACTTTTGCCTGCTTATGTCGAACAACGTGAAACTCAAACCTTCCAAGAACTTACGGTCGTCACGGTGGTAACTTGAAAGCTTCATGATAGGTTTCTTTCTGCAGGAAAATAATCGGAGCACGGTGGTACGTCAAAGGATATGAAGCTGAAAACGGAAAACTAAACACGAGTGAAGTGTTTGAATTCCTATCCCCCCGCGATGCTGTGGGCCACGGCACGCACACATCATCGACTGCAGCTGGAGCCTTAGTGGCCAACACGAGCTTCAGTGGGCTCGCTCAAGGCTTAGCAAGAGGAGGAGCTTCACGAGCCCGACTTGCTATCTATAAAGTATGCTGGGCCACGGGAGACTGCAGCTCTGCAGACATTCTCGCTGCTTTCGACGATGCCATACATGATGGCGTGGACGTAGTATCAGTTTCTTTGGGCCAAGCGCCACCTCTCCCTACTTATGTCGAGGATGTTTTGGCGATCGGCTCATTTCATGCAGTGGGCAGAGGAATTGCTGTTGTTTGTTCTGCGGGGAATTCTGGGCCGTACTCGCAGACAGTGATCAATACTGCTCCGTGGCTTATAACTGTCGCAGCGAGCACGATTGACCGGACTTTCATTTCGAGGATCACCCTTGGGAATAACAATACTTTTGTGGTAAGTTTTCGTCTTCTTGGTCTCTTGGTTCATGTTTGTTATGTACATGTAACTTTGGATAGTACAGTGTGGAGTGTTTAGAACTGGGGGCATATGTGTTCTAAATTCAGGGTCAAACTCTATACCCTGGAAAGCATCATGAGAGGAACTACCAAATTGTTAATGCTGAAGATATCGCCTCCAGTGATGCAGAAGATAGTGATGCAAGGTAACCTTATATTCCTCTCCGCAGTCCCATTTTAATCGAAATCGGTCTGAATTTTCCCTCTATTTAAGTTAATGCCCTTGTAGAAGTTGCAACACAGGTTCTCTTAATGCTACTCTAGCAAGAGGGAAAATCGTGCTTTGTTTTCAAACACGGGGCCAAAGGTTGGCTTCTGTTGCGGCAGACACAGTCAGAAAAGCTCTCGGTGTCGGTGTCATCTTCGCTCAGTTCATGACGAAGGATATTGCATCTTCATATGATATTCCATGTGCCCAAGTAGACTTTGAAACCGGAAGTACTATACTAAATTACATCGGCAGCACAAAGTACGTATGTATATGTATCCTTCGAAGCCCTTTGTTTTCTTATTTGGTACCAATTTGGTTTTGGAGAGTAAAGCACTCTTCTCATGACACTTTTCCGCAGAAAACCGGTTGTGAGATTTAGCTCTGCAAAGACAATTCTTGGGAAATTGATAGCCCCTGAAGTGGCATACTTCTCGTCTCGAGGCCCCAGTTCGTTGTCTCCCTCTGTACTGAAGGTAATACTCCGTAAGTTTCAGTTGATTCATCGTCGTCACTTGTTATTTTGTACCGGTTAATTACACCAGGGATTACCATCCTTAATGGGAGGTTTCAGCTTGGCCCCAGCCTTTCAAACCTTTACTACCCAAAAAGAAAAAGAAAAAAGAAAAAAAAAACCCTTCATACTCCTTTACAATTTATCCTTCATGGAATTCCTCGGTAGTCCACAAGTCTTCATGTGATTGTTTCACGGATATTTCTATCCGACTTGATGGAGGAATTTTGCCAAAAGTGTAAGATTAAATTGAAATGAAGATGTTAGGGACCTGATTGTAACAATTGATGACTCGGGACCGAACTGAAACTGCACTAAAAGGGTGAGCTCTCCCTCTGGTTCAATTTTCGTTTCATTTAAATACCTGTCGGACGAGACAAGGCCATGATTGTAGCTATTGAAGTAATATTTGCTCTTCTGTGGCAACTAATGGATATATTCTGCAGCCTGACATTGCTGCACCTGGCGTGAACATTTTGGCATCATGGTCCCCAGCTTCCATTTTATCTCCCAATAGCAGGCCGGTTAATTTCAGGATTGATTCAGGAACATCGATGTCGTGCCCGCACATCTCAGCTATCGTAGCACTTCTCAAATCGATCCATCCTGATTGGAGCCCTGCTGCGATAAAATCCGCACTGGTCACGACAGGTCTGCTGCAGTCAAGCCTACTGCCACAATCTTAATTCATTGATTCAAAAAGGGTTGAATGCACAAATAGCTCCAAACTAGTTCCTAAATTTTCTTGTATGTTACGATCGCATCCCCGGCCATCTGAAATTGCAAGAGAACCATTCCAAGCCTATCTTAAATAAAATGAGATTGATTTCTCTGACTACTTGATTCTGAAATTGCTTTTCATTTCTTCGACAGCTAACATACATGACGACGAATATGACCTCAATATAGTAGCTGAAGGAGCTCCTTACAAGCAAGCCGACCCATTCGATCATGGAGGTGGCCACGTAAACCCAAACAAGGCTTTAGATCCTGGTCTAATTTACAACATGGGTGTTTCGGATTATATCCGTTTTCTTTGCTCCATGGGATACAATAACTCCGCTATAAGCTCAATGACGCAACACAACACAGCTTGCAAAAGCTCCCCTCAATCCCAGAAGGATTTGAATCTCCCTTCTATATCCATTCCTGAACTGAGAAAGACCCTGACAGTATCAAGAACAGTTACAAATGTAGGTCCAGTTATTTCGGTGTATAGAGCTCGCGTAGAAGCTCCGACCGGAGTAGTCGTAAATGTCGAGCCCGAAATCTTGTTGTTTAATATGACTGCGAAGAAGTTGTCATTCAAGGTAACTTTTCGGTCGAAGCTAGACGTGCGAGGGCGGTATATGTTCGGAAGTTTGTCGTGGGAGGATGGAGTTCATTCGGTGAGGATTCCGTTGGTGGTTCGGACGGTGATCGACGACTTCTACACAGATGCATGATAGAAACATGATCATGATTCCAGTGGAAATCACTTGTTTCTCTTTCCTTCTTTTTTTTTTCCCTCCAAAATTTAAATGTCATTTGTACAAATCATATATTCTGTTCTCTGCAATCTAGTTATTGTCACCAGTTGACTCACATTGTAATTGACATTCTCATATGATTTCTCGTTTGCCGATCTTATATTTGTCAAATCTGATTCAAATCCGAAATATTAGAGGATTTTAAATAGTATCTAACTGAAAAGTATAAATCAGGGGAAAAAAAAAGGAATTCAGAGGCCTAATTCCTTTGTTTTAAAGTTTATCACTCTGTCGTTGTTCTTATTGTTCGAAGTGTTTTTGTGCATGAAATTCATAATTTATCACTCAGAATCTAAAGCTATTTAACAAAAAGTAGCTCATAATCTGAGAGGATTTGTTTGAGATAACTAGTAACTTCATTCAAGATAATGGGATCAATTCTTAGTTTGTTGCTATGTTTGTTCATTTATTTATCATCAATGTGGGTACTTAACTAATAGGACCAATTTTTTACTTGTTACTTTCAAAATTTTCTTTGTTATTCATTAGTAACAGAAGCTAAATCCACAAATATACTCTTTCTTTAAGATTTGTTGGTTCAAGTGTTGGATCCACTGCTATTTCGGCTCTGACACTTGGTTCTACTATGGTAGCTGCAGGAAATTTTCTTTTATAAAGCTAGTTTTTTTTTAAAAAAAAAAAAATGGTCATGCTATTTATAAAAAATTGGTAAAAAGGTGTAAAACTTAACCATTATGAATCAACTACCCAACCTTTAGAAATTTTGATTTTACTGTTCATCTTTTTAAATTTACTTATTTAATTCAAGTCAGTTAACGACACTTTCACTTCAAAATATAGTATTTATGTCAAAACAAGACAATATAAATTTTTTCTTTTAATTGCAATGTAAAGCTTAGTTCTAATCTATTGCAACTAGCAAAATCTACATAGTATAATTTTTCAGGAGAACAAAAGTTATATCCCAATAAAAATGAATATTTTTTGAGAGAGAAAGGTAGCTTCTTACCTGGGAATGTGAATGTGAATATATATATATATTTCAGAATCCATTTATTACTAGATCAATCTTTTGGAAAATATAATACCAGAACCAACTCTAAACCTTAACTTTTTGTTATGTGAGATCATGAATTCACTCCCCACCAACAATATTTAACAGAATAAATTTTTATATATCTTACCTATTAATTCTAAGTGTCTTGCGTATTCATCATGCACGTGAATAAAAATATTAATATATATTTATGAATGTTTCATACTAGATCAATCTTTTAGGTAATAGAAGGAACTAAACTTTAAACTTGAAATCTCGAATATCAACAATCAAACCTTTTGCCGGTACATTAGGGACTATCTGTTCCAAGGAGAATGAATTGTAGACATCTTTCATACTCAATCAATTACTGCATCATTTCAATACTCAACCAATTACTGTATCATTTCAATAAACAAAGGAGATATGCTAATCGAAATATTCTCACTGAAATAGACATGAGTTTTGGAGCAGATTCTGCTGTGCAGAGTATTTCAACCCTTCCTAAAAGTTTGGTTTTGAATATGGCCTGTTTGGATGGAAAGAATTTGAAGAGAAAAGGAAATGGAGAGATCTCTGAATTTGACAACAAACCAAGGCCTAGCAAGACAGTGGGGAAGCAGTGTCAATTTACATCACCATCATCAACAACAACAACAAAGTACGGGATCCAAAAGGTTCTACGATGGAGCCCAGAACCCGAAACAAGAAACTGAGCAGTTCTGAGGATATAAATGTCAAAACTAGAAACTACAGTTCAGGTACACTAACTTGATTCTGTACAGAAATTTCTGGTCATAAAGTTTCTGCCGCGCATTACTGGCTTCACTTTATGGCTGTTCTTGGTGAGTCCAGAAAGATGTTAAAATACTTCAGCAATTTTGGTCGCTGGTACGCGATCCCGTCTTTCAACGTATCCATAAGGAAACCATCCAGCTTTACCTTTGCATTCACCTTCGGCCCAACCATTACTTGCCACCTGAATGGACCCATTCAACATCTCAAATTAGGATTTTTGAGAGGAAATAACATGCAGAGCAGGAAAACAGTGAATCAGGTTGTCCCAAGTTACGAAGAAATCAATGTCAAAAGATAAAAGACATATTTAATAAAAAACACAGAACAACGTAAAGAGATGCCTAATAGAAAACAAAGACAGTTAAGTACATACTACATTTCAGTAGAATCAGAATAAAAACGACTCAGACGCAGCTAGAGAAACATTGCGAACATCATCAGATATCTCTTGGCATTTAATCTCAATAAGCAGGCTAATAGTTTTCACCAAGGGAGTCTAAAACATCATTTAAAATACAAGCCAAGGTAGCCTAGAGCATCGTTTAGAGAACAAGATATTATGATTATTTGTTTCCCAGGCTGCTCTTTTCCTAATTTTCTTCTAAGTTCTAAGATTTTCTTTCAAATTATTCTGCAAACCCCAAAACCCAAAAAAGGCGGATTAAGTTTAGAATACCCACCCATTTAATAATAGGTGCAGGCGCAACAGCGAAAACAAGGATCAAACATAAGCAATTTAATATCTATTTCTGTCAAGTATAGATTACCTGTCTGCCTTCTTTGTTGGTCAGTATCAAAAATCTTAAACCAATGGAAAATTATGGTGTCCCCTAATTACGGTTCCTTGATTTTTGTTGAGGATTGATTTATTTCATGATGTTTCTCAAATATAATAGTATGGTTCTGAATACCTAAGGAGAGGGAAATTAACAATTGGAAACTAATGGTGGATGTTAAATTATATGAAGGATCCATTTTTCTCCAAAACCTTAAACTGTTAGAGAACGGTGTTTTTATATTTTTGTATTCAACCCTCAGCACGTTTGGGCTCGAAACTTTTAATAGGCCAAAAATGTGGATATGAATTAAATGGGAGGAAATTAAATAACGGGGAGCTTAGCAGGACTTAAACTCATGATTTTCTACTCTGATACCGTATTAAATTAAACGAAACAACTATTTTTTTCCAAAAGCTTAAACTACTAGAAAACAGTTGATGCAGAATTGGCTTGAACCAATGCTCATCGGATTAAACCGATTTAGTTTATCGTTTTTGGAGTAAGATTAGATTAGCTTTCAATTGGTTAAATGAGTATTTTTAGCTATCCTCTTATTTAGTTTTATCTCTATTTATTTTTAGATTTTTATTGTTTAGTTTATCGCTAGATAAGATTTTTTTTAGTTGGTTATTTATGATAAGATTAAATCCTAAATTGGTTATATATAGATAAGGTTTAGTATAGTATAAATAAGGCATAAGAATTTTTTGTATAACGATGAATATGAATTTATGAATCTATAATGAAAACAAATGCTTTGGCAATGATGTCTTTTTTTCCTTCGCAGTGTGTCGCCCAGTGTTTGAAACGGAGCGAGGCATAAAAAGATGCAAAGGCTTTCTGGAGCTAGGCGCGAGGCGCGCGCCTCAAGAACGTGAAGTGCACTTTGAATAAAAATAAAACACTCTTTAGCAAATCTAGTTTAAATTGATAGTGAGTCTAATTCCGAAGAGAGTTCAGTTCGGAAGTGAGTCCCAATTATCTTTTCTAATTTTTTTTCGATTTTTCTGAATTTTTCTATTTCTCTTTAATTTTCATAATTTCTTCTTTTTAATTACAAAAATTTCTTTAGAAAATAAAAAAATTCAAAATTTTTTAAAATTCCGAAAAAACTTTCAAAATTATAAATCATATTTTGAAGTTCTCTAAAACGTAGGACCCTATATTCTGTCCTACATCACCAGTGTTTTTATTTTTTTTATCTACAGTGGACAACTTCGCTATGGGAATAAAGGTTGACAGAAACAAACTACCTTTCTTACAACAACAAAGTCCCCAACGGATAAGTCCAGCTCAACATCTGACTCAGCCTGATATGCGTGGACAACCTTCACAATGCAATTAAGAAAAAGAGTTATGAAAAAGACCATCAAAGAATTGGTTCTAGTCCATTTCATTACACATCCAAAAATTAAAAGCTATATTGAGTACCTCCCCCAGGAAATATCCCACAGAATCTCCTGATCCATTAACTGGTTGGGAAGAATATATGCCATTGGCGTCTTCATATGAGGGAGGCGGTGGCACAGGATCTTCTATTACTGGGCTTGGAGCGGCTTCAATTCTTTGCCTCTGTGACACCATCTGTCCATCAAAGCTTTAAGTTGAAAAGAATGGAGGACAAAAGTGCTTATTACGAAAAACACTTCCCTGAGACCAATATTAGCTGTTTGCTTTTGCAGACAAAAAAGGATGCGACCACTCGCCTCTTCTTCAAGCTGATTGAGGATTTCAAGGATTTTCTGATGATAAGTGCGCTCTAATTCAACCTTCGATTAGGAGAATACGATTTATCAGCTTTTTTTTTTGTGCCAAAGCATTATTAACAACATGAGAAATGTTTTTTAAAAAAACAATGACATTTCGAAAAGTGGGGAATAAACCATACCATTGCAATAAGACGTTGTAAGGTTAATCTTTGTTGTTGAGCTTCTACAGCAGTCATTGCTACTATGGCTTCTTTACCAAGCACAGTCATGTTCGACTTCAAGTCTTGTAGCTTTGATTCAGCTGCTTCCAACTTCAAATTGTTATCAAGATTACCAGGGGCTTCTCTCCCTTTGATTTGGCGCTTTGAAACTTCAATAGCCTGCAAAGTGTGTTCCATTTAGAAAGTGGAAAATTTATTAACTGATGACAGTAAGGGCTTGTTCAGTTCATCTATTTTAAACTTTGGAATCGGAATGGGATTCACTTATTCTGATAGTTGTTGTTTGTTTTACAGGAATCGGATTCTAATACCCTTTCCACCGCTGAATAAGAATGACTCAATCCATTTATAGCCCAATCTGGCTTTGTATTTTAGATTGAAGAGACCAGCCGTGGGGTTACCGAGCACACCTCATACCCACACAGCACACAAACATAGCAGAAACAAAATCTTTCACAGATAAAAATAGACGCGAACGATTGTAAAAAATAAGCATGAGAATAACAAAGCAATAAAACGAACAAGAAAACAAAATAACACAGGATTTACATGATTCGGCCTATTGGGAATCTGATACTCGCCCTAGTACTAGATTTTGAGAATCAGCAACCCGTTCTGGTATCGACTGCTATTGACCTGATAACCGCTCCGGTACTAGTTATTGGGATTCTGCAACGGAACCATCAAATCGAGTTTTTACCATAAATTCGTCTCCAGCTGGTACAACTATAAAAGAGAGAAAAACCATAGCAAAAAAATAAACAGGTGAAATAAAATTCATTAACCAAAAGAAGAATTACACCTAACTCCTCTTCTACACAGAGTAGCTTCAACTTGAGCTCTCTTTCTGAACCTCTCTCACCCTTCTCTCGTCTTCCATAACATAGGAAGACTTCTCTCGTTTCTTTCTCACATGCACCCGTGGACAAGGTGCATGCAACTCAACCTAATATCTTTCTGGTATGGACACCAAGCATCAGCCGTACCAAAGCACCTCAATTGGCCGTACACCCTATGCATAATGTGAGATATATATATATATATATATATAACCCACAAAACGTACTCAAATCTAGTATAAATAGGAATTCTACTCTAATTCATATCTAAATCCAAATTACGTTCTCTCCGGTGGATTTAAATATTTATTCGATAATTTAACTAGGATTCTACTACAAATCTAACCAAATCCTAACACGGCCAACGGTGTATCGACCTACTTCCACACGCAACACCACTTTTATACGTTTTTCGATTAATTCACGGCACAAAAGTACAAAGAGTAAAATTTGATTACAAGAAACTCTCTTAGGAGTTCTCCACGTTTTTCTCTCAACTAGGATGTCTACAATGAAGCTTTTATCTCTAAAAGATTAATTACAAGAGTTCTTATAACCCCAAAACCTCAATTCTAGTAGGAAACGATCTCCATTGTCCATCCAAGTCTCCAATTCACTTCTAGCCGTCGATCTCATTTTAAGAATTCTCTTTAAAGTGTTCCTGGACAATCCCTAATCTTTTAGAACAAGATTAGAACAAACTAGAGTCAAATCCAACCCATCGCAAAATTGAGTATCGATACTCAGCTTGGAGTACTGATTCTTTTCCAGAAAATTAGTACTGATACTCATATCGCGTACCGGTACTCAAAATGTGTGACGACCCGACCCGCTAACAAAAATAACTCGTTGGGCTCTTACCACAGCCCAAAATACTTAAGCCCAATTATTATTACTAGCATGTATGACCTTATATATCTAATCAGAACCCTTTTTCCATCCGATATGGGACTATTGGGGCATTACAGACTTCCCCCGTTTAGACCCTGACGTCCTCGTCAAGTCCAAACCATATCACAGACACAGAACAGATTAGAATTACCAGGCGATGTGAGATTTTAAAGGTGGCTCCTGTGGGTTCAAAAGGTGGCTCCCACCAAATCCATGATATAGCACTTTGTCCTACATAGCACTTAACTCTCACACTTTCAGCTAGTATTCGTCTATGATACTATTTGTGACGACCCGTGTCACGCCCCCGGGGATTTTTGAGTCTATCAAAGCGGAAATTCGTGTGTATCTTTTTTTTTCTTAACAAGGTACATTAAACCTCATCCCCGGTGTGTGCCAGACCGCCACATACACAAAATTCTCCCTGTCCGCGGACAGAGTCTCCTTTGTATATGCACGGCGTCTCATTTACAACAACATACATCAACCACCAACCATCAACCATACAATAGACATTCAACATCAAGCGGAATATTAAAGCGGCATCAATGTTTAGAAAGGATAAAGCCAGCAATTGCAAAACCCGTGCCCACACGGCACTTCGTTTTGAGAAAACCTTTTCGAAGTCATTTGGTTTATCATGAAAACATGCCGCATAAGAAAACATCACCAAAAGAACCAAACTATAAAAGTACAACTCATCCACAGTGCCAAGTAATACATGTCCACGAATATTACTACTCACAAGCAAATTAACTAAAATGCGTAAGAGAGATGAGATAATGATAATAACCAAGTGTTCTGACTACGGCCCTCGCGACGCAGTCTCAACAATCTCCCGGCTAACGCCCCTCGTAGCGCCTGTCACGGAGTGGGTAATGTCAGTGACAAACAAAGTAGATGTCTAACAACAATAAGGAATAAGGAGCAAACCGGAAACACCGTAACCATTTCGCTAAAACCCTGCACATATTAAGCTGGGCCCCAACCCCAGATTTATCAATTTAATTGGGCACCAACCCCAGATTATTTATCGGAGAGACCAAAGTCTCCCCTCGTGCGCAAACACTTCTTTGATGCATTTAACCCCTTCCACGGTGCTGGTGTGCTATTCCCAGCGAGCGCGAAGGGGTCCTCACGGCTCCCACCCCTTTGTGAGGAACACGGGTCATACAAGACCACTCTTCCGGAAAAGTACACCCATGCGGAGGCCAATCCGCCTATGTACGTGCAGCATCCCAAAACGGATTTGCCGAGATCGGCGTGTCATGAACATTGCGACCGCAGCCGCTTCAATTGTTAGATAATAACACAATTATGCGAAAGGTTAAACTGTTCATCTACTTTGTTAGATAAATTAAGAGCACTTTAATGACGATAGATGCACTTACTGCACTGGTTGTATTTACAGCAACCGTACCCAGCTATTTGGAGAGAGATCGGAACACCCGAATCTTTCGCGCACCCCCGCTGCGCGTCTGGACCTAAAGAAAGTCCGCAAGGATAACTATAGTCAAAAGCGTGTACTTACATCCGAAAACACAAGACCCAATTTACTCTTTTTGACGGAAAAGTCCAACATTGTCCGGTTGACGAAACGGAATTCCCGAGCCGCCGTCGCCGTCTGCCGGAGCCCCGCGCGGTTCAGAACCGCGCGGCGTATCTCCGCGGACGATGCCCTCGCGGCGCGGTGCCCCGCGCGGGTTGCCCGTGCGACGGCTGCACGGTGCCCGCGCGGGTGCGGCCCGGCACGGCGCCCGCGCGGTTGCGGGTCCGTGCGGGTGCCGCCCGCGGGGTAGCCGCGCGGCGCCCGCGCGGTGCCCGCATGGATGCGGGCCCGCGCGGGGGTCGCCCGCGCGGCAGCCGCACGGCGCCCGCGCGGTGCCCGCAAGGTTGCGGGCCCGCGCGGGTGCCTCCCGCGCGGTAGCCGTGCGGCGCCCGCGCGGTGCCCGCATGGATGCGGGCCCGCGCGGGGGCCGCCCGCGCGGCAGCCGCACGGCGCCCGCGCGGTGCCCGCAAGATTGCGGGCCCGCGCGGGTGCCTCCCGCGCGGTACCCGCACGGTTGCGGGTCCGCGCGGTGGCCGCGCGGCGCCCGTGCGGTGCCGTCCGTGACCCTCCTCCGCGCGATGCCCTAGCGGCACCGCGCGCCTCCGCCGTCCGTTCCGCGCCTTTTCAAGAAGACGATGTCGGCGACGGTGACGGATACGACGGAGAAAACAAGAAACCAAGAACTCAACGAAAGAGACAACGAACAAAATCCCAAATAATTTAAATAAATTATTTTACTAACCGAAGATCGACGGAAAGGTTGTCCGGTCGCGTTCTTGTCTTCGGTTCGGCGTCCGGGAAGATCGGGCTCCTTCTCTTTCTCCTTTCCCTTTCTTCCGGCTAGGGTTCCGTCTTTTCCTTTTTCCCTTCTCTCCGATTAGGGTTTTTATTTTCTTTTCTTTTCCTTTCCGATAATCGGGATCCCTTATATAGTCGTACTTTACCTTTAATTAATTCCTCTTTAATTCGTACGTAAGAGAATTAATTAATTTTCCGTCTGGGATAATTAATTAACTAATTAATTATCCCCCACGAGATAAACCACCTTATCTCTAACGGGTGCAAGATATTTAGCACGGATTCCGATGCACGACTAATTACCGTATCACTTTGAATCCCGTTCAGGGGGTTCCCGATATCGGATTTCAGATCCGATCGCGCCGTCGGCTTTCTTTTTCCGCGCACAATCGCGGAAAAATACTAGCGTCCCACAATGGCCAACCTCAAGAATTGAATAATTCTATTTCACTTAAAGGCTTAAATGACTACACGTAAGTCAAAAATACCCCGAAAGGCCGGATCACTACAACCCGACCACTAACAATAATAACTCGTTGGGCCCAAACCATAGTCCAAAATGTTTAAGCCTAGTTATTATTATTAGCGGGTCAGGTCGTTACAAATGGTATCAAAGACGAATATCAGCCGGAAGTGTAAGAGCTAAGTGTTATATAGGGTAAAGTGATAAATCATGGATTTGGTGGGAATCACCTCTAGAATCTCACATCGCCTAATAATTATGATCTGTTCTGTGTCTGTGATCTGGTTTGGACCTAATGATGAGAAATTATACGAAAGATTTAATTTCTAATTTGATTAGAGAATAATTAAATATTCATAAATTCTTATGAGATAATATTCTAATTAGAATAGATTTAAATATGAATATTTAATTATAATTTAATGGATATAATCCGGTTAAATTAAAGAGAGAGATAAGGTTTAAATATATTCGATAAGTATCCTGAGATTTTTTTTTTTTTCAACTAATTTTAAGATTTAATTAGTTACTAGATTTTATCTAAAGATTTAATTGGTTACTAGATTTTATCTTAAGATTTAATTAGTTACTAGATTTTATCTTGAGATTTAATTTAAAAAGATTTTTCTTTGTAACTGATTATAAGATTTAATTAGTTACTATATTTTAGGATATACTTTATTTTGTTATATTCCGGCCAACTTCATATCATAAGAATAGGTAGTACGTATGAGATAGGTGAATGAGAAGAAAAAGAGGAAATTAATTAAGTTGGTTGCGGAACGTGAGAGTAATTCACGTTAAGTTATTCTCTCTTCATATGATCTTTCGTGAAGATCAGAGTGTCTCATCAAAAGTAACGCAGACATCAAAGGGACCGCTAGCACCGTTCTTGTAGTTTGCGACTTATCTGTTCCGTGCAACGGAAGGCGTTGGATCTATACCAATTCTGTGTGGATACTCATAGAGGCTGGGCACGTGCGCGGCTACACGATTCATCATATCCAGTTTTCAACCGTTCAGTAGATCAAGAGGCCTTAACTGGTTCAAGGTAATATAAACTAAACATGAGATCTGTTTAGTTTAACTTATTTTATATTTTAACATGAGAATGATCCACCGGCACTGGATTGATTTTATTTTACTTTTCATATATGATATGAATTTGTATTAAAATAATATGCTAATTTTTCGCTGTATTTTATTCTCTGTGCCGGATACTTTCTTACAGTGGTATCGGAGAGAAGATAGCGCTCAAAGAGATGGTCTCAAATGAGCAAACAACTTCTCAAGAACAATCCGAACGACCTATTCAAACAGAACCTGTTATTACACCATTACCTCGAAGATCTGGTAGAATATCCCAAGTTCCAGACAAATATCAAGATTTCGTTATGGAATGCACAAAGGAAATGTTCCTTGTTGGCGATAGTGATCGTAGGGATGACCCTACCAGTTACCAAGAGGCGATGTCAGACATCGACTCAATAAAATGGCAAAAAGCTGAGGTCCGAAATGGACTCTATGTACACCAATAATGTATGGACTCTTGTTGATCCACCATAAGGTATAGTACCTGTTGGTTGCAAATGGTTTTTCAAGAGAAAGATCGGTGTGGATGGAAAAGTTGAAACATATAAGGCAAGACTCGTGGCGAAAGGTTACAGTCAGCGAGAAGGTCTCGACTACAAGGAAACCTTTTCACCTGTGGTCATGCTTAAATCCATTCGGACATTACTTGCCATAGCCGCATACTATGATTATGAAATCTGGCAAATGGACGTAAAAACCGCTTTCCTCAATGGGTTTATAGAGGAGAACATATATATGCAACAACCCGAGGGGTTCGTGTGTGATAGCCAGAAGCATAGAGTATGCAAGCTTCATAGGTCTATTTATGGATTGAAGCAGGCTTCGAGGAGTTGGAATATACGGTTCAATGACACGGTCAAAACGTTTGGCTTCGTGAAAAATCAGGATGAACCTTGTGTTTACAAAAAGACTAGTGGGAGCCAGCTTGTCTTTCTCGTATTATACGTGGATGACATTCTCTTAATTGGAAATGATGTAAATTTGATGACCTTTGTCAAGATTTGGTTATCCCAGAATTTCTTTATGAAAGATCTGGGAGAAGCAGCCTATATTCTTGGAATTAAGGTCTATAGAGATAGATCTAAGAGGCTGATCGGTTTATCACAGCAGATGTACATAGAAGACGTGTTGAAAAGGTTCAACATGGAAAATTCCAAAAGGGGTCTTCTCCCCATCAGACATGGAATTAATCTCTCCAAGATGATGTGTCCTAAAACACCTGAGGAAAGAGAGCGCATGAGCAGAATTCCCTATGCTTCCGCAATAGGGAGTATCATGTACGCTATGCTATGTACAAGACCAGATATCGAACATGCCGTAAGTATTACGAGCAGATATCAATCCAATCCAGGTGAAGAACACTGGACTGCTGTGAAAAATATCCTTAAGTACTTGAGAAGAACTAAGGATTTATGCTTAGTGTTTGGTGGAAATGAACTAACACTAGAGGGTTTCACAGATTCAGACTTCATGTCAGATGTTGATGATAGAAAGTCAACATCAGGGCATGTTTTTATATTGAATGGTGGGGCTGTCATTTGGAAGAGTTCCAAACAGAATACAACAGCAGATTCCACCACAGAGGCAGAATACATTGCAGCATCTGAGGCATCGAAAGAGGCAGTTTGGCTTCGAAATTTTGTTGAAGAGCTAGGAGTGGTGCCCTCCGTTGAGGAACCAATGCCACTTTACTGTGACAATAACGGAGCTATAGCGCAAGCTAAAGAGCCAAGGTCTCATCAGAAGTCCAAACATATAGATCGACGCTATCATATCATCCGACAATTTGTAGATGAGCGTCGGATTGTTGTGCAGAAAGTAGCATCCGTGGACAATATAGCGGATCCTCTTACTAAGCCACTCACTCTCCAAAAACTAGATGTGCATTTAGAAATAATGGGTATGAGATATATGAGTGATTGGCATTAGGGTTAGTGGGAGATTGTTAGTAATATACCCTAAAGCCAATCGGTAACATAGGCTAATGGATATTTTTTTTTGTATTTTTACTTTAATTAATAAAAGGCAAGTTTTATTCATGTTTATTGTTAGCAATATGTTTACATGAATCGTCCATTGAATCTTTGTTAAGAAAATAAATTCTTAAAAGTTAGGAATTTGAGATATATATATATTTCTTTGTACAAGATTCTTAAATGTTCCTAGTCATAGGAATATCATAAGGACGATGATATTTCCGGATAGGCCGGTGTATGCTATACTTTTAAGTTGAGGTGACGAATCTCAAGTCACTAGTGTGGGGACACTAAAGTAAGCATACAGGTGCTTGTTAGAGAATAAGTACACTGAGCGTGACCATTTAGTTGAACAGTCACATGGTTCTATTTTCGTCAGTGACTAGTTCTTTGCTACCGATGTGTGAATTACTTCTTGGACCTGAGGCGTCATAGTTGCTTCACATATAGATTGCTACCGTTTGACTGTACTAATACTTAAGACTTTAATCAATAGTCTACGTCTGGTATTTATTGGCTGTAGTAGTTTATATGGGGAAGCATATGAGCGTACAATAAGGAATTCAACACTCTCAATGTTGAGAGAGAACGTCCTATGTAGATTATCAAATTCAACTCGAAAAATCCCTGGCCAGGGTACATGGTGTGTGGAAAAAAGGTTTCCAACTGAGTTACCATATTGAGCCGATTTAGATATTCTAGTCAATGATCGAATTATAAGATTTGATTTCGGTTCGATCGGGACGTTGTGTGTTGGAGGGAATTTATCACACTGTAACGGTAAGCGGAAAGGTTCAGTTTTCATCACCATTTTGGATTGTCGTGATACACTGCTAGGTGTCACTCACGGACAGTGAGAGAAGTAAAAATAATTTAAAATAAATTATTTTCATCAATTAGAAGAGTTCTAATTTAATGTTAAAGAGTTTGATATTGGACTCCACTGCCAAATGGTAATGGACCTATGAGGTCACACACAATAGGAATTGTGTACATCCAAAATAAAAGGTGAGTCTAATACACTAAACAGTTTAGTGATTATGATGAGAAATTATACGAAAGATTTAATTTCTAATTTGATTAGAGAATAATTAAATATTCATAAATTCTTATGAGATAATATTCTAATTAGATTAGATTTAAATATGAATATTTAATTATAATTTAATGGATATGATCCGGTTAAATTAAAGAGAGAGATAAGGTTTAAATATATTCGATAAGTATCCTGAGATTTTTTTTTCTTCAACTAATTTTAAGATTTAATTAGTTACTAGATTTATCTTAAGATTTAATTGGTTACTAAATTTTATCTTAAGATTTAATTAGTTACTAGATTTTATCTTGAGATTTAATTTAAAAAGATTTTTCTTTGTAACTGATTATAAGATTTAATTAGTTACTATATTTTAGGATATACTTTATTTTGTTATATTCCGACCAACTTCATATTATAAGAATAGGTAGTACGTATGAGATACGTGAATGAGAAGAAAAAGAGGAAATTAATTAAGTTGGTTGCGGAACGTGAGAGTAATTCACGTTAAGTTATTCTCTCTTCATATGATCTTTCGTGAAGATCAGAGTGTTTCATCAAAAGTAACGCAGACATCAAAGGGACTGCTAGCACCGTTCTTGTAGTTTGCGACTCATCTGTTCCGTGCAACGGAAGGCGTTGGATCTATACCAATTCTGTCTAAATGCACATCTAGTTTTTGGAGAGTGAGTGGCTTAGTAAGAGGATCTGCTATATTGTCCACGGATGCTACTTTCTGCACAACAATCCGACGCTCATCTACAAATTGTCGGATGATATGATAGCGTCGATCTATATGTTTGGACTTCTGATGAGACCTCGGCTCTTTAGCTTGCGCTATAGCTCCGTTATTGTCACAGTAAAATGGCATTGGTTCCTCAACGGAGGGCACCACGCCTAGCTCTGCAACAAAATTTCGAAGCCAAACTGCCTCTTTCGATGCCTCAGATGCTGCATTGTATTCTGCCTTTGTGGTGGAATCTGCTGTTGTATTCTGTTTGGAACTCTTCCAAATGGCAGCCCCACCATTCAATATAAAAACATGCCCTAATGTTGACTTTCTATCATCAACATCTGACATGAAGTCTGAATCTGTGAAACCCTCTAGTGTTAGTTCATTTCCACCAAACACTAAGCATAAATCCTTAGTTCTTCTCAAGTACTTAAGGATATTTTTCACAGCAGTCCAGTGTTCTTCACCTGGATTGGATTGATATCTGCTCGTAATACTTACGGCATGTGCGATATCTGGTCTTGTACATAGCATAGCGTACATGATACTCCCTATTGCGGAAGCATAGGGAATTCTGCTCATGCGCTCTCTTTCCTCAGGTGTTTTAGGACACATCATCTTGGAGAGATTAATTCCATGTCTGATGGGGAGAAGACCCCTTTTGGAATTTTCCATGTTGAACCTTTTCAACACTTCTATGTACATCTGCTGTGATAAACCGATCAGCCTCTTAGATCTATCTCTATAAACCTTAATTCCAAGAATATAGGCTGCTTCTCCCAGATCTTTCATCAAGAAATTCTGGGATAACCAAATCTTGACAGAGGTCATCAAATTTACATCATTTCCAATTAAGAGAATGTCATCCACGTATAATACGAGAAAGACAAGCTGGCTCCCACTAGTCTTTTTGTAAACACAAGGTTCATCCTGATTTCTCACGAAGCCAAACGTTTTGACCGTGTCATTGAACCGTATATTCCAACTCCTCGAAGCCTGCTTCAATCCATAAATAGACCTATGAAGCTTGCATACTTTATGCTTTTGGCTATCACACACGAACCCCTCGGGTTGTTGCATATATATGTTCTCCTCTATAAACCCATTGAGGAAAGCGGTTTTTACGTCCATTTGCCAGATTTCATAATCATAGTATGCGGCTATGGCAAGTAATGTCCGAATGGATTTAAGCATGACCACAGGTGAAAAGGTTTCCTTGTAGTCGAGACCTTCTCGCTGACTGTAACCTTTCGCCACGAGTCTTGCCTTATATGTTTCAACTTTTCCATCCACACCGATCTTTCTCTTGAAAATCCATTTGCAACCAACAGGTACTATACCTTCTGGTGGATCAACAAGAGTCCATACATTATTGGTGTACATAGAGTCCATTTCGGACCTCATAGCTTTTTGCCATTTTATTGGGTCGATGTCTGACATCGCCTCTTGGTAACTGGTAGGGTCATCCCTACGATCACTATCGCCAACAAGGAACATTTCCTTTGTGCATTCCATAACGAAATCTTGATATTTGTCTGGAACTTGGGATATTCTACCAGATCTTCGAGGTAATGGTGTAATAACTGTTTGAATAGGTCGTTCGGATTGTTCTTGAGAAGTTGTTTGCTCATTTGAGACCATCTCTTTGAGCGCTATCTTCTTTCCGACGCCACCTTCCTGGATAAACTCCTTTTCTAGAAATATTGCATGCCGACTAGCAATCACATTTTGATTATTTTGAAGGTAAAAATAGTATCCCATAGTCTCCTTGGGATAACCAATAAATAATCCTTTATCTGACCTAGCCTCCAATTTATCTGTTTTAAGTTTTTTAATATGAGCCGGGCATCACCAAATTCTCAAATGATTGAGACCCGGTTTTTTGCCAAACCACATCTCATGCGGAGTACATGGAACAGATTTTGAAGGCACCCTGTTCAGAATATAGGTTGCAGTTAATAGGGCATAACCCCAAAGAAATAAAGGCAAGTCCGTGAAACTCATCATTGATCTACCATATCTAATAAGGTACGATTCCTTCTTTCTGAAACTCCATTCAATTCTGGAGTTCCAGGAGGTGTTCGTTGTGAGAGAATACCATTTTCTTTGAGATAATTTAGAAATTCAGCACTGAGGTACTCGCCTTCTCGATCTGATCGAAGAGTCTTAATGCTTTTTCCTGTCTGCTTCTCTACTTCACATTTGAACTCTTTGAACTTTTCAAAGGTCTTAGATTTGTGTCTCAAAAGGAATACACACCCATACCGTGAATAATCATCAGTAAATGTTACGAAATAAAGATAACCACCCCGAGCCGTTTCACTAAACGGTCCGCACACATCTGAGTGCACAAGGGCAAGTAATTCTGTAGCTCGAGTACTTTGTCCAACAAAGGGTGACTTAGCCATTTTGCCTTGAAGACAAGACTCACAAACTGGATAGGATTCTAAAGCACAAGTTTCCAAGTGCCCATCCTTGGCCAGTTGGTTTATCCTATCTTCTGCAATATGTCCTAGCCGTAGGTGCCATAGATACTTTTGGTTCAGACTTTTATCTCTAGATCTCTTGTTTTGAGAAGTATTCTCTTCGTGTTCAATATTAGCAATATTTCCATCCAGATTAAGAAAATAGAGATTGTTAACTAAGCTACCAGTAGCTATCAATTTATTTTTCAAATAAATAAAACAACTATCAGTTTCAAAAATAAAACGAAAACTAGTTCGAGCTAAAGCTGTAACAGAAATCAAATTTCTAACAACTAAAGGAGAATAATAACAATCCTCTAATTCTAAAATATGTCCAGATGGAAGTTTCAAAAAACAGCTCCCCACGGCTAATACAGCAACGCTTGCTCCATTGCCCACACGCAGGGTCACCTCGCCGTCCTTCAACTTTCTACTTTCCTTTAGATCCTGCAATGAATTACAAAGATGTAAAGTACATGCAGAATCTAATACCCAAGAAGAAGTAGAACCAATCATATTGGCCTCAACGATGAGCATACCTTCAGAAGGTGCGTCCTTTAATTTTTCTTTTAGGGTAGAGAGATACTCTACAATTTCTCTTCCAATGTCCCTCCTTGCCGCAATGGAAACATTTTCCTTTAGCCTTACTTTTGTCGGTTTTCTTAAAATTTCTTTTCTTCATTCCACCCGACGACTTTAGCTTGGAGAACTTCTTCTTTTCTTTTAACTTTCTTTTAGAAGGCGAAGTTCTCTCAACAGCCATCGCCATCCCGTTTGCTTTCAACGTGCCTTCCGTTTTGACTGGCATATTCATAAGCTCGGACAAAGTGGCATGAATCTTATTCATGTTGAAGTTCATGACGAAGTGAAAAAATGACTCAGGCAAAGATTGTAGAACTAAATCAACCTGCAAGTCTGCATCTAGGTTTAAACCGAGGCTTATCAGCTGCTCCATGTCATCAATCATTTTGAGACAATGTTCGCTGACTAACATACCTGGAGTCATCTGAGCCCTAAACAACCGCTTTGATATCTCATATCTTGCGGTTCGACTTTGCGCACCATACAACTCTTGTAAGTGCGCAAGCATCTCATATGCATGAATATAGTTCTCATGTTGTCGTTGCAGCTCATTCGACGTGGAGGCCAGCATATAATATTTAACACGCTGGTCATCATCAACCCACTTGTTTCGTTTCTGAATTTCTTCAGCTGTGGCCTCAGCGGTAAGCTCGGGAATTGGAGCTTGAAGAATATAGTCAAACTTTTCAATACCTGAAACAATTTTTAGATTACGAAGCCAGTCTTGGAAATTAGAGCCGGTTAAACGGTTAGATTCCATTATGCGAGAAAAAAGGTTAGAGGCATTCATTTTATCTGCAGAAAATAGAGATATTAGTTCAATTAGTATTTTTCATTTTTAACCAATTGAATTAGGGCCTTTTAATTCAATAGGTTCATCCCACTAAATTTATCGAATTTCCACACTCCCTAAGTAGAAAGACGAAAATCCTCATCCGTTAGATTTCTTAGTGGTGATTGGGCTCTCATAAATCACAACTTATCTCACCGGACGGCTTCTTGAAAAGTCGTAATTTAATGAGCGGGTAATATCTTACCTTGACACATCTTATGTGCAACCCAATCATTCTTTGGCCTCTAAGATTTTTACACCTCACCGGACGGTCTCTTGGTGCAACAATCTTAGTTAAGTCAAAACCACCTTTCCTACAAATATGGTATCACAAAAATATCCTCACCGGACGGTATCTTGAATTTATTGGTGATCTCATATTGTAGCATCACATGACAAGATGTTCACACAGTTCAAACACAAGCAGCCCCATGGGACCATGCGTGACTACTCAATGTTGAAACAATATTTTCATCTTGTGATCGGTGAAAAGGCCACGATAGAGCATCAAATGTCCATTCGTTTCAACTTAATTTTCTTTTAAGGAAGTTTGAAGATTAATGATCACATAATCAACAAGTATGACATAGTTTAGGGATGATCATAAACTTATCTGATTTGAGTCGAGCCGATGAGGCAAATTAATCTAATTTAGTCCATGATCATCTCCTACTCAAAACTATGCAGAGAATAACAACTAATTTGTTATAAATATCAATAAAATTTTAGAACTTAATCATATGTTTTTTCTTAAATCCGCGCGTACTTATATTATGGTTTAAAACCAATGAATTATAACACGCGCAATCTAAGAAAAAACAATATCGATCTAATCGTAGGAAAGTCCCAAAATTTAAATTGATCCATACAGATCATAAAAACTATACATAGAACATGAGAACCTGGCTCTTATACCACTGTAAGAAAGTATCTAGCACAGAGAATAAAATGCAGCGAAAAATTAGCATATTATTTTAAAACAAATTCATATCATATATGAAAAGTAAAATAAAATCAATCCAGAGCCGGTGGATCATTCTCATGTTATAATATAAAATAAGTTCAACTAAACAGATCTCATGTTTAGTTTATATTACCTTGAACCAGTTAAGACCTCTTGATCTACTGAACGGTTGAAAACTGGATATGATGAATCGTGTAGCCGCGCATGTGCCCGGCCTCTATGAGTATCCACACAGAATTGGTATAGATCCAACGCCTTCCGTTGCACGGAACAAATGAGTCGTAGACTACAAGAACGGTGCTAGCAGTCCCTTTGATATCTGCGTTACTTTTGATGAAACTCTCTGATCTTCACGAAAGATCATATGAAGAGAGAATAACTTAACGTGAATTACTCTCACGTTCCGCAACCAACTTAATTAATTTCCTCTTTTTCTTCTCATTCACGTATCTCATACGTACTACCTATTCTTATAATATGAAGTTGGCCGGAATATAACAAAATAAAGTTATGAAGTTGGCCGGAATATAACAAAATAAAGTATATCCTAAAATATAGTAACTAATTAAATCTTATAATCAGTTACAAAGAAAATTCTTTTTAAATTAAATCTCAAGATAAAATCTAGTAACTAATTAAATCTTAAGATAAAATCTAGTAACTAATTAAATCTTAAAATTAGTTGAAAAAAAAAATCTCAGGATACTTATCGAATATATTTAAACCTTATCTCTCTCTTTAATTTAACCGGATCATATCCATTAAATTATAATTAAATATTCATATTTAAATCTAATCTAATTAGAATATTATCTCATAAGAATTTATGAATATTTAATTATTCTCTAATCAAATTAGAAATTAAATCTTTCGTATAATTTCTCATCATAATCACTAAACTGTTTAGTGTATTAGACTCACCTTTTATTTTGGATGTACACAATTCCTATTGTGTGTGACCTCATAGGTCCATTACCATTTGGCAGTGGAGTCCAATATCAAACTCTTTAACATTAAATTAGAACTCTTCTAATTGATGAAAATAATTTATTTTAAATTATTTTTACTTCTCTCACTGTCCGTGAGTGACACCTAGCAGTATATCACGACAATCCAAAATGGTGATGAAAACTAAACCTTTCCGCTTACCGTTACAGTGTAATAAATTCCCTCCAACACACAACGTCCCGATCGAACCGAAATCAAATCTTATAATTCGATCATTGACTAGGATATCTAAATCGACTCAATATGGTAACTTAGTCGGAAACCTTTTTTTCCACACACCATGTACCCTGGCCAGGGATTTTTCGAGTTGAATTTGATAATCTACATAGGACGTTCTCTCTCAACATTGAGAGTGTTGAATTCCTTATTGTACGCTCATATGCTTCCCCATATAAACTACTACAGCCAATCAATACCAGACGTAAACTATTGATTAAAGTCTTAAGTATTAGTACAGTCAAACGGTAGCAATCTATATGTGAAGCAACTATGACGCCTCAGGTCCAAGAAGTACTTCACACATCGGTAGCAAAGAACTAGTCACTGACGAAAATAGAACCATGTGACTGTTCAACTAAATGGTCACGCTCAGTGTACTTATTCTCTAACAAGCACCTGTATGCTTACTTTAGTGTCCCCACACTAGTGACTTGAGATTCGTCACCTCAACTTAGAAGTATAGCATACACCGGCCTATCCGGAAATATCATCGTCCTTATGATATTCCTATGGCTAGGAGCATTTAAGAATCTTGTACAAAGAAATATATATATATCTCAAATTCCTAACTTTTAAGAATATATTTTCTTAACAAAGATTCAATGGACGATTCATGTAAACATATTGCTAACAATAAACATGAATAAAACTTGCCCTTTATTAATTAAAGAAAAAATACAAAAAAAATATCCATAAGCCTATGTTACCGATTGGCTTTAGGGTATATTACTAACAGTATGACCTTATATATCTAATCAGAACCCCTTTTCCATCCAATATGGGACTATTGGGGCATTACAGACTTCCCCCGTTTAGACCCTGACGTCCTCGTCAAGTCCAAACCATATCACAGACACAGAACAGATTAGAATTACCAGGCGATGTGAGATTTTAAAGGTGGCTCCCGTGGGTTCAAAAGGTGGCTCCCACCAAATCCATGATATAGCACTTTGTCCCACATAGCACTTAACTCTCACACTTTCAGCTAGTATTCGTCTATGATACTATTTGTGACGACCCGACCACTAACAATAATAACTCGTTGGGCCCAAACCATAGTCCAAAATGCTTAAGCCTAGTTATTATTATTAGCGGGTCAAGTCGTTACAAATGGTATCAGAGACAAATATCAGCCGGAAGTGTGAGAGCTAAGTGTTATATAGGGCAAAGTGATACATCATGGATTTGGTGGGAATCACCTCTAGAATCTCACATCGCCTAATAATTATGATCTGTTCTGTGTCTGTGATCCGGTTTGGACCTAATGAGGATGTCAGAGTCTAAACCGGAAGAGTCTGTAACGCCCCAATAGTCCCATATCAGATAGGAAAGGAATTCTGATTGGATATATGAGGCTATACAAGCTAGTAATAATAACTGGGCTTAAACATTTTGGATTATGGTTAGGGCAGGGCCCAACGAATTATTATTATTAACGTGTCAGGTAGTCACAAATCTAATCAGAACCCCTTTCTCATCTGATATGGGATTATTGGAGTGTTACAAACTTCCCCTGTTTAGACCCTGACGTCCTCGTCAGGTCCGAATCAGATCACGGACATAGAACAAATCAGAATTACCAGGCGATATGAGATTCTAGAGGTGGCTCCTGCGGGTTCAAAAGGTGGCTCCAACCCACCAAATCCATGATGTAGCACTTTGCCACGCATAGCACTTAGCACTCACACTTCCAGCTAGTATTCATCTCTGATACCATTTGTGATGACCCGACCCACTAACAATAATAACTCGTTGGGCCCTAACCACAACCCAAAATGTTTAAATCCAGTTATTATTATTAGCGTGTATGGCCTCATATATCCAATCAAAACCTTTTTTTCATCCGATATAGGACTATTAGGGCGTTACAAAATAAGTACCAGTACACAATACAAAAAATAGTTTTTTAAGATTCAAATTTTGAGGAACTCCAGAGGTACTCTTTAGTACCGGTACTCAAACTTCAAATTTCAGTACCCAATATCTAGAAATCTCATATCTTCGACATTTTTATCGTGATATCGACTCGGAACATGGCTTTACATAATCCAACAATTCTCTCACATAAAGACATGTGCCAAAACTCCAAAAAATACCGAATTGGAAGTCTTGCCAAACTCCCACTCTCCTCACGTAGCTCCAAGACCAAGAAAAGTCATGCTCTAATTGAACTTCTATCGAGTCACCGACTTCGCCAAAATATCCGCTAGATTTGCATCGGTATAAACTTTCAACTATGAGATAAGACCCTCATGCACCATATCTCTTACAAAGTGATAGCGAAATCAATGTGCTTTGTCTGAGAGTGAAACACCAAAATTTTCACTTAGTACATTGTACTTCGACAATCACAATTCACTTCTGCCACATCTTGCTTCACTTTTAATTCTCCTAGAAGCCTCTTTAGCAAGATAGGCTTATTACAAGCATGTGTCACCGTTATGTACTCCGCCTCTGTCGTCGACAAAGCGACCACCGACTAAAGCTTCGACTCCCAGCTAATAGTATCCCCGCCAATGGAGAAAGCATAACCCGTGGTAGACGTTTTCCTGTCTCTATCTCCTGTGAAATTTGCATCCACATATCCGATGCACCCAAACCCGCAGAACCATAACAGAGCGAGAAATCCGCAATGCCCCCTCTAATATCTGAGGATCCACTTCGCTGCATTCTAATATTCACAACTTGGATTATCTATATATCGACTCACTGCTCCCACTGTTTGAGGAATGTCTGGTCTTGTGCACACTATGGCAAACATAAAGCTCCCTACTACTGATGAATATGGTATCCGAGCTATGTTGGCCTTTTCCACTTCCATACCGGGTGATTGCTCAGTCGACAACTTTAAATTAATTAAAAATGGGGTAGAAACTGGCTTTTTGTTCAGCATATAGAAGTGCCACAAAACCTTCTCCACGTAATCCTTTTGTAAAGCCAAACTATTAGGATTTGATTAGATTTGTAATTAAATCTTAATTGGATTAGGATTAATATTTAAATCTGTTAGAGATAAATTAATTTGGATTTAAATATTAATTAGAGTATAATTCTAATTTAAGTAGATTTGAGTACAATTAAGTAGATTAGAGTATAATTCTAATTTAAGTAGATTTGGGTAGAGCTTTATATATAGCTCCAATGTAGAGAGCTTTTATGTAGAATATGTCTTAAGCCCATGTGACCATCCTTGAGAGAAAGTTGGACATGATTGTATGCACCTAGTGCAAGGGTGCACACACAATAAAAGTCTTCTTTTGGGTTTATAAAAGACGAGAGACGGGTGAGAGAAATGAGAGAGATTCAGTAAGAGTGCTCGGGTTGAAGCAGTGTTTGAAAATGTGTGAGGCGCAAAGCTCCTCTGGAGCCTAGGCGCGAGGTGCATCGTGAGGCGCGCGCCTTAAGAAGGCGAGACACACATTTACTAAGCAATTTAATATTCTATATAAAAAAAATAAAAAATAATTACATAAAAATAAAATAGCCATCAAAAAGTATAGAAAACAGATGCATATAGGTTTCCAAATTAAAAAAATATATATTTCAACTTTCAACTTAAAACTTAAAAGTTATTGTGGTGCCAATGCTCTCATTTGATCGTTCTTCAAGCATCATCCACATACTCATCCTCATCACTTGCATCGCCATAATTTTTTTCTTCTTCTTCTTCTTCCTCAGATTTTCCATCCTAAATATCTTCTTCTTCTGTATCTTCAAAATCAATCCGATCTAACCCTTCATCAATGAATAAAGACGATCGAGATGACAACAATTTATCCTTACCTTTTTTAATTCCCTTTCCCTTTTCTATTTCCTTTCCATTTTCAATTTATTTTCCTTATTTAATTCTCTTTTCTTTTTTTGAGAGTTTTTTGAGGTTTCATTTAAGATTTCTTTAAGTATCTAAATGGGTTAAAGTTTAATAATCAAATTAAGAATCCGACAATCCGATAACTTGAACCCAAAATCCATCTAAGCATAAATATTATGAGGTGCGCGCTTCAGAGCCTAGGTGCCGAGGCACGCCTTTTCAAGCAGTGGGTTGAAGCTACTCTATTCTAGAAGAGTTGTTAGATGTGACTCCGAAATTAGAAATCGCTTTGATTTTATGTTTCCGGTTCACCGATGGCTTCACTGTGCGACGACAAAATTTGGTACATTTTGGGAAAAGAAAATTGAATGTCTGTGGTGGAAGCGGAGGGCTTGAAACCCACTACTGACATCGGACGGGGAGTGCGGGAGGAGCGGAGCCCCCCGCGGTAAGGATCGGATCCAATAAGAAAAACCGGTTAACAATTTTTTATTCTCTTTTCTTTTGCCCTAGAGAGATCGAGCGATTGAATCATTGAAAACATTTTGTATTCCCTTTGTCATATAGTGAAACCTTTCTCCTTTGCCCGTGGTTCTTTTCCTGCAAAGGGTTTTCCACGGAAATCCGTGTGTTCATTATATTGTCGTGCATTTGAGATATGTTTTTGTGTGGTGATTGCTTTTGATTTCATTTTCGTTTGTGCGCTCGTCGTAACAAATTGGTATCGGAGCCCTGTTCATCGATTAGGGTTTTTTCTTCATCAATGGCGTCCATGAAGTATGATCTCCCTTTGCTCAATCATAGCACAAGGTTTGCGTTATGGCAAGTGAAGATGCGCGCAATTCTGGCTCAGATGGATCTAGAAGATGTGTTGCTCGGAATGGAGAAGATGCCTGCATCCCCCAGTCAGGCGAAAAAAATGAAGATGAATCGAAAGGCCCTTACGTAGATCCAACTACACCTTTCGAACGAGATGTTACAGCATGTCATCAAGGAGAAATCTGCTGCGGGTTTATGGTTGAAACTAGAGTCATTGTGTATGACGGAAAGCCTTACCAACAAACTTCATCTGAAACACGAGTTGTACTCTCATCGTCTGATTGAAAGTAAGAGTTAAAATCTCATCTCGATGATTTTAAAGAAATTATTACCGATCTGAAAATGTTGGAAGTATGATGATGAAGATCTAGCATTACTGCTTTTATGTTCTCTACTATCTTCCTATACAAACTTTAGAGATACTATGCTTTATGGACGTGATACCATTTCTTTGGAAAACGTCTCAACTGCCCTACTCTCGAAAGAAAGGATCGATAAGGAGATGAGTGGTACCACTGAAAGTCAGGCAGAGGGTCTGTTTACTAGAGAAAGATCCAAGCAGAGAAATTTTCGTGACAGCAAAGGAAAGACTAAGTCAAAATCCAGACACAAGAACTTAATCTGCAATTATTGTAAGAATAAGGGTCACATTAAAGCGGACTGTTTCGAGCTAGAAAGAAAAGAACAGACTGAAGGAAGGATGATCAAAAAGGAAAAGATGTTTCAAAATCTGCTGAAGCCAGTGTAGCAGAAGACTATAGTAGCGACGGGAATGTTCTGCTGGTCTGTGATAATCAATCCAGAGCCAATTCAGAGTGGATTCTTGATTCTGCTTGTTCGTTCCATATGTCCCAACAGGAATTGGTTCTCCACTTTTGAAGCAGTGAATGGTGGGGTTGTTTTGATGGGCAACGATGCATCTTACGAAGTTATCGGACAAGGAACGGTAAATATCAAGATGTTTGATGGCATTGTGAGAACATTTACTGATGTCAGATACATTCCATAATTAAAGAGAAATCTAATTTCTTTAAGTACCCTTGACTCTAAAGGATATAAATACACTGGTAGAGATAGAATTCTAAAGGTTACGAAAGGAGTCATTGTTGTGATGAAAGGCCGAAGGCAGAAAGGAAAACTATGTGTTGCAAGATTCAACTGTGATAGGTGGAGCTGCAGTATCCTCTTCATCTATGTCAGATTTAGATGTCACGAAATATGGCACATAAGGCTGGGGCATATGAGCGAAAGAGATTGACAGTGTTGAGTAGGAGAGGACTTCTTTGTGGCCAAAATACAGGAAGTCTAGACTTCTGCGAGCACTGCGTATTTGGGAAGCAGAAGAAGGTTAGTTTCAACAAAGCAGTCCACAGAACTAAAGGAACACTTGACTACATCCATTCAGATCTTTAGGGACCAGCACCGATTCCCTCTAAAGGTGGTGCAAAGTACATGCTGACCTTCATACATGATTATTCAAGGAAGGTTTGGACGTTCTTTCTGTTGCATAAGAATGATGTATTCAAGACCTTCAAGTAGTTGAAGAATTTGATTGAGAAGCAGACAGGAAAGCAAATCAAGCGCCTTCGCACTGACAATGGACTGGAATTCTGTTCAGGAGGGTTTAATGAGTTCTGCAAAATTTAAGGAATCGAGAGACATCGTACAGTTTCTTATACGCCACAGCAAAATGGCGTAGCAGAACGAATGAACATAACACTCATTGAAAAGACAAGATGCTTGCTTTCGAATGCAGGATTTGGTCAGGAATTTTGGGCAGAGGCTGCTTCTACGACATGCTACTTGGTGAACAGGTCTCCGTCGACTTCCATTGATCTCAAAACTCCAGAAGAGGCATGGTCTGGTCATCCTCCAAATTATTTTGATTTAAGAATTTTCGGTTGTTCTGTTTATGCACATGTGAGTCAAGAAAAGTTAAAACCTAGATCAAAAGAATGCAAATTTTTGGGCTATGCTTATGGTACAAAAGGATTTAGGTTGTGGTGTCTTGAAGATAAGAAAATTATAATTAGTAGGGATGTTAAGTTTAATGAGAATGCTATGCTTCGCCGAAAGGAGTCGCGTGTTTCGTGTGATACGGGTACAACTGCAGATGCAGCAAAGCAAACTGTCAAGTTGGAATATCAAACCAACTCCAAAAGTCAAATCACCTCGGCATCAGGTATCACTTCAGGCGATTCTGCTCCTACAGAGCCTCAGGCACCACCACAGACAGACACACATTCTATAGCCAGAGATCGACCGACGAGGCAGATTAGACCACCGTAGAGATATGAAGATACGAATCTTGTGGCCTATGCATTTGTGACTGCACAAGAAACAGATACACTTGAGGAGCCATCTACTTACACAGAGGCAATCTTGTGTAATGATTCTGCTAAGTGGTTGCTCGCTATGGAGGAAGAAATGGAATCCCTTCATAAGAATCAAACTTGGGATTTAGTAAAGCTTCCTAAAGAAAAGAAAATTGTTCGATGTAAATGGGTGTTCAAGAAGAAATAAGGAACACAGGGAGCTGAGAGTATCAGATACAATGCTCGATTGGTGGCGAAAGGATACAGTCAAATTCCATGTGTCGACTTCAATGATGTTTTCTCACCAGTGGTGAAGCATAAATCCATTAGAGTTCTGCTCGGTTTGGTTGCCATAGAAGATCTGGAACTTGAGCAATTAGATATGAAGACAGTTTTTCTACATGGCGAATTGGAGGAAGAGATCTATATGCAGCAGCCTGAGGGATTCATAATTGAAGGAAAAGAAAATCATGTTTGTAAATTGAAGAAATCGCTTTATGGGTTAAAGCAATCTCCAAGGCAATGGTATAAGAGGTTTAATTTTCTTATGATTAGTCATGATTTTAATAGAAGCAATTATGATAGTTGTGTTTATATAAAGAAACAAATTGATGGTTCCCTTATTTTTCTTTTTATGTAGATGATATGTGAATTGCTGCTAAGAACATGGCTAACATTAACGAACTTAAAGGTCAGTTGAAATCTAAATTTGATGTTAAGGATTTAGGTGCAGCAAAGAAGATACTTGGTATGGAGATAAAATAGAACAGAAACGCAAAAAAACTACAATTGTCTCAGAAGGTGTATATCCAGCGTGTGTTGGAGCGATTATGTGCGAAGTATGCCAAGCTAGTAAGTACACCTTTTGCTGCACATTTTAAACTTTCAACTGATTTAGCACCGAAAACATATGATGATAAAGCATACATGGAACGAGTTCCTTATGCCAGCGCAGTCGGTAGCATTATGTATGCTATGGTCTGTACGAGACCAGACCTTGCACATGCTGTTAGTGTGGTAAGCAGATACATGGCAAATCCAGGAAAACAATATTGGCAAGCTATAAAATGGATTTTGAGGTATTTGCGAGGTACTACAGGTGCATGTTTGGAATTCGGGAAGTCTGAAGCAAGCTTAACCAGTTTTGTAGATTCAGATAATGCAGGAGATCTTGATAAAAGAAGATCACTTACAGGTTATGTCTACTCACTTGGTGGATGTGCAGTTAGTTGGCGAGCTTGCTTACAACCCATTGTTGCATTATCTACGACTGAGGCCGAGTACATGGCAATTACAGAGGTTGTGAAGGAAAGTATATGGTTGAGAGGTTTATTCAATGAATTAAGCAAAAGCAATAAGTTCGTATTTTGCGACAGTCAGAGTGCCATTTATTTGACAAAGGACCAAATATTCTACCAGAGAACAAAGCATATTGACATCAAGTATCACTTTGTTCATGAATTTCTTGCTCAAGGTGACATTGCGGTGAAAAAGATTAGCACTTTAGAGAATCCAGCTGATATGTTGATGAAGCCTCTTCCTCCTTTCAAGTTCAAGCCCTGCTTGGACTTGATTAGTATTGTTTATTGATTGGACTGCCCTTAGGGGCTTGTGGAGAAGGTGGAGAGTTATTATTGATGCTTTATTTAAAGGAAATTTCGAGTCGAGGTGGAGATATGTTTGATGTGACTCCGAAATTAGAAATTGCTTTGATTTTATGTTTCCGGTTCGCCGACGGCTTCGCGATGCGACAATAAAATTTGATAAATTTTGGGAAAAGAAAATTGGATGCCTATAGTGGAAGCGGAAGGCGATAGGCCCGAGCCCGAAACCCACCATTGACATCGGACGAGGGTGCGAGAAAGGCGGAGCCCCCCACGGAACGAATCAGATCCAATAAGAAAAACCCGTTAAGAATTTTTTATTCTATTTTCTTTTGCCCTAGAGAGATCGAGCGATTGAATCATTGAGAATATTTTGCATTCCCTTTTTCATATAGTGAAACCTTTCTCCTTCGCCTGTTGTTTTTTTCCTGCAAAGAATTTTCCACGTAAATTTGTGTGTTCATTATTTTCTCATGCATTTGAGATCTGCTTTTGTGTGGTGATTGTTTTTTATTTCATTTTCGTTTGTGCGCTCGTCGTAACAGGAGTTTGTGTAATTCTTCTCTTGGTTAATGAATCTTATTTCGCCCGCATTTTTCTACTTTTGGTTTTTTCTCCTCTTTGTGGTTGTGTCAGTTCCAATTTCTGTTGAGAGGACGGGTTTATGGTAAAAATCCGATTTGACGTTTCCGTTGTGGAATCCCAACAATCGATAGCGAAGCAAGTACCAGATCAACATCAGGCGATACCGAAGCGGGTTGCAAATTCACAAAATCTGGTACCGAGGCGAGTATTAGATTCCCAACACAAACCTTCTTATTCTCTCCCGTAGTACCTTCATCCTGAGTATTTGGTTCACGGCTGGCTCCTAAGTCCTTCATATCGAACTCCCCGGCCAACTGAGTTTTCAGGGTAGATATACGGTCCTTGCTATTTCCCATGACCACCATGTCGTCGACATATAATAGCAAAATTGTTACGATATATTTAGTATTATCTTTATTGTTTCTATACTATATATTACTTACCATCTATAGCGTATGATTATATAGCATGTAATCCTAGTTATATTATTACTATGGTTGTCATTGTTACCATAGAAATACCTTCTCATGTACTATATAATTGATGTTAATACAAACCATAGTATATGCCATTTTGCCCATCTTTCATGGTATCGGAGCCATTGATGCGCTTGCGGGGGAATGTTACGATATATTTAGTATTATCTTTATTGTTTCTATACTATATATTACTTACCATCTATAGCGTAGGATTATATAGCATGTAATCCTAGTTATATTATTACTATGGTTGTTATACTATATATTACTTACCATCTATAGCGTAGGATTATATAGCATGTAATCCTAGTTATATTATTACTATGGTTGTCATTGTTATCATAGAAATACCTTCTCATGTACTATATAATTGATGTTAATACAAACCATAGTATATGCCCTTTTGCCCATCTTTCAAAAATAAAGCTCCCGTCATCATATCCACAAATATGCACAATAATTCGCCTCAAGCCTATCAAAACCCAAACTCATAATAAATGATTCAAATAGCTTGTACCAACACCTTGGTGCCCGTTTCAAGCCATACAACGATTTGTTTAACCGACAAACCAAATACTTCCTACCTCTTTCGACAAAACTTTCCGGTTGCGACATATATATCTCCTTCTCCAAGTCACCATGCAAAGAATGTCATCTTTACATCCATCTGCTCGAACTCTAAATCCATGATCGCCTCGATCGCCAAAACGATGCAAATAGTTGTAAGGCGAACCACTGGTGAGAAGATTTCATTGAAGTCGATACCCGGCTTCTAAGCATATCCCTTTACCACTAACCTCGCCTTGAACCTCTCTACATTCCCATTCGCATCCTTCTTCACCTTAAACACCCACCGGTATCCAATCGCATTCCTTCCCTTCGTCGGCAAATCAACAAGTTCCCAAGTTTTATTCTTCCGAAGTGACTCCATCTCCTCCTCCATCACGCATTTCCACTTTCCAGTATCAGTTGACTCACAATTCTTATATGAAGTAGGTTCATCTTCCTCTGCCAAAGCAACGTATGCACCAACATAATTAGCAGAAGAAATAAATAAAATGACATAGTCATCATACCTCGCAAGAGGTCTAATGACCTTCCTAGGATGCCCGGAATTCGCTAGTGGCTCCACCGGTAAATTTGTATCTTCGGATGATTGAGAAGACTACAAGTCCATTTCATCATCAATCACTTCGTAGTCCTCCTATACTTGCTCAACTTGCACCTCATCGCGTGCTTCAAAGAGCTCGATTGAAACCACGGCATTATCATTTTGCTTTTTCTTAGCGCCTTGAAAGGACCCTTTGTTGAAGACAATGTCACGACTTACGACAATCTTGTGGGTAGTAGGGTCCCACAATCAATACCCCTTAACACTTTTTGCGTGGCGAAGAAATATACAACTCGGAGAATTCTTATTCAATTTTGACATCTTCTCCTTCAGTATTCACGCATAAGCGTCACATCCAAAGACACGAAGATATGAGTAATCAACAGGGTTGCCGCTCTAGACTTCTTCAGGAATTTGCAAACCAAGTGATTTTGTCACAATTAATTAAGTAACAAGCAGTGCTCATGGCTTCCGCCCAAAATCTCTTGTCGAGTTTCGAAGCACTCAGTATTCTCCGGGCTCTCTCCATGAGTGTTCCATTTAACCTCCCAACTGCACCGTTTTGTTAGTGTATCGGATACCGTGAGGTGCTGCTTAATTTTGTGCTCATTACAAAACTGATCAAATTCTCTTGAACAATACTTCTCTCCGTTATCAGAACGTAGACACTTAATTTAAAATCTTTTTCATTTTCCATAGAGTTTTGAACTTCTTAAAAGTCTCAAACGCGTCAAACTTCCACTTTAGGATATACACCCAATCCTTCTGAGAGTAATCATCAATAAAGGAAACAAAGTAAGAATATCTGCCCAACAAAGTATCGGTCGGCCCCAAGTATTCGAATGAATCAACTCGAGATGTTCCTTACTTCCTTGATGTGATAGAGAGAATGACAACTTCCGTTGCATTCCGTAGATGCAATCTTTACAGAATTCCAATGGCGCAGACTAGTAACCCGGAAGAAGTTCACGGTTAGATAATACCTGCAATCCGCGTTCGCTCGTATGTCCCAAACAGCGATGCCACACCGTCAGAGCTCTACCTTCGCGCTTGCAACAACCGCTCTCCTACTTGAGTCTCGCTCACCAATCTATAAAGGCCAACTACTTGCTCTTCTTTCATCAATACCAAACATCCTTGACATACCTTCAAATGATCCTTCTCGTCGACGAACTTAAACCCTTGTTTGCAAAGTTTTCCAAGTGATAGAAGACTTTTCTGAAGTGTAGGAACATACCAAACAGTAGAAACCGTCCGAATAACACCATCGAACATCTTGATCCGAACGTCTCCCACCCAAACCACCGGACATATCGTATTGTCACCCAAATAGATAACTCCATCATCCTATGTAGCCGACTTAGCATTCGTTTCGGCTACATTACCTTGGAAGTAGCTTGAATCGGATTTACCATAAACTCTTTTAATCCGACAATCTTTCTTCACGTGCCTCGACTTTCCATAATTTCAGCACTTTACTTTTTTTTTGTACTTAGACTTTTATCTTAATCTTCCTCAATCACCACGCTCTCACTCGAAGGGTCTTCCCCGTATTATCAAAGCCTCTCCCGAAGAGCTTCCTTGCCTAGACTTCCGCCTCATCTCTTCGGTAAGTAATGATGCAATAACCGACTCCATCTTAAGGGTTTCAACATAGCTCAAGTTTATAATCAAATTATGCCAAGATTCCGGCATCGAGCAAAGTAAAATACTTGACTTTTCTTCTTCATCAATTTCTACGTCTAGGACCGTGAGCTTACTCATAATAGAGTTGAATGAACTTAGTTGTTCTTGTACTGGTGCCCTGTCATTCATCTTTAGATTGTACAATTGTTGCCTCAAAAAGATTTTATTCACCACTAACTTCCCCTCATAGAGATTTCTCAATTTATTCAAAATCCCTTTTGTGGTACTCTCGGTCTCCATATTGAAATGCACTGAATCATCTAGTGTCAAATATAGGTTTGCCAAAATCATCTTGTCTTTCTCTTCAAATTGCTTTTTCGTCATCCCTTCTGTCTTTTTCTCTTTTTCTTGCTAGGCGATCTCACAAGCATCCTTAATTAGTACTACTTACATCTTCAATTTCCACAACACGAAGTTCGTTCCATTAAATCAAGGAACCACATACTTCGTTGTCGTAACTTTCCCCACTATCGTTTCACCGTCAACAAAATACAAAGAACCAAATGCTCCGATACCAATTGAAGGGACTGGTCGTGGGGTTATCGAGCACACATCAAACCCACACAGCACACAAGTGCGGCGTAAATAGAATCTTTCATATATGAAAATAGACGAGAACGATCGTAAAAAATAAGCACGAGGGTAAGGAAGCAATAAACGAACGAGAGAACACAAGAACATAAGTTTACGTGATTCGACCAACGGTGTATCAACCTATGTCCAAGGGCAAAACCACCTCAATGCGTTCTTCGATTAAATCATAGCACAAAAGTACATGAAGTAAGATTTGATTACAAGAAACCCTCTCTCAAGAGCTCTCCACGTTTTTCTCTCAACTAGGGTGCCTACAATGAAGCTTTTATCTCTAAAAAATTAGTTACAAGAGTTTTTATAACCCCGAAACCTCAATTCTAATAGGAAATGATCTCCGCCGTTCATTCGAATCTCTGATTCACTTCTAGCCGTCGATCTTCTCTTAATAATCCTCTTTAAAGTGTTCCTGGACCATTTCTAATCTTTTGAAATAAGACTAGATCAAATTAGAGTCAAATCCAACATATCGGGCCCATCCCGAAATTGAGTACCGGTACTGATTCTTTTCCAGAAAATCAGTATTGGTACTCATATCGCGTATCGGTATTGGCAGTACCAGTACTCAAAATGAGTACCAATACACAATACAAAAAACAGTTTTTCAAGCTTCGAGTTTTGAGGAACTCCTGAGGTACTCTTTAATACCAATACTCAAATTTCAAGTTCCGGTACCCAACATTCAGAAATCTCAAATCTTCAACATTTTCATCATGATATCAACTCAAAACATGGCTTAACACAATCCAACATAGATTGGCCTATTTCAGAGTAAATCACTCAAACCCTCCCTCACAAACACCTCCCCCTACTCGTCCTTCATCACTCTCCTCTCCTTTAACCAAAACCCTCAGTCAAAGTTCTAGAAGTTCCAATTTGTCCATTCCGAGTTACATTCTAATAATGAACCAAATATTTTTAGATGATTCGTTATTATATTTTCCATTCCAATGCAATCCAATTCCATTTCCCATTCTCATTTCAATCATGAACCAAACATGCCCTAAATATTATCATCAAAACCATGCATAGTAAACTGCATGTGGCAACAGGAACAATAACAAAGTACAATGAAATAAAAGGGCTTTTACATTATATATCCCTGACAAATCATTTTTACACATACATACCATTAAGTCTATGTTTTTAACCCCTTAATTATGCAGTTTGCTCATAATTAGGAATCATCTAATTCATCGGAGATGTTGGTTTTACATCATAAAAAGTTTCCAAGATCGATAGGTTTTTTTGACGAAAAATTACAAGGGTAGGGTTTACTTTGGCATGGCAGTAGAGTGTAGTATTGTTAGAAGTTTTTTGAGTTGTGCTATTTGGAAAAGTTTTGGAAAAACATAAATAAATTTTCCATCAAAATCCCACCAAATAGTTTCTCTTTGCAGCAAAAACAAAATTAGAAGCTCCAAATTGGAATTTGATGCAGGCTGAAAATATTGTAGTAGTATTATAGCCGAGGGTATTGTAGTAATGGATACTGCAGTAGCAGGTGGAAGAGGGGAAAAGGGAAGAATAGAGAGAAGGAGAAAAAGAAAGAAGAAGAGGAAAGCCATATACAGTTTAGGATAAAGCCGCATAGTAATGGATACTGCAGTAGCAGGTGGAAGAGGGGAAAAGGGAAGAATAGAGAGGAGAAAAAGAAAGAAGAGGAAAGCCATATACAGTTTAGGATAAAGCCGCACAAGTTATAATAAGGCCACATAAATTATAATAAGGCCATACAGGTGATAGAATGATCACACTGATCTAAATAAAATTCTCATTAACCATAACCAAAACTCTCTCTTTCTACAATTGATGTCAAGCCTATTTATAATAAATCGAACCTAATTCCAATCCTATTCAACTCACTTGATTTTAGGACTTTTCCTAATACAAATAGAATCTAATTTTAATTTAAAACTTCCAAATTCATATTCCTAATTTTTAGGAATTTATGCTATAATGCTATATAAAGAGATCCTAAAAATCTATCATTAACTCACTAAGATAAATTAAATAAAATAAAATTTCCAAAAAAAATTTAAAAAAAAAAATTAAATCATAGTCGATTTCTTGGCTGCATCAAAACTCCTACTTTTGGGCCATAAAATCTCATCTTTGCTTCACACCACAATAGAAACTCTACTTCTGTTTGCCAAATGCTCTACTAAAGATGACCTGCAACTGTAATCAGAAACTAGCAAAATGGGTACAATATGTGTAAGGAATTAAATTTCTGAAGGTTATATTTGAAAATTCAATTTTGCAAGGATGAATATGGTATATATGATTTCGATGGGTATATCTAAAGTAGAATATAATTGTCCCAGAATAGGCATAGATGTAGCATATAGTTTTACCTGAGCTTCAGCTTCTTGACGCATTTTGTCATACCGTTGAGCTTGGTTGCGAGCATCCTCCAATGGGGTGCCTACTACCATTGCTCTTAATGGCTCTGCAACCTGATAAGTCAAGAATTTGGACACTTTATCTGATCAGCTTATTAACATACAAGAAAATCAAGATTAGTGAATTCAAATGAGCCAATTAGTCTACCATCACCTGTTTATAGATTCAGAAAACACAAAAAGATTAAAAAAATGGTACTAACGAGTATGTTAGATGTCATTCGGAAATTAGAAATCGCTTCGATATTATGATTCCAGTTCGCCGACGGCTTCGCGGTGCGACGACAAAATTTGGTAAAATTTTGGAAAAAGAAAAATAGATATCTGTGGTGGAAGCGGAGGGCTCGAGCCGATAGTCCGCTAAGGAAAAACCCGTTAAGATTAGTGTTCTCCTTTCTTTTGCCCTAGAGAGATCGAGCGATTGTACGATCACCAAGAACTTTGTATTCCCTTTTTCGATATAGTGAAACTCTCCTCTTTCGCTCGTGGTTTTTTTCCTGCAAAAGGTTTTTCACGTAAATCTGTGTGCTTATTTCTTTGTCGTGCTTTTGAGATCTAGATTTGTGTGGTTATCGCCTTTGATTTCGTTTAGTTTATGCGCTCGTTGCTAACAAACTGGTATTAGAGCCCTATTCATCAATTAGGGCTTCTTCTTATCAATGGCGTCCATGAAGTATGATCTCCCTTTGCTCGATCATAGCACAAGGTTTACGTTATGGCAAGTGAAGATGCGCGCAATTCTGACTCAGATGGATCTAGAAGATGCGCTGCTCGGGGTGGAAAAGATGCCTGCATCCCTTAGTCTGGCGGAAAAGGAGAAGATGAATCGAAAGGCCCTTACGCAGATCCAACTACATCTTTCGAACAAGATCTTACAGCATGTCATCAAGGAGAAATCTGCTGCGAGCTTGTGGCTGAAATTGAAGTTATTGTGTATGATGAAAAGTCTTACCAACAAACTTCATCTGAAGCAGAAGTTGAACTCTCATCATCTGATTCAAGGTAAGAGTATAAAATCTCATCTCGATGATTTTAAAGAAATCATTACCGATCTGGAAATGTTGGAAGTAAAATATGATGATGAAGATATAGCATTATTACTGTTATGTTCTCTACCATCTTCCTATACAAACTTTAGAGATAGTATGCTTTATGAACGCGATACCATATCTTTGGAAGACGTCTCAACTGCCCTACTCTCGAAAGAGATGATCGATAAGGAAATGAGTGGTAACACTGAAAGTCAGGCAAAAGGACTGTTTACTAGAGGAAGATCCAAGCTGAGAAATTTCGATGACAGTAAAGGAAAGGCTAGATCAAAATTCAGGCACAGGAACTTGATCTGCAATTATTGTAAGAAGAAAGGCCACATTAAAGCAGAATGTTTCAAGTTGAAAAGAAAGGAACAGGAAGAGGTGATCAAAGGGGAAGAGATGTTTCAAAATCTGCTGAAGCCAGTGTAGCAAAAGACTATAGCAGCGAAGGGAATGTTCTGCTGGTCTGCGATGATCAATCCAGAGCCAACATAGAGTGGATTCTTGATTCAGCATGCTCATTCCATATGTGTCCCAATAGGGATTGGTTCTCCACTTTTGAACCTGTGAATGGTGGGGTTATTTTGATGAGCAACGATGCATCCTGCAAAGTTGTCGGACAAGAAACGGTGAATATCAAGATGTTTGATGGCATTGTGAGAACGCTTACCGATGTTAGGTACGTTCCACAATTGAAGAGAAATTTAATTTTTTTTGAGTACCCTTGACTCTAAAGGATATAAATACACTGGTGGAGATGGAATTCTAAAGGTTACGAAAGGAGCCATTGATGTGATGAAAGGACGAAGGCAGGAAGTAAAATTATATGTGTTGCAAGGTTCAACTGTGACAGGTGGAGCTGCAGTATCCTCTTCAACTATGTCAGATTCAGATATCACGAAGTTATGGCACATGAGGCTGGGACATATGAGCGAAAGAGGATTGACAGTGCTGAGTAAAAGAGGACTTCTTTGTGGCCAAAGTACAGGAAGTTTAGACTTCTGCGAACACTGCGTATTTGGGAAGCAGAAGAGGGTTAGCTTCAGCAAAGCAGTCCACAGAACAAAAGAAACACTTGACTACATCCATTCAGATCTCTGGGGGCTTGCACCGGTCCCCTCTAAAAGTGGTGCAAAGTACATGTTGACCTTCATAGATGATTATTCAAGAAAGCTTTGGACATTCTTTCTGTTGCATAAAAATGATGTATTCAAGACCTTCAAGCAGTGGAAGACCTTAATTGAGAAGCAGACAGGAAAGCAAATCAAGCGCTTTCGCACCGACAATGGACTGGAATTCTGTTCATGAGAGTTCAATGAGTTTTGCAAGAATGAAGGAATTGAAAGGCATCGTACAGTTCCTTACACGCCGCAGCAAAATGGCGTAGCAGAACGTACAAACAGAACACTCATTGAGAAGACAAGATGTTTGCTCTCGAATACAGGATTTGGTCAGAAGTTTTGGGCAGAGGCAGCTTCTGCGACTTGCTATTTGGTGAATTGTAGTAGCCGCTGGTTTAAAATGTTTTGGGTCTACTTTTGGTTTCGGTTATTTCGCAATTCGTTTCGGGGGCCGGAGGGTGATCTATTAATTCCTTGTTTCCGGGCAGACCGTCGGGGCTCGCGGGTATTTTTAGTTAATAAAGCTCGCGAAACGGAGAACGGCGGCGCAGTCGGTTTTGAATTCCGACGCCGGAATCTCCCGGAATAAATTCCGGAAGGTGGCTAGCGGTTCAGGTGGTCAGCACGGTCTTTCAGGCGGACCGGACCCTGGTTCGCACCCGACTTATTTCCTGCTTTTGACTTGAAATGGGTTCATTCCCATTCCTCATCCTAACCGCTCCCGCCATCCTAACCGCTCCCGCCATGTTCCTGTCGTGGGGAAACAGGGGTACGACGGTTACAACTCCCTACAACTTCCCTCACTTAGGCGTACGCAACCCCAAGCGCAACGAGAACCCACTTCCCCAACCTTTCTGTTTCCCAACCGACCGAGTGGAGAAACAAGGCGGAGCGAGCGAGGAGAGGGAAGATCGCCGGCACACCCTTCGTTACCGGGCACGCAAGAACAGGACGATCATCCCCTAAGATCAACCCTAGCCGACAAAACCAAGGTGAGCATAGCTTAGGGTTCTTGATTGGGTTTTTCTTGGTTCTCTTAGGTAAAGGGAGGAGGAGGGTCGGCGCCGTCACCGGAGTCGGCGCCGTCACCGGAGCCGGCACGCACGGAGCCACGCATGCGGGCGGCGGCGCATGCTCCCGCATGCGGGCGGCATCCGCATGCGGGCGGCGCCGCATGCGGGCGGCGCCGCATGCTCCCGCATGCGGGCGGCGCAGCATGCGCCCGCATGCGGGCGGCGCCGCATGCACCCGCATGCGGGCAGCGCCGCATGCGGGCGGCGCCGCCCGCACCCGCAAGCGGGCAGCGCCGCATGCGGGTGACGCCGCATGCGGGCGGCGCCGCACGCAGGTGGTACGCCGCCCAGCTGCGTGGGGCCGGGCGCGTACGTGTACGGATTGTGCGCGAGGTGGGGGAGGGGGGCGCCGGGTGTTCTAGTCTTTAATCTTGCGGAGTCTTGAATTTCTGACTCCTGTATGACAGGTTCTTGTAGGTCCGGGCGGGCACCCGAGACGCGGGAGAACCTAGCATCGGTCAGGAGCGCGACAACGAAAAGGTGGGTTTTCGGTCGAGGCTTAGTATAGTGTTAGTATTCCGAAAGGGATTTTAATTAAATGTTAATCGGTACTAACGCTGACGGTTTCTATGATTTACTATATTACCCCGTGTCTTGGTTATTATGCTCGAGTTGCGACACGCGCACCCGCGGTCTGGCCACCGCAAAGGGTGCTCTTTTCCGGAAAGGCGGTCTCCGACCCGTGTTACCCACGAGGGGATGTAGTGGGGCCCCCGTAGGCGTGGGGTTCGAGGCACCAAGGCGTGAGCGGTGCGACCCGTCGGGATTGGTGCCCGACGAGGTCAGGTGTGCGACCTGCCGGGATTGGTGCCCGACGAGGTCAGGTGTTACAGGTGTTACCGGGGTTACAGGTGTCACAGGTGGTTGCGAGTTACCTTTATGAGTAGAGTGGTTGCTCCAACTAGTCTTACTTTTGTGGCTTGGTATTACTTTACTGCTTTAGTATTTTTATCATGATAGTGTCGCTGACTACCCACTCTGTGACAGGTACCTCCAGGGGTGAGAGGTAGGCGACGGTGAGGCCGAGGTGGGAGTAGTCGGGCTGTGGGAGCCCTAGTCTGCCGTTTTCTTTATTTGCTTTGCATTTCATTTGGTATTGTAGGTTACTGTGTGGTTCTCGATACCCTTGTGGGGTCGTGTGGATGTTGATTTCTTTCGTTCTGGTTATGCACTACTGTTTCCTTTATTATTCCCGTTTGGCCGTTTTCTAAACAAACCAACTAGAAAACAAGAGAAAAAGGACTTCGAAAACCGTTTTCAAAAATCTAGGGTCGAGTGGGCCCATTTTCCAAACCCTGTGGATTTATGCCGTTTTCCAAGCTGTTTTCGAAACCTAAGGCCGTGTGGGCCTGTTTTCAAAACGGTGAGTTTATCCTTTCAACTTGACTGGCCACGGGCATTGTTTAGTCTTCATGCACCGTTAGACTTCGAACTGTTGTGATTAAATGGAAAATGATTGCTTGTGTTTGACTGTTGTAATAGCCGCGACGCCGTGCATATACAGAGGAGACTCTGCCCGATTTTCGAGTGAATCTGTATATGCGGCGGGTCTGGGCACGCGCCGGGGAAGGAGGTTTTAAACAAAAATTTTGTACGCACCTTATGCTTGCTTTTGTGTATCGTTTCCGCTAAAATAAAACCCCCGGGGCGTGACATGAATAGGTCTCCATCGACTTCCATTGATCTCAAAACTCCAGAAGAGATATGGTCTGGTCGCTCTCCAAATTATTTTGATTTGAGAATTTTCGGTTGTCCTATTTATGCTCACGTGAGTCAAGGAAAGTTAAAACCTAGATCAAAATAATGAAAATTTTTGGGCTATGCTTCTGGTACAAAAGAATTTAGGTTGTGGTTGTTAGATGTATGCCCTAGAAGCCAACTTGGCCGACACATATATTCTTTCTAGGATATAAATTTGTATTTGACATTTTACATTATGAATGTTATTGGATTTTTATTTCCATTCGTGTTGTGTATGTGTCCATAAATTGTCCAAGGAATTAATAAGATGATGATACGTATTCTCAAGAGCTGAGAATTTGAGACATGTATCATTAGTGATTAATTCCTAAATGCTCCCGATCGATGGATCATCACGGGGACAGTGATCGATCTGGTGAGATTGGTGCACAGTCGCTTCCCTTTTAGGGTAGACGAGTCTCGAGTCAACAGTGTGGGGACACTGGAGCGAATGTGCAGGTGGTTGTTGGAGAACAAAGGTACCGAGCGTGATCATCACGAGAAGTCACTTGGATGTCTACTCACTCGTCAGTGACTTACTCGATGTTGCAGTAGTGTGACTGGTCCTTTGACCTACGATGTCTCGGCTATTCACAATGGGGTTACTGTAGTTTGACTGTACATACACTTGGTCCCTAGCCATTTGGGTCCTTGCAGTGGGTGCATGTTGGCTACAGTAGGTTCGTTGTAGGAATAGGGTGTACACCTATATGGAATCTATCGCCCTTAGTAGAGAAGGGAGTTAGTCCTATGTGATTTATGAGACCGAGTTTAGAAGACCTTGGCCAAGGCGTAGTAAATAACGGAAAGGGTTTCCGATAGTAGAAACTCGAGTCGAATAAATTTGACATATGGCAGACGGTAGGGTTTGACGAGCAATTCCATGACCTTCGTCTAGTGGGGATTCCGGATAGAATGATTGTATCACACGTTAACTGCACCTAGAGGTTCAGTATTCCATTCTACTGGAATGCCACTACATGCTGCTAGGCGTCACTGGTGGATTGTGGGACTCACGAGAATTATCTGGATGATGATCGATAATTCTTATTGGGCTGAGTTTGAATAGTTCTAACCCACTGAAAAGAGTTTCAGTGATATTGTTGATGGTAATCACAATATATCTCACTACCAGATAGAATAGAACCTATGGGGTCACACACATAAGAGGTTGTAACTGATCGGATAGTTGGATAGCGATTTTTGAATCGCCTGAGGACTTAATTATCAATATATTGATAATTGGACTAATTTGTAATTGTTACAAATTATGGATATTAAAGTGCAAATGTTGCAAGAGAGGACTTACTAATAGTTAGTAAGTTGTGAGAGGACTTAAGTGCAAATGTTGCATTAATGATTTGATTTGATCAAATTAGGATTGAGTTCAAATCGAATTAAATTAGTATTTAATTGATTGAACCGATTTGGGATAAGATAAACTTAAATCTAATTTTAAGTTTATCTCAATGTTTATCTTAATAATTATAAAAGATATTATATCCCTCTTTATACGTATGAGTTTTCTTTAAGAAAAAAAAAACAGGAAAAAACCCTAGCCGTCATCTTTCCTCGTTTTCCTCTATTCTAAATATCCACATTAAGAAGAAAGACGTTCTCTGCAAGGGAGCTAGCACCCCGGTGAGAATTTCGATCAAGTCAACAACCTCGTGTGGATACCCGTAAAGGCCGGACGCGTGTGCGGCTTCAAGAGAACCAAATTCCACGATCATCAAATTGCGGTGTAGATCTCCCCGCGCAAAGGTGAAGATTAGATCTTCCTCTTCCTTTTAATCCTAGATACATGAGGGATTATGTTTTGCGTGGTTTTTGAGATCAGATCTCAAGTTTTTCATATTTGTCTATTTGATTTCTTTTTCCGCTGCGTTTATTTTTACGCAAAACCTAACAGTGGTGTCTTGAAGATAAGAAAATTATAATTAGTAGGGATGTTAAGTTTAATGAGAATTCTATGCTTCACCGAAAGGAGGAGTCGCGTGTTTCGTGTGATACAGGTACAACTGCAGATGCAGCAAAGCAAACTGTCGAGTTGGAATATCAAACCAACTCCAAAAGTCAGATCACCTCGGCATCAGGTACCACTTCAGGCGATTCTGCTCCTACAGAGCCTCAGGCCCCACCACAGACAGACACATTCTATAGCTAGAGATCGACCGAGGAGGCAGATTAGACCACCGCAGAGATATGAAGATACGAATCTGGTGGCCTATGCATTTGTGATTGCACAAGAAACAGATGCACTTGAGGAGCCATCTACTTACACAGAGGCAGTCTCATGTAAGGATTCCGATAAATGGATGCTCGCTATGGAGAAAGAGATGGAATCTCTTCATAAGATACTTGGTATGGAGATAAAACGAAACAGAAATGCACAGAAACTACAGTTGTTTCAGAAGGCATATATCCAGCGTGTTGGAGCGTTTCTATGCGAAGGATGCCAAGCCAGTAAGTACACCTTTTGCTGCACATTTTAAACTTTCAACTGATTTAGCACCGAGAACAAATGATGATAAAACATACATGGAACGAGTTCCTTATGCCAGCGCAGTCGGAAGCATTATGTATGCTATGGTCTATATGAGACCAGACCTTGCGCATCCTGTTAGTGTGGTAAGCAGATACATGGCAAATCCAAGAAAACAACATTGGCAAACTGTGAAATGGATTTTGAGTTATTTGCGAGGTACTACAGACGCATGTTTGGAATTTGGGAAGTCTAAAGCAAGCTTAACCGGTTTTGTAAATTCAGATTATGCAGGAGATCTTGATAAAAGAAGATCACTTACAGGTTATGTCTACTCACTTGGTGGATGTACAGTTAGTTGGCGAGATTGCTTACAACCCACGGTTGCATTATCTACGACAGAGGCTGAGTACACGGCAATTACAGAGACTATGAAGAAAGGCATATGGTTGAGAGGCTTATTCAATGAATTAAGCATAAACATTCAGAAAGTTACAGTATTTTGCGATAGTCAGAGTACTATTTATCTGACAAAGGACCAAATGTTCCACGAGAGAACAAAGCATATTGACATCAAGAATCACTTTGTTCGTGTAGTTTTTGCTCAAGGTAACATTACAGTGAAAAAGATTAGCACTTTGGAGAATCCAGCTGATATGTTGACAAAGCCTCTTTCTCATTTCAAGTTCAAGCACTGCTTGGACTTGATTAGTATTGTTTGTTGATTAGACAGCCCTTAGGGGCTTGTGGAGAAGGTGGAGAGTTATTATTGATATTTGATTTAAAGGGAATTTCGAGTCAAGGTAGAGATTTGTTAGATGTGACTCGGAAATTAGAAATCGCTTCGATATTATGATTCCGGTTCGCCGACGGCTTCGCGGTGCGATAACAAAATTTGGTAAAATTTTGGGAAAAGAAAAATGGATGTCTATGGTGGAAGCAGAGGGCTCGGGCCGATAGTCCGCTAAGAAAAAACCCGTTAAGATTAGTGTTCTCCTTTCTTTTGTCCTAGAGAGATCGAGCGATTGTACGATCATCAAGAACTTTGTATTCCCTTTTTCGATATAGTGAAACTCTCCTCTTTCGCTCGTGGTTTTTTTCCCTGCAAAGAGTTTTCCACGTAAATCTGTGTGCTTATTTCTTTGTCGTGCTTTTGAGATCTAGATTTGTGTGGTTATCGCCTTTGATTTTGTTTAGTTTGTACGCTCGTTGCTAACAAAGCATGACAAAATAGTGAACTAATTCTAAAAACATCAATAGACCCAAATCAACATGACCATGGAATATTCCATTAGGAACCTTGTATGTTGCACAGATACGGATATGACTCGATACGGATATGGTGATACTATAAGTCCCAAAAACTCTCTACGCAGAGGATACTTGAATAAAATATTATTTTAAATATATTTAAACATATATTGAATATATATAATGATATATTGAAGACAATCAGGATACTTGGGTTATATTAAGAGATATATACATTAGCTTGTACATTTATTCTAATTTTGTTCATCAAAAAAGATAATCAATCATAAGGAATAATAATTCAAAAACTATCAACCTACTATCATCTAGTTTGACCAAATGATAACAATAAATATTTAATCGCACAAACTAATTAGCCAGTCATCATATATGTATGTTTTCAAATAGCATTAGGTTCTATTATATAAAACATTGATAAAAGAAAATATGTTAACACTTTAATAAAACTAGGAAAAGATCATTCCCTGTGGACCTTCTTGGTTAATACTAGGTTGGCCAATTAGATAAGTAAAAGTCAAATAATTGCACAAACTAAAATAGCCATCCATTATATATATATGTTTTCAAATAGCATTAGTTTCTATTATATAAAACACTGACAAAAGAAAATATGGTAACACTTTAATAAAACTAGGAAAAGATCATTCTGGCCCTTCTTGGTTAATAGGCCAATTAGATGAAAAAGTAAAAGTCAAACCTTAAAGGCCTAAACCATAACTTAATGTTGTGTGGAGTCAGTGAGAGAGAGCACCTCCCACCATCCAAGCAAAAAGATAAAAGAATGACAAATCGAAAAGAGATTGACATTTTTCCTCCTCTTTTCCTTATTTTCAATGGGTTAGGATGTGGATTTTTTGAAAATTTTTAACTTCTGATCAATTTAGACCAGAAAATAAAAAGCCTACCTTATGCCCCCATATCTCAGACGTATGCCCCCATATCTGCGCTATATCGGTATTTTTTTATTTTTAAAAAATAATTAAGATACTCCAATCCCGTATTGGACACGTATCGGGCACATATCAAGTGCATATCTGTATCCGATACGTATCCAATACGCAAACAACACGTAAATTGAAGTATTTGTGCTTCATAGGGAACCTTATGCCAGAAGATATTAAAACCAAAGCACTTAAGTAAACTTGATCAACTAATAAACTGAACAAGGAGAATACATACGGCGCAGTACACCTGTGCAACATAGATTACATATTTACAGCAACAAAATGCATAATTCTAGGACTAGCTAGGCAGCTAACTGCTCAGTACACTAAAAGATCTGATAAACAAAAATTATATAATTCTAAGTTGCAAGGCATAATTGTTAGGATTTACATATATGTGGCCTAATTAATTATATTTAAATTTGGATTTACTATAGATAAGGTCAATCCTAAAAGATATAGAATTACTTGATATGGTATATCTTATCCCTTTCGCATCCATTAATTAAATAAAATCCTAATTAGACTTTGATGGGAAGTCGATTTCGAATCTATATAAAGGGGTACTGGTCCTGCCACCTACTCATGTGCATTCTGGCAAGATTGTCCATTAAATTCACACCATACGGGAGAGTGCCTAATAAAGGAGGAGAAACCAGATTCCCTAGTTCGGTTGGTACTGTTCGTATTGCAACCGGATTTCTTGATTCTGCTGTTTAATCAAGAATTTCTTCTCTATGGCGCTCTGTAAGTTATTTTATATTTTACAGTTTTATTTATGATCCTGAATATTGGTATGTATTTGGTTTTATTTTATTATCATACCATATAAATTCCATCAATAATTCCTAAATATATATCTATATAGACATGCCGCATAGGATTTTTAATTTTTACAAACTCCAGAGCGCAGTATCCTAGGCAAGATATATTAGTAAATCCGTAAAATCACCCTTCTAATCTAGAACACTTGTATAATCCTTGAAGTTCTCATCAAAGCATTCCCATAAGCCATCATGTAAGGCAACACTCAGAAACAATATCTTTCCAACCATGAAAAGGAGCATATATATAGCTCCCAGCAGGCAGGGAAGAAATGTACATGATCTCCTTTCCATGGGCGCCCAAATTACTAACAATCAACAAGTCATTATTCATGACAAAGGCTATTAACAAAAAGCCAAACACATAAAGCTAGAAGTTGTTAAGAGATAATACTCACTTTGACTTAAGAGTCTAATAAGTTAAGAATTGTTTTGTCTGTTATTGAGTCCAAGTAGAATTACCACTAATTATTTTGTTTCTCTTTTTTATCTTTTATTTTCTATTTTATCTTTGCGAGAGATCTCTATACACCATAATAAGTGTATAGAACGTAATTTGTTGGAGACTCGCCACCATAACAAGTGGTAGATTTATTCTCATTTAGATAATAATTAGTATCATAACCGGTACCGAATTCCTAACAGAAGTTGACTCTAGAACATGAGTTAAGGAGTACATAGCAAGTGAAACAAGAGGACAACTAATTTGCATACTTCAGATTCCCAACAGTAACATAAATGTAACCAAAGCTGAAAGAAAAAAACACACCTGGGTGCTGAGAGCTTTCAATAAGTCCCCACGTTCTTTTTCCATCTGGGCACGAGCACGACCAAAGTTTAGTGCGGCTTTTGGTAACGTACTTCCATTTGTACAGCTGTCCTCAACACCATATTTCTTGCTATCTTCGGATAGCTTTGTGCCTGAGGTAGATATCTTTAGTCCTTAAATCCATACATGACGAAATTTCCAGTAAGACAAAAGAACTAGGGCATTGTAGATACCAAGTTCAACTTGTTTGGATCCAGTGACTATATAGCCTTCCACACCACGAACAATCTCTCTTTGAAAATGCTGAAAGAAACACTTGAGTTAGACACACAAAAACTGGTCGAATAGAATCGTTATAAGATGGCTAACCTTTCCTGAGCGGGTTGATATGTAAAGCTTTTCTAGTTTCTGATGCTGCTGAAGTTCCGCCTCATCGGTAAACACATAATCAAAACTTGCATATCCACCATTTCCAAATTGCTTGAGAACAGCCTATCATGATTTTCACAAAAATGGTCACAATGCCTAAGAAAATATGAAAAGATAAAACAAATTCATTAAATTGAAGATCATATGGCATATTCATTCATTCATATTAATACAAGATGTGATACCCCAATAGTCCTACATCGGATGGAAATGTGATTGTAATTGGGTATATAAGAGGCAATGGACACTAATAATAATAACTGGGCTTAAACATTTTGGGCTGTGGTTTGGGTCCAACGAATTATTATTGCTAGTGAGCCGGATCGTTACATTTGGTATCAGAACCAATCACCAGCCGGAAGTGTGTGACGAGTCTCGGCTGAGCCTGGATCTAGATGACAGGGCTAGCGAGACAAGTCTCACATCGCCTGGTGATCTTGGACTGTGTGTGTTTGGGCTAATGAGGACGTCAGGTCTAAACGGAGGGAGTCTGTGACACACCAATAGTCCCGCGTCGGATAGGAATGGAGTTGTGATTGGATATATAAGAGACATGGACACTAGTAATAATAACTGGACTTAAGCATTTTGAGCTATGGTTTCGGCCGAACGAGTTATTGCTAGCGGGCCGGGTCTCTTACACAAGATGAAGTTAAAAAGCAATCACTCTAATTATCTAGCATAATTACTTTGAAGCATTTGGATAGCTACTTACTTCATAACTACTTAATGCTACTTCTCTTGAATCGCTTTTCTATTACTCCACCATATTCTATTAAATAACTCCAATATTGTTTCATCATATATATGCGTCTAAAAATGGTACAGACGTCTCTATGATGTATCAAAAAACATAAGAAACTTTAAAAAGCACTCCCAACCGATAGTGCATCCGCAGTTTACTATCCTATAGTTTAACCCGTGGTTTCTGTTTTAACTTTCAATAAAAGCAGTAGTAAATAAAAAGGCAGCAAAGTGCATATTTTATAGAGTATGCGGCAGTACTTAGTAAAGTGTAACACTTTACCATCACGTGATTTATGAAATTTAGCACTTCGCTACTTCTTTATGACAGGTCCTTGCAGAAAACTAAAGAAAGTGACTTTCTATTTTAGATAAACTTCAATTTGGCCTTTTGTGCTTTAGCGCATTTTTACTTTGTCATCCTGTGATTCAAAAGGTTGTACCTAACTACTCTGTGGTTTTATTTTAGTTTTACCGTCACATAACGGTACAATATATATATAGCATTTTACCATCTTAAGATACACATTTTACTAAATATTACTTCGCTATCCAGTTTAAGGGAAACTAAAATGCAACACCCCAATAGTCCCACGTCGGATGGAAATGAAATTATGATTGGATATATAAGAGAACATGAACCTGTTGAGACAAAAAAAAAATTGAAATTCAAAATTGAAAAAGCAAAAGGAAAGAAATAAAAAAGGAAGGGAAGTGAGATATAGAAAAAAAAAAAAAAGAGAAAGAAAAATAAAAAATAAAAGGAAAAGTGAAATATATAAAAAAAAAAGGAAAGAAGAAAGAAAGAATAAAAGATGTGATTGATATAAAAAAATATGTATAACTTTTGAATTAGGAGGTTACCTTTTATTTAATTTTGAGACTCCTATAAATTGGAAAAAGACAAAAAAAAAAAAAAAAAAAAAAAAAAAAAAAAAAAAGGGATGGAGGAGGTAAAAAAAAAAAAAGAAAAAGAAGAAATAAAACAAAAAAAGTGAATGCACGACGGTAACGACGACGGTGACGGCGACGGCGGCCATGATGGCGACGACGACGACAACAATTGCCTCTTCCTCCTTCTTCGACGGCGGCCATGATGGCGACGACGACGTGCGAGGGGGTCTCATGGCCTCTTCTTCCTTCCTCGACGGTGGCAACAATGGCGGCCACAAGACTATCCCACCGCCAAGATGACGGCGGGCGGGTCAGTGTATGCGCACAAATCACATAGTGGCGATTTTTTTGTTGATTTGATTGTGCGGCCATCTTCGTGATAGGCTCGACAGATCAAATTCGGCATTGGATCGTTACTATGTCGTGCGTGCATATTCACTAAACACCCGTCTTCTCAAGACGCGCGCCGAATGACATGACGACGGTTCTCCAACCGACTTGATTGTGCGGCCATTTTCGTGATAGGCTCGACACACAAATCCCTATTCCAAATTAAACCGTCCTTTTGGTGCGATCGAGCGGCCATCTTCGCGATAGGCTCGACACGATCAAACCTAACTTTAGATTTTTTTTACCGAGCGGCCATCTTCGTGATAGGCTCGACACGGTCGGAACATGACGATTTAAACCAAACCGTTCCTTTGGCGCGATCGAGCGGCCATCTTCATGATAGGCCCGACACGATCAAACCCACCAAAAAAAATAATAATAAAATAAAAAATAAAAATTACAAAAATAAATCGTCATCTTTGTGATAGGCACCGATCGAGCCAACCGCCATCTTCGTGATAGGCACGACTCGACTCGATCAAACCGTCATCTTCGTGATAGGCACCGATCGAGCCAATCGCCATCTTCGTAATAGGCACGGCTTGACTTGATCAAACCGTCATCTTCGTGATAGGCACCGATCGAGCCAATCGTCATCTTCGTGATAGGCATGGCACGACTCGATCAAACCGCCATCTTCGTGATAGGCACTGATCGAGCCAATCGCCATCTTCGTGATAGGCACGGCCTGACTTAATTCGATTTAAATCGAATTGCCAACTGAACCCAATATGTATATGATTTAAAACAAATGCAATTGAGATATATAATTCAAATTGAACCACATGAGGTTCGAGCTGAACTGAACTACAAACCGGTTTGACCTAAACCGAGCCATTAAGGATACACCTTGAACCTAAGCGGATTCAACTTAAACTGAACTGCATGAGGTTCGAACCAAACTGAACCACAAGCCGGTTCGACTTAAACATTCAACTTGTCGGTTCAGCCCAAACGGAGCCATAGGAGGTCCGAGTCAATCCGAACCACAACCCAGTTGAACCCATACCGAACCACATGAGGTTCGAGTCAAATCGAATGACAAGGCGGTTCTACTTAAATCAAATCATAAAGGATTCAACTTGAACTGAAGTCGGTTTATCCCAAACGGAGCCACAGAAGGTCCGAACCAAGCCGAGCTGCACCAAATTACAAGCCGGTTCAACCTGAATGGAATCACAGGAGAACCGAGCCAAACTAAACCGAACTACAAACCGGCTCGACCTAAACCGAGCCATGAAGGATACACCTTGGACCTAAGTGGATTCAACTTAAACTGAACTGCATGAGGTTCGAACCAAACTGAACCACAAGTCGGTTCGGTTTAAACCAAACCATAAAGGATTCAACTTGTCGGTTCGACCCAAATAGAACCACAGGAGGCCCAAGCAGAGCTGAACCAAATTACAAGTCGGTTCAACTTGAACGGAATCACAGGAGGATGAGCCAAGTCGAACCGAATTACAAGCTAGCTCGACCTAAATCGAGCCATGAAGGATACACCTTGAACCAAAACAGATTCAACTTAAACTGAACTGCGTGAGGTTCGAACCAAACCGAACCACAAGCCGGTTCGGCTTAAACATTCAACTTGTCGGTTCAACCCAAACGGAGCCACAGGAGGTCCGAGTCAAGCCGAACCAAACTACAACCCGGTTGAACCCAAACCGAACCACATAAGGTTCGAGTCAAACCGAATGACAAGACAATTCTACTTAAACCAAGTCGTCAAGGATTCAACTTGAACTGAAGTCGGTTCCAACCCAAACCGAACCACAAACTAGTTCGACTTAAATCGAAATATAAAGGATCCAACTCGAACTACAATCTAGTTCAATCCAAGGCGAACTACAAGTGGTTGAACCGAATCAAACCACAAACCGGTTCGACTTAAATTGAACTATAAAAGATTCAATTTGAACTATAAACCGGTTCAACCCAAACTGAACCGCGAGAGGATCAAGACAAGCCAAGCCAAATCATAAGCCAGTTCAAACCTAAATCGAATTTAGGTGGAATCATATGAACTGGACCATGCACCAGCTCGACCCCAAATCAAAGTCAAAGGGTTTTGAGCCAAACCGCAAAGAGGGTGACTAAAACCAAACTCGAAGGCGTCTTAAATCAAATCCAAATCAAATGCAATGGAGTTTCAAGTTCAAACGGATCTCGAACCTAACCATAAGGTTACGAGCCGAACCAAACCAAACTGCAGAAGGGTCCAAGTTGAGCCGAATTATAAGGGCCCGACCGAAATTAAATTCAAAGGGTCTCGAACTAAGTCATAAGGGTTCGACCTAAACCATGTCTCAAAGGGTTCTGAACCAAAGTATAACGGTTCGACTCAAATCAAATTCAAAAGGGACAAATCAAGTGAAAGCCTAAACCGGCTCAGCCCAAATCAAATACAAAAGGTTCAAACCAATTCAATTTGAACCCAACCTGAACAAAGGTTCAAATCGAACTTCAGGGATGATCCAAATCAAGCAAACCAGCTCCACCCGAACTGAAACAAATCAAGAGTTCAAACCGAGCTAACTCCAAATAAATCTGCTGAGTCAACTTAATCGACTCACAAACCCAAGTTCAAATAACCGAAAAGATATTAAACTAAACCCAAATCCAAAGAACCGAAAAGTCATTAAACTAAACCCAAATCCAAACGACCGAAAAATCATTAAACTAAACCCAAATCCAAACGACCGAAAAGTCATTAAACTAAACCCAAATCCAAACGACCGAAAATTCATTAAACTAAACCCAAATTCAAACGATCGAAAAGTCATTAAACTAAACCCAAATCCAAACGACCGAAAAATCATTAAACTAAACCCAAGTTCAAACGACCGAAAAGTCGTTAAACTAAATCCAAGGTCAGACGACCGAAAAATCATTAAACTAAACCCAAGTTCAGACGACCGAAAAGTCATTAAACTAAACCCAAGTTCAAACGACCGAAAAGTCATTAAACTAAACCCAAAGTCAAACGACCGAAAGGTCATTAAACTAAACCCAAAGTCAAATAACCGCAAAGTCGTTAAACTAAGCAACCCAAATTCAAACGACCGAAAAGTCATTAAACTAAATCCAAATTCAAACGACAGGAAAGTCATTAAACTAAACTCAAATTCAAACAACCGAAAAGTCATTAAACTAAACCCAAATTCAAACGACCGAAAAGTCATTAAACTAAACCCAAATTCAAACGACCGAAAAGTCATTAAACTAAATCCAAATCAAAACGACCGAAAAGTCATTAAACTAAACCCAAATCCAAACGACCGAAAAGTCATTAAACTAAACAACCCAAACAATCCAAATCATATCAAACTCAACCCCATTCGACCACCACCCATTTTTGAAGGGCCACCAAGTTTATAAATTGAGCATCTCATTCATGTACAGTGGGGGTATACCCCTGCTTAAGCCATGTACTTGAAAGTCATATCAATAAAAATCCGTCTTTATATTACGGTCTCTTTCATCATCAGCATTCATTTTGGTCTCTTAATCGAGAGTCCCTTAACACTGCAAGTGTGGGATAATTAACAGCAGATTCTTGAGTCTGCTGGAAGCCATGAGCCTGCAAACCTGATTTCAAATAAAAAATTTAAACAAACTCGATATGTATCATGAATGACCACTAATCGTGAGTCGGTTCGTTCGTGGCGGCAGACAGAACCCTAGTAATAATAACTGGATTTAAGCATTTTGGGCCGATGGTTATTATTGCTAGCGGGTCAGATCGTTATATTTGGTATCGGAGCTAGTAAAGGAAGTGTGATGTTTACCGGTCAAAAATGTGAGGCGGGCCCTAGTGATCTTGGGCAAACGAGGACGTCAGGGAATGGGAAGTGTTAATGTTTACCGGTGAGAAATGTGAGGCCTCGAAGATCTTGGGCAGACGAGGACATCACGAAATGGGATTGGATATATAAGAGTCCATAGATATGATGTACCCTATTAATAATAACTTTAACTATCCGGCCTACTACCAATAATAACTCGTTGGGCCCAAACCACCAGCCCAAAATGATTAAGCCCGATTAAGAGATTTAATACTATTATATTATTTATATATAGGACTAATCCAAATTCCGAAGGTGTCACATTCTTCCCCCCTTTAATCCCTGACGTCCATGTCATGCTCAAACACACTCATATATACCAGGCGATGTGAGACTCGTCTCGCTAGCCTTAGTCGACCTTGTAGAGAGCTGCACTCCACCCACAATGGTAATTAACCGGGAAACCGCGCTCTACCTGCTATATAACCTTGACTCAGCCAAGGCTCATCTCACATTTCCGGCTGGTGATTGTCTCTGATACCAACTATAACACCCCAACTTTTCAGGGGATCACCCATCCTAGAACTACTCTAACTCTAGCACGCTCAACTATCTTAACCTTTTGGGCTTTACTACCCGCCAAAATGTTATAACCGGGTTAAGAGATTAGTCCTATATATAAATAATATAATAGAACTAAATCTCTTAACCCGGCTATACCATTTTGAGTGGTAACAAGGCCCAAGAGGTTAAGAGAGTTAAGCATGCTAGAGCTAGAGTAATTCTAGGATGGATGACCCCCTGGGAAATTGGGGCGTCACAGTGACTTAAGCACTTTGAGCCGTACTGCTGTTGGTTTAGGTCCTCAAGATGGCAAATTGAAGTTTTACCCTTCTATTTTTCGTTCTTTCCACATCTTATTTCTCCTTTCTTTTCTTTTCTTTTTTTTTTTTCCTTCTATTTTCTTGATCCAAACGAAGCATAAAAAGAAAAACCACAGACGAGCAATATGTCCTCAACGCTTTGAACCCCAGTATATTAAAACTTGCAAATGCGCTATACCACTGAAGCAATTCTCAAAGTTTTTTTTTTTTTTTAAAAAAAAAAAAAAAACAATAACAACATACAACAACAAATTTGAAACAAAAAATAATTACTAGCTTGCGAATCTTATTTTCTGAAAAAAAAAAATAACAATAATAATTAGCATTGTCCTAAATAGCTAGATCAAAAAATGTAGGGGAAAAAAATATATATACGCACACCAAAAAATTTAACACAAACCTGCTGCTGCTTGGCGACTTGCTCTCTTAGCTTGGTAGCTTGCTTTCTTATGGCGTCCATTTTCGTTTCTCTTTTTTTTTTTTTTTTTAGGTCGGAATGAGGGCGCCGATTTCGGGTTTTGTGGCGAGAATGGAGATGCCGGCGCAGACTGCGGACTTGGGTCAGACCGTACTCCGACAAATGGTGGGGGTGGAGTGTTGGGGTTTTGCTTTCGGACAGAGGCGGAAAAATGAAAAACAAAAAAAAATTTGAAATTGTAATAGAGCTGACCCTGACCTACAGTTGGCCTGATTCTTCTCCTCCTTCCTAAATAATACACAACTTATCTAAACTATCAACATTTTTTTTTTTTTTTTTTTTTTTTTTTTGAGCAACTGGCTAATATTTTCTCTTTTAAAATTGGGTATATATATAAGTATACACCCCTTTAGGGGTGTGTATCTTACACCCCACCTCATTCTGAGTGGGATGGGATGAATTTTACTTATCACTTGATGTGCCGAGTGAAATAATATCCACCTCAGAATAAAATAGAGTGTAAAATATACATCCCTAAAAGGATGTACACCTAGCATCTCCCTTTAAAATTTATTATTCTCCTTTTAGAATAATTCATTAATAAAAATGGAGAATAGTAACTTCATTCATTAGGTGGAACTATTTTTTTTTATTTTTACTTTTTAATAATTAAGTTATAAATAATTATAAAATATAATTAAATTTTTTTAATAATTAAATTAATAAATATTTAAATAATAATTGATTTATTATTTATAATTAATTATATAATTAAATAATTAACTATTTTATATGCTTATTTAATAATTAATTAATATTTATATTATTTAAATATTTAATATTTTAATTTATCTATTTAATATATTAATTAAAAATATAATGATTAAATAATTAATTAATATTAATATATTTTCTTTTTTTTTAGTTATTTACTAATTAATGTCATTTTTCATTAATTTACTTATTAATTTATTAAAATTTTATTTTATTAATATTTAAATTTTATTATTTAGATAAATTATTTTCGTTTTCAATTATAATTACTCTTATTCCTACTATTCAATTATAATTACTCTTATTCCTACAATTCCAACGCAATCACCAAAACACAATTTTTCTTATCAGATATTTCAATTCTTGTCCAAACACAAAATTAGTCTAATTGGTCTATTTCATAAATTATATTTATTCCAAAAATAAACAAGAATAGCTTGTTCTCGAACCAAACGGTATCTTAATGAATACAGCAGCTCGCTATATTTTTTCCAAAAAAAAATTATTCAACCTATCAAAGTTTTAATTTCACTATTCAATTTTTTAATTTATTTAATTTTAGTCAGTCGATAATATTTTGATTTTAAAATTTGAATATTTTATTTATTTTTATAAATTTAGTTATTTTTTCATGCAATTTTTTATAGTTATAAATTTATTAAAGTAAATAACTAATTTGAATTTTAAAGTACAAATATTATTGACTACTCGGAATTAAATAAATTTAAAAAGTTGATAATAAAATTAAAATTTTGAAAGATTGGCCAGCAGATTCAAACTACTCCGAAGTTCAAATAAGTAATATATTTTTTTTATTTTTTTTTATTCAAATTTATTTGAAATTTTTTGAACCCTAAAATTAAAAGTAAGATCTGCGGTGTATATATATGCAGCATTTTTTTTAAAAATAATTATATTTTTGAATAATTTAATTTTGTCTTTTTAAAAGTGTTTTTTCGCACCACCTCGTGCATTTTGGATATTTATATATTACACCTTAAAAAAAAAAAAAATTTAAATGCATGTCATATTGCTAATTCAATGTTCAATTCTTAACCATTATATATATATATATATATATATATATATATATATATATATATATATATATATATATATATATATATATATATTTAATGCACGTCGTATTGTTTATTCAATAGCTCAATCTTAACTAAAAAAAAAAAAAAAAAAAAAACCCTTCGTCTTATTTAGCCTGATCAAATTTTTTATTTATTAATGATCCCAACAAATTTATATTTATATAAATAATAAAGTCATCCAAAATATCCGATAATCCATATCAGAGTAGGATCCGAACCCAAATTGAACTGAAAAAAAATTGAATAGTATACCGGTATAAAAAATTATCCATTAAAGTTTCGGATACTTTATATTCATATCCCATTTAAATGAGCAGGTCTGGAATAATTTTTAAATTTGGACCAGTTGAAATATCCAAATTCGATAGTAAATAAAAAAAATTTCTGTTAAAGAAAGAATATGTTTTAATATATAATAGTAGGTACATATATATGTTTTGGAGCCCTATGTATTGTAATAGTATATTAGTTTAGTTATCCGCGCGATACAGGTAGATTTTATTAAAATATTTTTTTATAATTTTTTTTAGATCATATATAATAGTTAGAAAAAATAAATATTCAATATTCAATCTCATCAAAACTATTTAATATATAAGATTTTGTTGAGAATAAAAAAATAGGATTAAATTTAAATGATATGTAATCAACGTGAAAAATATAAAAAGAGAAAAAAAAAAAAAACACTATTGCCTGTGTTTACAATAAAGATTTTGTGTAAATAAATTTTGCTATCAATTTTTTGAAGGATGGGATTTAACTGTGCGAGCAGAGTGAAGTGAGTACCCTTATATGCTGGGGGTTCACACGTGCCGAAGGATTCTCGCCACCATCCGTGACACATGCGTTGCTCATGCTTCCCAGGTCCATATCACGATTCTCCCTCTCCCTCTCCCTCTCCCGCTCCCTCTTTCTCTCTCTCTCTCTCTCTCTCTCTCTCTCTCTCTCTCTCTCTCTCTCTCTCTCGTATGATTGTATCATATCAAATATAAGACTCTCCCCAACTCTCCACACACACACAAACACTCTTTCTCTAATGAGGAAACGCAAAAGATGGTAGGTGAGGGAGTATATAATGAGTAGGAGATGAGGAAAAGTGAGGGGGGCGTACGTTTTGAAAAGACATGAGGGGAGGTGATGGGGTGTAAGTTGTAGAAAGAAATTAATGAAAGGAAGTGAAGGGTGTACATTTTGAAAATGGATAAGATAAAAATTTTTGAAATAATTACACGTGACAAAAATAAGAGAAATCATATATAAGTATAGATTGTTCATATTACATTATGATAGGTTTATATATTTTGGACCCATGTGTATTGTAGTAGTATATGCTAGATGCATATTGTTTAGTTAAATCTATAAAAAATATATACATATAGGTATTCATATCCGATCTAGACCCGATACATATTCAATCCGTATTCTGTCTTAAGCGGATAGTATATAAATAGTCACTACCCATATCCACTCAAAATATCCCCGATGGGTATATTGGTAACTTATGTACCCAAACTCGACCCTACCCAAAGTTAAATTGGCAGGATATATATTTTATTTCCTACCCATTTATTCTTAGGATACAGATATAGTATATCAACTATTCAAATCCAATCTGGTCCACAAACATCTCTAATAAATAATCTTTTTTTTTTCTTTTTTTTTTTTTGCCACACATATCTTGATAGCATTTTTAAGTTAAACATGATAATTCAACCATCGTATTTGAACTTGGTGATTGAATTATTATATTTCTTTTTTGTATTTTTTATTGTTCCAAAGTGAAAAAATATGGGCTAAGAGACTGTTTGGGAAACCACCGAAACAGAATTTTAAATTATTGTACTCTGTATTTTAAAAAATATTATTTTTTTATTAGTCGTTTGGATGATCCAACAGTGTAAAAACATTACAACGTAAAATTGGTGTTTCAGAATATTTTTGGAAAAAAAAAAAGGAGGTTAGACCGGATAAAAAAAATTCCCTATTTCGCGTACCACTTCTCCCTCGCCCTTTTTCGCATTTTGCACCTCTTTAAAAATTTAAAATTTAAAAATTTAAATTTAAATTTTAAAAATTAAAAATTAAAAATTAAAAATTAAAAATTTAAATTTTAAATATAAAACTAAAAAATTTAAAAATAAAATTTAAATTTAAATTTTAAATTTTGAAATTTAAAATTTTATATTATAAAATTTAAATTTAATATTCCAAAATTAAAAGTTATTATTTTAAAATAATAAAATTTTATGTTTAAAATTTAAAATTTAAAATTAATATTATAAAATATTAAAATTTGAAATTTTACATTTAATTTTAAATTTTAAATTTTAAATTTTAAATTTTAAATTTTATTTTTGATTTTTGATTTTTGATTTTTAAATTTTAAATTTTAAATTTTAAATTTTAAATTTTAAATTTTTTTATTTTTAAATTTTAAATTTTATATTTTATATTTTATATTTTATATTTTATATTTTATATTTTACATTTAAATTTTAAATTTTAAATTTTGAATTTTAAATTTTGAATTTTAAATTTTGAATTTTAAATTTTAAATTTTAAATTTTAATTTTATATTTGAATTTTTGAATTTTAAATTTGAATTTTTAAATTTGAAAATTGAAATTTAAAATTTAAAATTTAAAATTTCATATTTAAATTTTAAAATTTAAAATTCAAATTCAATTTTGAAAATTTAAAATTTGAAATTTAAATCCTAATTTTAAAATTTTAAAATTTAAAATTAAAAATTTATATTTTTAAATTTAACTTTTTGTATTGAAAGTTTAAATTTAAAACAGAGTATTTTTTTAAAAGTTCACAATCAAACGGTTAAAAACAGAGTAATATGTTTATAGAGTATTAAATTTTTCAATATATTCAATATGTTGTAAAATAAAATTTTGTTTTATTTTTCAATGATTGCCAAACAGTCCTAAAGTGTGAATATGAAGACAATTTAGTCACCTATTTTAACACTGCGATTGAATCACCATGTTTAATTTAAATTTTCAATATGACTCTCTGATGAGAAGAGTACTATTTATATAAATAAAAACTTATTAGAATTATTCATTAAAAAAAACTATAAAAAGATGGTAGAAATTAAACTACCAAACAAAATAAAAAACCAACAACTGAACAATATACGAATAGGCAAATGCGCTGGGCATAATAGTTTTGCAAAACTAATAAACAACTAAAATCAAATAAAATAAAAAAATTATTTTAAAATTAAAATTTTTAAATATTAGATAGTTACCTTCAAACGACCTAAAGTTCGGATTTGTTTCCTACATTCTTAATAAAAAATGAAATGATAAATTACACCTTTGGTTCTCAAACTGTGAGGCGTGTGACACTTAGTCTATGAAATTTAATTTGTTGCAATTTTTGGCTAGAAGTATGAAATGTTGGATACTTTAGTCCTCAACCTTTAATTCGTTACAATTTCAAGCTCAAACTATAAGACATGCGACACTTAATCCGTAAACTTTCTGAATTGTTGTAATAAATTTTTACAACCTAAATTTTTTAAATAAATATTAATGAATTAGTAATATCTAAATAATATAGCATTTTAATTATTATTGTATCATCAAGTAGAATATTACTATACTTCAGAAAAGTTCGCGAACTAAAATACTACATATCTCATAGTTCGAGTCAAAAATCGTAACTAACTAATTAGACTTGGAAAACTAAAGTGTGAGCTAAAAATTATAATGAATTAAAGCTAAAAAAAGAAAAGGTTCGATCAATATTTTGGGGCAACGGGCAGCAAGTTTTCAAATACTTGGGTTGAGTTTGCAAATGGGTTGGTCTGGTCAGGCCATTAGATCAGCCAGCCCAAGTAGAAAAAGATTAAGAATTAGGTCAATTATTTCAGGTCGGGTTTCGGATCCAAGTATGGCCCGACTCGAATTGCTGTGAATTTGGTCTTCCAAGAACCTAAAACACCACTTTATATTATCAAATATTTATGTTGTTAAATGATATTTTTAAGTGTAAGTTCCAACAAAATAAATAACAAAAGTAATGGAATTATGGAATAATACATTTTTAGGATGGTTCCTTCCATCAAAACTAGCAACTAAAGAAGAAATTGTCTCTACAGTGGATGTTTGGATTGACGAATCTCTCTAGATCCGGCATAACTCAAGTACAGTGGTCATAACTCAAGTACAGTGGTGTTCGAGTTCCTCTGAAGTATAGTTATTTTTTCGTTGTTTGTTTTAATATAACTCATACAGCCTAAAAATTAAATGTAATTAATTTTTTTGTTTGTTTGTTTAGGCGTAACTTGATTCTGTGTAATTGATTTTTTGAGTTTTGCTATTTATTTTGATATAAGTAAGCTGATCACGCTACCTTTTAAATATAATAATAAATCTATCCCCATAAAATGCAACATATTAAATAATTAAATTCTCTTTTATTATTTAAAAATTATTCTAATATGTAAGTAGACTTTAGATTTTAATATTTAATAAATTTTTTAGAGAAGGTTGAGTGATGTGACCCGTAAAAAATATCGACACCGTTAAATGAGTGGAGGTGTAGGATGTACACCCATTCGGGGTGTACATGTAGCATTACTCTAGATAAAGGAAAATGCTACTTGTACACCCGTAAGGGGTGTACATCTCACACCCCCACCCATCTAAGGGTGGGGGTGTGATGAGGGGTCACTTGATGTGACCCGTAAAAAACATCGACACCGTTAAATGAGTGGAGGTGTAGGATGTACACCCCTTCGGGGTGTACATGTAGCATTACTCATAGATAAAATGGATGTCTAATATAATTTAAATTATATTATTTTTTTGATTTATACCAGAATAAATATAGGCGGTGACAGAACTTGAGTTTTATTCCTTCATTTATTCCAAACCAAACGACCTTTGTGTGGAACTGCACTTTATTTGATTTTCAGCATCATTTTTTTTTAAAAAAAAATTGATCGTACTTAATACAGTTACCTAAGGGTTTGATCATTCGTATTCGAGCGTCGAGAGACGAAACTAGAATTTTACTTATGGGGTCGAAAAATACATTATACAAAATATATTAGTATTTAAAAATTATTAATAAAGCAAATTATATATAATAAGAATTCAATGTACAAAAATATAAAAGAAAATTTTAAAAATTTTACTTACCATTCAAACATTATAATAGTGCTCGACGCTCCTTCAAGTTACGAAATCCATCAATGATTGAATCAATAGTAAACTTCTCGGTAATTTCTCTTTCAATATACACGATCAAAGAATTAGTAAGAAAGTCATCATCCATCTTATTCCGGAGATTGGTTTTGATAATATTCATAGCAGAAAATGCTCGTTCGGTAGTAGCAGTTGAAACCGGAAGAATTAGTACAAGTTTAACTAATCGATAGAGAAGGAGATATATTTCTGACTTTCTTGTTGCCACCAACCATTGACATAACTTAGAAATAGTTGTCAATTTTTGCAAATCGAAATGTCGCGAAATTTCAAATTCATAATGACGAAGCTCTATTCTCAACTCTTCTTTCTCTAACTCGGTAAAATCTTGAGGATAATACATTTTCGCAAGATTATAAATATCATCATTATTAAAAGATTTGCAACCATCTTTAGGATCTAAAGCACAACTTAGAGTAAGTAATTCTATCATATTGTCACTAAATCTTGCACTTAATTTTTGCAATTGACAATTTATTGCACCATTAAAAATATCAACTCAATAGTGATGCTCAAGTGTAATGTGGTCTCGTTGAAGACGAGCACGACCACCTGTGGTGTCCCGGATTTCCGTGCGACTCGACTGGGTGGTCGGCGGTGAGAAAACACTTATTTTTTGTGTATCGAGTGCGTTGTGCATCAAACAGACGCAAAAAACGGACTCAACGCGTGAAAACAGAAAAAAATAGCTATTTTAGGACTTGTGGGGCCATTGGGCCGATTTCTGGAGTGGGCCGGTCCACGACCCACTTCCGCGTGCACCGGGACCGGCGAGGAGGCGCGCAGGGACGCGTGGCGGGCTGTGGTTGGGTGTACGTGAGCGCGTGGCTGACCCGGCACGGTCAGTGCGACGCACGTCGCCTTTCCATGTGGCGGCGTTTGGTTGCTCCGCGCCAACCACCGGGGCAGGTGGCGGGCCACGTGGCGCCGTGCCATTGGGCCGCGCCACCCGCTCCGCCTGCCTGTTGGGCCACGTGGCGCCGCGCAATTGGCCGGCGTCAATCACGCTGCGGGCGGGGATGCGTGGCGCGATCTGGTGGATCCGTGCGCTCCTCGGATGGCCGCCACGTGCCCCGTTAGGGGGCCCGAAGGATTCGGGCGCCTGAACGTTGGGCCCAAATCCAAGAGTTGGGGATTTTCTGGTTTTTCCTATAAATAGGCCTTCTAATGCGGCCTTTTGGGACTTTTTGAGACTTTCTCTTGGGGTCATTTTCGACAGGGTTTCTCCTCATCGCCTCTTCTTCGACATTTGGGATCCCCAAAAATTTTTGGAAGTCGTTTCTTCAGCTTCCTCCTTGATATCGCGAGCTTCGACGTGCTATCGATACCGATCTTTTTCGTCAACGCTTCGTCCGCGGGCTCCCCGGAGCTGTGTACTTGGAGTTTTTCGCCGATTTTTACGGCGATGTTTCCTCGAGAGGTAGACCTTCGATTTCCGTGTTTACTATTTCTCTCCATTTTGGCTTTTTATGAGGTTTTACAGTGCGTCTTTGGACCCCTTCCTTGTTGTGGATTTTTCTAAATAGCGGAGCTTGTTTGATTTTTATTTCGGTGTATGGTTGTCGGATTTCAGCCTGTGAGGACTCGATCGACCATCTACACTTCGCGAGAATCGCATCCATATTTTTCTTGAAATTTTTGGAGGACATATCAAAGGTGATATTTTGGCATCTCTTGGACTGAAATTTCGCAGAGTTGTAGTTTTGGGGATTTTTGCATCCAGGTGGGTTGCTTTTGTCTCCAAAACCGGTGGACGGTTCTCTAATTTTATATGATAGAAAGCATGCATGTTGTCTGATTATTAGATGATGTTGTGAGCCATCTTGTGGTTATGATTACCTATGCTAGTTGAGAGCATGTTGAGGAATATGATGTTTACTTTGGTTGATATTGAGATCATGCCTGTTAATATTCCCTATTTATGTTTAAGTTAAACTAAATGCTATTATTGACACTTTGACCTAGCACCATGTCATATGTTGCATGTTTCAACCAAACTAGTAGAAAACCCCAGCTTGGGCTAGTTTATTTATACTTTAGACACTCCCACACAGTTATTCGTTTTTCCTGGACTTAGAGTGTTCCTCGCCCAGGTAGTGGGTCGAGTAGTCGGGATGTTGTGGGATGCATGTTACACTTGCGCCTGGGGGCCGTGTGGAGTCTGGTAGCTGTGGTTAGACCAGTGCTAGTCTTGGGAGCCGTCTGAGTCGACGGTAGGTCCCGGCTGTCGAGTATTTTTAGCCAGTGAGATAGAGATGTGATTTGGGTACTGTCGATCTTGTTGATCGCGGATTTGGGATTATAGCCTGCATGAGCTATATTGAGCTCGATAGAGATGCGCGGATACTTTCCTTGGTGGGGTCCTGCCCCTCGAGTGCCGCTCATGAGCTGGGCCTGTTACTTTGCTATCGCGACTTGTCGACGCAGTCCTTCTGGCTGGGCCCTTTTTGGGCAGTCACGGACGCCCTACGTAAGTCCAGTCATCCATGGATGTAATGGCAGTAGGTGGGCGCAGGTTTGACTGGACCCTTTGTGGCAGTCAGTGCAGATTGGGTGATTGTCTTGTTGAGAGATAGTAGATGCATCATGTTTCATCTGTATCACCCTTTTAGCATTTAGATAGAGGCATAGTAGCTGTAGAGTTATTTCCAGCCTTTCCTTTACAGTACTGTATTTGTTACTTTATGCCTCTAGTAGACCTAGTGGGCAGACCATCGGGCTTGGTGGCGGTACCCACTAAGAACTACTGTTGGTTGTAGTTCTCACATCCACTGTGGTGATTTTTTTCAGAGACTTCTTCTTATGTTCCTGCTGCTCCAAAGCTAATTGAAGACGATGGGCTAAACAATGAATATAGTATGCATAGGAACAATCATTAGAAATTAATGCTTGTAATCCATTCCATTCACCTATCATATTACTCGTCCCGTCATAATCTTGGCCTCGAATATTTTGAATATCAAGACTATAGTGAGAAAGAACATAATAAATTGCATTTTTCACGATTAATGCTTTAATATCCGATATGTGAACAAGACCAAAAAAGCTTTCATGAATAAAATCTTGTACATCAACAAATCTCAAAACGATAGCTAACTGCTCCTTTTTTGATTCATCGCGTGCTTTGTCAACCATTATAGAAAATTTGGAGTCACCAATTTCATCTATAATTTTTTTTTCTTACTTTGTCTGCTATGTCACGCCCCGAGTTTTGGAAGCAGGCTAATTTTTTTTTTTTTTTTTTTTTTTTTGAAATCAGAGTTTAAATCATTTCAGGCGTGAACAGATCGCCACATGTATAGTAAATTCCATGTCCAATTGGACAGAGCCTTTCCTATACATGCACGGCTAACCACAATCAGTCAATACCAGAGTAGTCTAAACTACGCATTCAATTAGTCAATATATAATAATTTAAAATGAATGCGGAAAATGAAATATACTGATGACGTAAGGGTCGGTACTATCGCAACAGCCTCACCAACGTGTCCCGACATCCCAACACCCGAACGACCTGAAAAACAGTCACCCAGGGGGTGTGAGATACATCGACAGTGTATCCCAGTGGGCACGACGAGCCGAGAAATAGCTAATCGTACCTACTGGATACAATAATCTGCGGATAGTAAATAGATCCATATGTAAAGCTGAATAATCAATAAGATGTCTACGGATAATCAGGATATAACTGAGCAGATATGGGTGCAGAAATAAACAGTAAAACATGCCAGAATATAAGCTATGCATCAACAAAGGAACAGTAAGTACCCAACCGATGCCACTATTGGTCACGGGGACCTCAGGCGAAGATATCTATGCCAAGCCAACCACAATCATACTAGATTCCACCTAGCAGAGCTGAACAGCAACCCCGTACCATTGATATAGCCAAGAGGATCCTCGTACCTAAAGGTACAGCCGAGAGTTTCCTCATATCGGTACAGCCAAGGGGCTCCCCGTACCCAGTGATACAGCAAGAGGGGATAGCTCACGGGTCAACCAGACCCTTTACCGGTAAAGAACGCAATGTGGGTGATCAATCCCATAGCGTACGCGAGTGAACAGCAGGTACACAATCATCACAATGCGAATGCTAAATCTCACGGTCCGCAGACCGGGTAATCGGCAACATGCCGGAAATCCCCACAGGGATGCAATGGCAAAGGCCAACTGAATCTCAACCCAAGGTAATCGGCAAAAAGCCGGGAAAAATCCCAACAGTGATGCAGGTATCTGTATATCCATCAGGTCTATCATGCCTAACTGGAAATAGTAGCAAGAATAACTGAATATAATGCAATACAATATCTGATAGACATGAAGCAATAATAAGCATGATCAGACCCTGAATACCAACTGTACTGAATACTGAAATGTAAACGACAGGTATGCAGAAAAATATCCAGGTAGATGTCTATCAATAAAGGAGTATGTATATCTGAGCGAAATCCCAATAGGGATGCATATATCTGTATATCAATCATAGGTCATATCATGCAACCCGAAATCCAAGAAGTATATAAATCCGAATAAAAGCAAGTCTATGTAGTGATCAAGCAAGCATGATATAAATGTCCAAATATGAGCTAAATAGAAGAACAGGTGTCCGACTGGACTAAAGCAAACAGAGGGCCGAAAAGATAAAGCCCAGACCGAAGATAACCCACCTGAGTGTAGGCGGTCCAACGACTCCAACAGAAGGCTCGTGGGCCGGAGTCAGACTGCAAGGACCAGAATCATGAAATACTGATCCGGGACGGACTCACATATTCCCCAAAACCACAAACTCACTAATTAAGCCACTTTAACACTTCCGGAAAGGCCAATTTGGCTTCGGAGTTTTCCGACAGGACACTAAAGTCATTGGACTAGCCAGGACAATGTCGGGAATGACCAGAGGCAACTATAGACGACCAGAAATCCAAACCGAAACGCGAAACTCGCGCCGTAAACCGTAAAACCGCCAATTTTGCCAATTTACGGAACGGTATCCAATTTCCGCTCAACCAGAGTCTACGGAACTTAAACAAAATGCCCAGTCGGTGTGTAATTACTGTCTAAAGATAGCTAGTGCGTTACAATTACACTTTGGTACCAAACACAATCTAAAATTGCATAATAACATGGTTTTGAACCACTGTTTCGATCCGTTCTCTAAATCCGGGAAACAAAAAACAGCGCTGTAAGTTTCAGCACGTCCGGTTCGACGAGACGAAGCTCGTGCTCACAGACTTGGGTCGGCACGAGACCCGAGGGCAAAGTTGGCCCATAAAAACCTAGGCTCACAATGCAACTTTTGCTACTTGATGCTAGAATGAATTATACACTAGGTCCAACTGAGATTTACTGTGAGCATGGTGTTTATATTGGACAGAGGATAGTGATGCTCACCTGCGGCTTGCCGGAGGGTGGCCGGAGAAGTCGTCGGAGCAACTCCTTAAACAGGATAGGCTCGGGTTGAGTTAGTCTTGGATCCAACCAAGTTAAAACCTGGAATTAAGATGAGCATAAGTTAGATGACCCTCCCAGATGTGGTTTAGACTCGGCCAAGTCGACTGACGGCGGCCGGAGGCGACGGCGGCCGGAAAAGAACCCGAAATTGAGCATCTTTAATGCAAGATTAGAGCTTGCTTTACAGGAACCTTTTGGCCAGAACAACCTGATGGTAACCTTGCTCTGGGTCCATACAACTCACCTGTGTGGATGACCGAAATCTAGAAGCGTCGACGGCGGCCGGTGGTGAAGCAAAGTTGCAAAGTTGGTGCAACTGTAGAACATGCAAATCCCACGTTACATGCTTCATGCAAATGCATGCAAAGCTTCATATAAGACCAAAGAACTCACCTAGGTCATTTTCCCACCGTGCGGAGCCCCGGCGATCGCCGGAGTTCAAGCTTGGAAGATTCGAGTGCTCTAATGGCGGATTCCGGCCGGCGGTGTTCGGGCCGGCGCAACCTGGACCAAGGTACTCCCCTTGGTAGCAGGAAGCTTCCTGCAAGGGTGGCCGGCGTCGGGAGTGCGCGGCGGCGCCGGACGGCGAGGTTCGGCCGAAGAATCAAAAAGCCCGAAACTAGGGCTTCACCGCGCGGCTTGGATCCTTGCCCGATCGTCACCAAACTTCTAAGGAAGCTTGCAGATGTCGGGAAGATCGGTCTCAACGGTCTGATCTTGAATCCAACGGTTGGACGAAGCTCGAGCAAGAACTTAGCCGAAGACGGACTTCCGGCAAGAAAGTGCTCCCGCCGGCAGTGGGGTCGACGGCGGCGGCTCGGGATTCACAAAATGGGTCGCCTCGAAGTCAGGAACACATTTACAGGGTTCATGTGCCAATTAAAACCAAAAAGTTCCATGTTCTTACCTTGCCAGAAAATCTCGAGGACGAGGAAGACGACCGTGACGGCGCACGGCGGCGGATGGCGTCGACTTCCCCTTGGCTCGGTCGCGGCCACATAGAGGAGGTTCCAGAAGGAGTTTGGACCAACTTGGGTCCTTCCCAAGCACCCTCCTCACCAACAACCCGAGAGAAGAAACTTCCTTGTCTTCTTCTTCTTCTCCGGCGACGAGGCGGCGGCCGGTGCGCTACCTCCGTGGAGTGCGGCAGAGAGGGTGGAGTTGTTGGAGCTGGCGGCTGGGGGGAAAGGCTACGGGGTTAGGGTTTTAGAGAACCCTAACCGAGTTGTGTACATATATAGTGTATGTTGCACAATTGCAATTTGATCCTTCATCTCTTAATATTTAGAGCCCAGTCCCTCCCAGTAGCTGAGTTTCACACTTAGGTCCCTCACCACACAGACGCACGCAATTCGAAGCATAAAATATAGGGGTCTGTGTGCAAAATACGGTATTTTTTGTTGTTTTTCACATTTTTCGAGGCATTCTTGTCGTCAAATCGAAAAATGGACTTCGCCACGACGTCCGGCTCGACGAAACCTATCAGGTAGCGATTTTTGTTTTTCGAGAAAACGCCCGGATAAATTCTCGGTCCATAAACACTGTACAGAAATACAGTTTATCACGCTTTTCGAGACTCTAGGGTCGTCAAACGGAAATTCCGTCAGCGCCATTGCGTTCAGATCGATGAAACCGTTCAAATCGACTACCTGGATTGCTATGATCGGAGTCCAGATAGCGAATTGGCTAACGTTGGCACTAAGGGGATTTAAAAAATAGGGGTTACTATCCATCTACTGTTCACAGCACTATTCACTTAAGTCGCGGGTCCCGTCCGCTTCTTCGCTGATTTCAGAAAGATCCGATCGTTGGATCTGAATTTGATCAATATCATTTTCGATCAGTTCGACGAGACGGTCGCACTGGTGATCTCGGATTTTCGAGATCAGGCTCGGATTTGAAAGGCGATATTTCTGTCTCGTAAACTGTGCAATTTACACAGTAGCAAAAGGTCAATTGAGCTATTTGGCTATTTCTAATTCTAAGTCAACTTGAATTCCAGTCTTTTATTTTATTTATTTAAAATAAAAATCCAGATTATTACACGCTATAACTTGCAAAATTTCTTTTTGCGTGTCTGGTGAAATATAAGAAGCATTTTTGCGAAGCATTTTCTAAAATAACTTTTGCAATATCTTCATTAAGAAAAGATAGCACTTCCAACAATTCTAGAAAATTTCCCCGATCAATAGATTCTTTACTTTCGTCCCGACCTCTCATAGCACATCCTTGAAAAGTAAGATATCTAACCGCAATTATTGATGCTTTAAGGCGTCAACGATTGTTTGCCTTTTGTTGTGATGTTTGTCTATGAATCACATTTTGAATATGTTGAGATTGTTTCATCAATTCTTCGCAAGCTCTTTCGGCAACTTTATGAGATGAGTTTGATTCTCTACCCATTTGATTTAGAAAAGCACATCGTTTTCCATCTTTAACTTTTTTTCAATTATGAAAACCGTCAACAGTGAAGGCATTTTGTGAAGAATACCCATGCGGTTTGTTAAAAAGAAAGCATGGTAGACAAAATGCGACATCTTTGGTTGGAGAATATTCTAACCAGGATTTGAATGATTCAAACCAGGAAGGTTGGAAATGACGTTGATGAGAAAGAGGCCCACTTTTTGGATATTCCAAAAGTCTCGGTGGATATGGATCAATGATTATATATGTACGTCGAACTTCATCACGTTGTTCAACAGGATAATCCCAAATTTGGGATTGTAATCTAGGATCTCGCTCAAAGGGCATGTCAATTCTTGGAGATTTTAAATGACAACTTTGGATACCCGAAGTCTTATCTCTATAAATAACTTCTTGTTCATTAGCTTCCGAGTTTTCAATATTTTTTCTTTTAAAAAAAAAATCGAGTGTAGTTGTCCCTCTCATTAAAACAATAATGGTCTAGAGATCTACAAAAAAAATATGTCAAGAAATTATCTAATTAAGTACAAAAATCTAGTCTTTATAAGATAATTTATAAATCATGTAGATTTATGTAAAAAATAATAATAATAAAATCTAAAACTAAATTGCAAATAATAATTATTCTACTAACATCAAATAATTTAGTTTAACTAATAAAAAAAAAGAAGAAGAAATGATTGAGGGAATATTTGACCTTAGCTAGTCCTATGAAGGATTTGTGGTCGCTAGCTTCAACGACCGTGATGAGCGAAAGAGTGGAGAGGAGGAGGAACCGCGAAGGCAAGCCGAAGCTTGAAGTGGCGTACCACGTTATCGCATAGTTCGGCCTACACATTGAGCAGCGAGCAAGAGCCGGAGAGAGAGATTGAGAGATAGAAAAGAGAGAGATTGAGATTTGAGAGAGAGAATGTAGTATTCGAGTTTGAAATTGAATTTAAAGTATTTTATGGAATTTTTATAAGTCGAAAAGTGCGAATTATTGAAGTTTTCGCAATAACTGTCTTTCGAATTACATATACGGACCCGAACTCAGAAAACTAAAATCACCATTAGATCCGTCTTGTCGAATTGATTAAAAAATGCGTGGTCCGATTTTTAGTTTGACTAGCCTATCGCCTCGAAAACGATGCGAAACTGAAGTAGGGTCACGACTTAAGTCATGAATAGTAACCCCTGATTTAATTCCACCACCGGCCAATATTGGTCGATCGACCGTCTGGAGTCCGAATCGAACGATCCGAAAACTCGATTCGAGCAGTCTCATCATTCTAAGAACAATGGCGCAGTCCATTTTTATGTTTGACGAGCCTATGGTATCAAAAAACGTGTAGAACTGTGAATTACACAGATAAAGATGGATCGAGAAATTATCTGGGCACAAACTCAAGAAAACAAAATCACTACTCGATAGGTTTCGTCGTGCCGGACGTCGTGGTTGTAGTGGCCCAGATCTCCGTGCAGCTTTTCCCCACGATCCTTGCTGTGGAACACCTATTATTGGTGCGTCGTACCCGCAACGCGTTAAATGGACGCGTTGGACGGACTTTGTGAGGCTTCTGGTTTGAGCCTTCCTTCCGGCTGCTTTTGCCAAATTTTAGAAAAGGTTTCAGGCTAATCCGAAGCCGGATTTGGATTCAGTGCGGAAAAACATCGAAAATTGGCTATTTACTTGTGTTTTTTTGAGTCCGAATGCCCAAAAACGGACACCCGAAAGTTTCTGCGCGTTTTGGTGCATGGGGAAAGCCGTGGACCGGCTGGATGCCACGTGGCGGCCGCTGATTGGCCGATGCACGCGGCGCGGTCCACATAGTATTGTGCTGGTGCATGGACCGGGCGCGGGGGACACGTGGCGGCCTCGGATTGGCGGGCTCACGCGGCGCGGTCCACGAAGACGCGCGGGCTGGCGCATGCACCGGGGCGGGCCTCGTGGCGGCCTGTGAGTGGCCGGCTCACGCGCGCGCGGTGTCACGCCCCGGGGTCGAAACTGCGACCCGTGCTCGCCAACAGATCTACCATCTGTACGGAAACTGCCGCACAGACGAAGCGTCTACCCTGCAAATCAGATCTATAGCTAACATGTATCAGAGATGAAAACCAAACCAAAAGCTATAGAATAAATACTGAACATCTGCAATAATATAATCTCCACTAATACACAAATCCTCAATATACACAGTCTTTCAACTGAGAAGATACAAGCCTCACCAATCACTCAGATTGTCCAGTACAAAAGTGGAAACATAAAAATAATATAGGGTACATCTACCTCTGACTCTCAAGCTGGTAAGGAACTAAACAGCCACGTCCTCACCTCGATCAGCTGTTTCCGCGCGAACCAAGCCGGAACAGCTACCTCAGGAACCTGTCACCGCAGCGGGTGTGAGATCTACTGTAGAAGGTAGATCTCAGTGGGTACCGTCACCAATATCCACGGTATGCCCACTAAGTCTACTGGAGGCACAAAAGGTAGGTATGTAGATAGATATATAAATGAAAATAGAAAATGAGCTACAACTATATGCCATAACCACATGCTCAAGGAAATCTCTACTATGATCCTGCTATGCATACGCCCTCACTACTAAATGCCTCAAGTATCATGCTCAAAGGAAAACTCATCTAAGAGCAAGCTATGCACCACTCGCACACGAGGTGCTCTCAAAACCCAAATCTCAATGACTGGCCCAAAACTGGCTCAGTCAAGCCTGTAGTGAACCGGAATTTTGGTATATAAATAAATATAAATAAAATGGTATGAAATGCTATTTTATTGAATTTATAGAAGTAAAGGATGACCTGGAACGAATTGGGCCCAAATCGGGATTGGAATGTGAGATCTTGAATCTTACATGAGAAAGTGGGCCCAGATTATAAGTGGAAAATTCACAGTTTTAGAAAATTCCGAGAAAATTACGGGAGCTCCGTAAATGTGTTTTAAGGCCACAGTAAAAGTGTGACACCCCTGGAATTTGGATTAGTTCTCTATATAAATGATATAATAGGACTAAATCTCTAACCCGGCTATAGCATTTTGGATGGTAGCAAGATCCAAGAGGAACATGAGAGTTAAGCGTGCTAGAACTAGAGTAGTTCTAGGATGGGTGACCCCCTGGGAAGTGGGGCGTCACAGTTGGTATCAGAGACATTCACCAGCCGGAAATGTGAGATGAGTCTCGGCTGAGCCAGGGTTATATAGCGGGTAGAGTGTGGCTCCCCGGCTAATGACCGTTGTAGGTGGAGTGCAGCTCCCTACAAGGTCGGCTAAGGCTAGCGAGACGAGTCTCACATCGCCTGGTGCTTGTGAATGTGCTTGAGCCTGACGTGGACGTCAGGGCTTAAAGGGGGGAAGAATGTGACACCCCTGGAATTTGGATTAGTCCTCTACATAAATGATATAATAGGACTAAATCTCTAACCCGGCTATAGCATTTTGGATGGTAGCAAGATCCACGAGGAACATGAGAGTTAAGCGTGCTAGAGCTAGAGTAGTTCTAGGATGGGTGACCCCCTGGGAAGTGGGGCGTCACAAAAAGTTTCGCGTTGATCGGACACCCGGATAGTGAGAACGGGCTCCGCAAGCGAAATTAAATACAGTGGGATTTATGGCGACCCAGAGGTGGTCCAAAATGAAAAGTTTAAGTACCATGAGGTAAATTAAGTTAAACTGTGGCTGCCCGTCAAATTTGAGCAAAAACGGGCGAGAAACGGGCAAGAACGGACGAAATCGGGCGAAACTGGGCTTGGGCCCAAGTTTCGGGCGCCCGAAAATGAGTTCCGGGCGCCCGGAAAGTACTGTAGCAAACCGGCATTTTTGGGCTGTAGCGAATCGGTTACTGTAGCAGCCCGGTCCGGAGTTCGATGCGCCCGAAAGTTACTGTAGCACGCCCGAAAGTTACTGTTGGCACGGATCCCGAGGCAGTTGGCACGGATCCAGAGGCGGCGGGCGCGAATCCCGAGGCGCGGGCGTGAATCCCGAGGCAAGCTTTTTGAGCGCGGCGTGCTATGGTGCGCGGCCCGAGGCGCGCGTGGTAGGTGGGGAGCGCCACGTGGCGCTTCCTCATTGGACGCCCTGACCGAGGGAGCGGGGGCGCGTCGGGAACACGCGCGGACCCCCTGGTACGGTGTCAGCGGGGAGGCCACGTGTCGGCCTCCCATTGGGCGGTCAGCGTGACGCGATGCACCGACGCGACCCATCGCTGCGGCCGGCGTCAGAGCAGGCGTCGGTGCGGTCCACGTGGCGGCCCTTGATTGGCCGCCGCTGTTCGTTGGTCGCGGTGCACGGGTCCAGGGCCACGTGTCATCCTCTGATTGGTCGAGCGATGATGGCGTGGCGCCTAGCTGGCAAGGTGTGGACCCGTGAACCTGGGCGGGACGGTTACTGTAGCCGCCCGGAAGTTTTCGAGCGCCCGAAAAGTTGCGCCCGTAAATCCGGATTCGGCCTATATAAGCCCAAATGGTCCCATTTTCCTCCTTTTCTCCCTTTTGGCTTCACCCGAGCGTACCAGGAGGGGAGCGGGCGATTCTGAGGCCGGATTTTCGAGGGCGCACGAGCGCGCCGTGGACTCCGTGGAGCGCGCAAGGTGCTCCAAAGAGGCTAATGGGCGCGATGGACGTCACGGCATGGTCGAGGTAGGCCCCGTGTGTCATTTTTGTGGTATTTTTGGCACAGTTTTGAAGTTTCCTTTTGGATTTTGTATTTGACCCCTTTGCCCACGTGCATGTTAGGGACCCAACTTTCTGTGCCGTTTTAATGCGCAAGTTTCGCGGGCGTTTTGGACGCGCATCATTTTGCCTGCCGTTCGTGGAAGACATGCACCGTTTTGCGTGCGGATTCGGCAAATGCGCGCGGTTTTGGACGCGAACTCGTAAAATGTGCACCGTTTTGCGTGCAACGTTAAAAAAGGAACGTGCACCATTTTGCGTGCCAATACGAGGTATGTGCTCCGTTTTGCGTGCAGGTTGGACTAACGGGCACTATTTTGCGTGCAAACTCTAACATTGCGTCTCGTTTTGCATGCAGGGCCGGAAAAATGTGCACCGTTTTACGTGCAACCCTACAGTAGAGTGTGCACCGTTTTGCGTGCCAATACGGGATACGTGCTTCGTTTTGCGTGCGGATTGGACCAATACGCATCGTTTTGCGTGTAGATTCTAATAGCTTTCATCATTTTTCGTGCAGGACTAGGAAAAATGTGCACCGTTTTGCGTGCAACCGTACAGTCAGACGTGCACCGTTTTGCGTGCAGTTTCGAGGTACATGCACCGTTTCGCGTGCAGTTCGTGTTGTCGCACACAGTTTTGCGTGCCGACCCTAATATTATGCATCGTTTCTCGTGCAGGGTCAGAAAAGACGTGCACCGTTTTGCATGCAACCTTAAGAGAAGCGTGCTCCGTTTTGCGTGCAAACTCGAGGGATGTGCACCGTTTTGCGTGCAAGCTCGAGGAAACAAGTGGAATCGCGCGGAGACCAATTGCAAGTGTCTACAAGCAATTGGGGGCATCACAAGGTGGGGAATTCTGCCGAAATTGGGTGACCTCTCCCCTTGCTCTTTTGCTTTTCGATTCGAAGCATGATAGTAGCCTGTTAGAGGCGTTAGGTAATTATGATTATGATTGCCTGTGTAGATGGATTCAGATGGAAAAGTGCAACTAGTGGTTGCCAGAGTTAGAGGAATAGATGTGCATGTGTAAATGAACACAGAGGAAAAGTGCAACTGTTGGTTGCCAAAGATATATGATGAATATGCATGCGTAGAAGTAATTACTATTTGATGAATGAAATGAAAATAACTGCATGCATGAAAAAGGATTAGCTATTATGATTGTGATCATGTTAGGGCATAACCCTAGGAATCCCGTGACATAAGGGAACAACATTTGTTGGTTGTAAGACTAGGAGAAAACCTAGCATAGGGGTTTGACGAGTGACATCAACTTAGGAGTTATCCTAGGGTGGATGAGTGGCATGGTCTTAGGTAATAACCTAAGGACACTGGATAGAGTGATCAATATAGAGTCAAGGAACTCTAGGACAAGCATGACATGGAACTTAGGTAAAGAGAACCTAAGGTGAACTAGTGATCAGCATAGAGTCAAGGAACTCTAGGACAAGTATGACATGGAACTTAGGTAAAGGGAACCTAAGGTGAACTGGTGGAGTTTGAACTCACAGACAGGATATTAGAGTCAGTGTAACTCTAAGATAAAGTGGAACAGGAAAATAGAGTTAAGTTAACTCTAGGATTCAATAAGGAATCAGGAAAATGAGAAAAGTGGATCAAGTGTGGAGACATGAAAGGGAAAACAGAAAATTGGAGTCAGAGTAACTCTAAGTTAAAAGTGAAATCGAAAAATAGAGTTAAGTTAACTCTAGGATTCAGTAAGGAATCAGGAGAGCGGGATAAGATCCCAAGGTTAAAGAATTAAACAAATATAACACTAGAGAGTCATAGGGTGTCTGGGCAAATGGACAATAACTTTAACTTCAAATTGAGTTAAACAAAAGAAAGTGAAATGTGTAAGAGTCCAGGAGACTCTCTGGTTACCCGTGTGGCAAGACCTAGGGTAAGGGATGAAAAAGTGGTTAATAAGCAAGACAAGCAAATTGCTCAAGATAGAGCTAAAATTTGGTTAATAAGCAAGACAAGCAAATTGCTTAAGATAAAGAGAATAAAAAGAGGATATAAATGACGCCTTCGAATTTGAGACTCGTCAAGTGGAGCAGGACTCCCTGGGCAGTGACCCGTCGGACGAGGTACTTTCGAAAGGCTTAAAGTGAAAGTAAAGAGCTAAATGCTCAAAGGAAAGAGAAGGTGATTTGCCAGTGGCAAAAAGGGAGCTATAAGCTCGAATAAGAAAGAAAAGCAAGTGTTCAAAGGCAAAGAGGCTAAGAACTAAAGTAAAAGAGAAAGAAAAAGAAAAGAAAAGAAAGAAAATTAAAGATAAAACGGGCGGACCTACGGTGAGAAACGCGGCCCATGTTGGAGCAGTTGGCAGTGCCCCTCTCCCGGGTAGAGACCCGTTCGGGACGTTTCTTCCGTAGGACGAGGTAACACTTGCGGGTGTTATCGGCAACCTTAGAAATCTTATCTTATGGTAGCAGGACTACCGGGCTGGGGCCCGTCGGATAAGAATTTCTGAGGGTTAACTTGAACTAAAGCACCAGAATCTAAAGAATAAAGGAAACAGAGTGGCCAAGGTGGCTGGGTTAGTTTGACCCTGTAGACAGCGGCATAGTGGCCGAGTTGGTGCTTAGTAGCCTAGTATGACTAGACAGAGTAGTGCTGGGTCGATGATTATATATAGACAGTGATATATTGTTTTGCATAGCTGCATTTGATATTGAGGATTTTAGTTTCCTAGCACTATTATTATTGCTTCCATTGGACCAAGTGGTGTAGGACACTTTTTCTCGGTGGTTGAACCCACTGGGAACTCAGTTGTAGTTCTCACACCCCTTGGGTGACTCCCCCACCACAGGTTCGGGTATGGATGCAGCGGTTGCGACGGTTCAGATGCAGACGGCGAGGCATGCGACAGGGGCAAGGGCCCAGCAGCATAGAGACCTAGAGGGTCTAGCAGAGGTATCCCAGTTTTATATTTCTTGAGTGAACCTTGTATGGTGAGGAATTTATGTAAAAGAATTGTAATAATTTTATTTGCAAGTTCAGAGATTGTAAAGTGTAATAAAGTAATGCATGGTTCACTCTTGTATGCTTTCATTTCCGCTTAAACTGTTTGTTTATTAAATGAAGGTTTAAATTTGTAGTGATTTTTAGTACTCTGATATTGAGCTTCCGCATACACTTGTTGTGTTATTATGGATGTTACCGTTCCTTTCGGGTAGGAAAAGGTCTTACCCGACTGGCGGGTCTGTTGGCGTGCCCGAACCGTACAAATTGGCGGGCTCGGGGCGTGACAAAGCCCGCGCCTGTCGTCTAGGAACGCACCTGTCCACTCCACGTGGGGCATCCTACTGACTACTATGAACGCACCTGCCCACTCCTCGTGGGGCGTCCTAAGTTGACTACTAGGAACGCACCTGCCCACCCCCGTGGGGCATCCTACTGACTACTAGGAACGCTCCTGCCCACCCCCGTGGGGCGTCCTACTGACTACTAGGAACGCTCCTGCCCACCCCCGTGGGACGTCCTAGTCTGTCTATCTCAATCATCATCATGCATCCGGAGCGTACTCGCGGGGAGCGACCCCACCGAGTTCAAGTGTCTCGTCAGTCTCAACTGTCTCATAAGCGGCACATGCAGGCTATGATCCACGATCAAACAGATCGGAACTCAGTGCTCAGATAGCACAACTCAGTTGGGAAACCCTCCACGACTCGATCAGGGAATGCCCAAACCCTCTCAAAGCTATGTCGGAGAACCCTCCACGACTAAATCTGATAATGCACATCCCATGGCTAAGTCGGGAACCCTCCACGACTCAATCAGCCAGAGCCCAAACTCTCAAAGCCAGGTCGGAGAACCATCTCCACTACCAAAATCAGAGATACAAACCCATGATATAGTATAATCCCACAGGGAATCTCAACTCACATGACACTAGAAACTCATCCCGTAGAGCTCTAAAATCTACTCGGCCCCCTGGCACGAGAATATATGCATCCTGAACCTACTCAATCTCTCTGGAAGCTCACAATAATACCAAACTATTTTTAAATCTCAATTTTCATTAAAATCGGTCAGCCGATTTTTAAAATGGTTCAGGTGCCAATATGATGCCAACTAATCATGCAGTCTAGTGTCAAATCATCCCTATATCATGCTAAAAATATCTGGGCTCATAAATGTCTTTCTATAGTTTTCTAGGCAACTATCAGATTTACCAGCTATATAAATAATAAGCTAAACATGATCAACATGCATTCAATAACTTTAGAAGGCATTCCATACATCTTGAAGAAATTTCAACCCACCTGGAATGCTTTCCGCAGGCCAAGCCGAAGTCGGTGTAGCGCCGGACTCACAATCTATCGAAAATGCCCACGCGCGCGCGCACACTGTCAAGCGTCCCAAAAACTCCGCCGAAGCTCACAGCAGCCTCACAAGCACCTCAGCACAACCTTCGTGCGCTTCGGTCTTCTCCGCGGCCAACCCACAGCACGCACACACACACTCACGCACGCATGCACGCTCGCCTTGACTCCGCATAGTGAAAAACCAAAGCTCACAGCATCAATGCCAAAGATGGAAAGAATAATCCAATTAAGCTCAAGGCTTCATCAAAATCCATCATCAAATCCATCTAATGAAAGCCAAAACCAAAATACAAAATCTGCCAACTCACCTGTCGTGCGGCTCAACGTGCGCGCGGCTCCACTCAACTCCAAGAAGCAGGAAACCAAGCTGCCACCATCAAAATGCTTTCTTTCTTTTCCCTCTCCTTCTTCTCATCATTTTCCTTGCTCTCACCCTTTTCTTTCTCTCTTTCTTTCTTTCGTTGAGAAGAAGGCAGGGCTAGGGAGGGGTTCTTATAGAAGATGGCGTGGGGCATACTACTTAGGAGGTGAAAAGACTCATTTGCCCCTCCAAAATATCCAATCTCTGCTAATTCTGGGCTAATTGGGACACTGGGTACCGGTACCCAAAGCTTGGTACCGGTACCACCACATTAGTTCCGGAACTCTCTCATCGGTTCCGGAACACCACGCTTAGTTCCGGAACCAAATCCCCTGTTCCGGAACTCAGCTTCCAAATGCCAAAATCTGAAGTCTGAAGCTTCGGTTTCCTCGCCGTCAACTCATTTTTTGTTCCGGAAGCTTCCGCATCAGTCCGAAATCTCCCGAACCCCACTGTAAACACAAGGTACACATGACCCAAGCTTTTCCCACTCAGAAAGCTCAACCATGGAGTCGGTGTGCTCAATCCAAAAAACCGACATTCCTACAACAAAATCCTCATTTACATCTTTTATTCATTTCTTTTCTCTATTCCACAGCGGGTTACAATTAATTACTTAAATCCTTTGGTTGCCAAGTCCAACTCACTTTTCGCCTTCGGGGCCTCCGTATCAAACTGAACTCCGCTGTAACCTGAAAATACACCTGTTCCAACACTTTCCAATTTCTCGCGCACCACGGCGGAAACGATATTCTATCCAATACAGAATTCTACAAGTACACAAAGCCTTGAGATCACTGATTCAACTGGGCTTCCAAGTTTCGATGCCGCTAACTCACTTTTCATTCCGAAGGTTTCCACGCCGATCCGAACCAAACCGATCTCAACTGTAAGCACAAATAGCATACGCCCAAGGCGATTTCTCCGCACCACGCCATCTCGCGAGGTCGGTGCACTCTACAAAGTCCCGGTACTCTACACGCGGTCCACGCATCAGGGGGAGCAGGCGGGGGCAAGTGTGGCAGGTAGGGCAGGTGACAGCTGTACGCGGGGCGCCAAGTGGCGCCCGGCGATTGGCGGGCGCCACCGCCCCACGACGTCCGGTCGGGGCCACGCGGCGCGAAGCCACTGGCCCCGCACACGCTTGTTACGGAATTTGAGTTGGCGTAATTTCGTGAAAGGTTCAAGTCTTGAAGATTGAAGGTGAAGAAGGTTGGATCATTTATCTCAATCTCAAGAAAGAAGAATTCAAAAGGATCAGGTATGTTTAACTAAAGATTTTTGGTGATCCGAATACTTCTTGTAGTGTAGAAACACCTGGAAGAATTTTTCATTGCATAAAAATCAAAAACTGGACATGGGACATGTTCAGGATCCGGATCAGACATTCCAATCCGGATCCCGAAGGGTGTTCGTTCATACACTGGTTCAATCCGGATCGCAGCATCTCATGATCCGGATCCCGAACACTAGTTTTACCTTCTTACTTGCACGATCCGGATCAGGATTTGCAATCCGGATCCCGAACGTTGATGTTTGGTGAAACTGTATGAATGATCCGGATCAGCCATTCCGATCCGGATCCCGAACTATTGATTTTCTGGAAACCGTCTTTCTTGCTACTGCAATCCGGATCGCCGAAATCCGATCCGGATCGCCGTCCGTAAAATTTCCAGAAATGGTAGATTTTTGATCCTTATCTTCTTCCTAGGGTTTCTAACCTATAAATAGACCCTATGATTCTTTTTCTAGGGTTAAGGAAAATAGCCGTCATAATAAAATATAATCTTATATACGGCCTAAGATCCACATATAGAGAAGAAAGGAAATCATTAGATATTACTCTATGTTTCTTCATCTATATTGATTAGTTTGATTCTAGGTTTTCATACTCACATCTTGAGTTGAATCAAACTAATGAATACTTAGATGGTATTTCCTATCTATCTTTGACCTAAGTATTCGGCGGATCATCACCACCCAAAAACAACGATTTACCCCAAAATCGGCGCGTGGACTCGCGTGTCCTTGTGGATTCAAGGTTCAACCGCTCTCGTGGATTCGGAGCGAGGCACGTTCGTGGATTCGAAGCGTGCTACTGGGTGAAGACCGTGGATTCGGTCAGACGTCGTGGACTCGACGTTGGACGCCGTGGATTCGGCGTTGGACGCAGATCGTGGATTCGAGACGCGTTGCGGAGCGAGCGGAGAAGATCAACTAGGAGCGTATGGAAAAGGTTGAGTCGTCTGTGAGTACGGTATATCACCTTGTACGTGTTTAATTCTAGTGGATTTCACCGTGTTATCGGTCCCGTGGTTTTTTACTCCGGTTTGGAGTTTTCCACGTAAAAATCTTGCGTGTTCATTTATATTTCCGCATTGGGTTTTATTGCGCAATGATTTTTTGAGTGTTTATTGTTTACACCTATTCACCCCCCTCTAGGTATTTTTTCCCCTATTTAGATCTATATTAGTATAACCCAACAAGTGGTATCAGAGAGGGAATAGGGTTGTAAACAATGGTTGAAGGTGGAAACATCAATCGACCCCCTTTCTTTGATGGAACAAATTATGCCTACTGGAAAGTACGGATGAAAGCCTTTTTAATTTCCATCGACGAAAGGGTGTGGCAATCAATTGAATTAGGATGGTCTAATCCAACTGAAATTATTTCTGATGTTCGCACCTTAAAACCTAGGTCGAAATGGACCAAGGAAGAGTTAGATTCATCTTCTTACAATGGCAAGGGAATTAATGCTATTTTTAATGCCTTATCTCAAACTGAATTCTCTCGCGTCTCGGCATGTGAGATTGCGAAAGAAATCTGGGATGTTCTTCAGGTTACACATGAGGGAACTAACCTCGTGAAGATTCAAAAGCTGCAAATGCTTATGAGCAGATTTGACTCCATTTTTATGGCAGAAAATGAATCTTTCACGGACTACTATACACGATTGCAAGACATCGTAAATTCATGTGCTAACCTGGGAGAGAAGATTCCAGAATTTAAGGTTGTAAGAAAGACTTAAGAACTCTTCCTGAACGATTTCGCCCAAAGGTTACAGCCATTGAAACTATTAAACACCCGGACGAAATCCGTGTAGAAGAATTAGTTGGTTCATTACAAACATATGAAATGACATTTCCTACTAACAATTCTTCTGGAAAAGCATCCTCTTCTAAGTCTTCAGGTTATGCGTTGAAAACAACTAAGGAAGAAGACGCGGATACATCCTCCCCAGACGATGACGAGAACCTTTCTATGGAGGACTTTGAGAAGCAACTCGCTCTCTTGACAAGGAAGTTTCGCCACAACTTTCGAAGGGGTAATTCAAGTAAATCTCCATCCTTCGGAAAGTCGAAGAAAGGCAAGGGTACTTCAAGTTACAAGTCAAGAAAGCAAGAGAACTTCTCAAAGGATAAGAAAAGTTCAGAGGGACAACTACAATGCTTCAAATGTCGAGGCTACGGCCACATTGCAACGGAGTGTCCCAACAAGTATCCGGCAAAGAAGAAGGCGATGCAAGTCGTCACTTGGGATGACAACTCAACGTCAAATGAGTCGTCTTCAAGTGATGAAGAAAAGAGCACCACGGCATTCCACGCGTCCACATCTTCACCATTCATGTGCTTAATGGCAAGTACATCCGAGTCATTGTTCAACTCCACTGTTGAAAAGAATGCAACGGACAATGAATCGGATGATTCGGAAGGTGAAGATTTTGCTTTAGCCTACCACAGACTTTTGAAGGATTCAAAGAAACCGGCTAAGCAAAACAAGGGGTTGAGAGGGAGATTGCAGGATCTCGAAGAAGAAGTAAAAAGGGTAACTTCTCTCTCGACCGATCTTGAAGTGGAAAGGGATAATCTGATAAAAGCAAATGTTTCGCTTCAAGAGTCCAATGAGCAACTCGAGAAGAATTATATAGATATGGTGAACAAAGCGAATTACTTCTTGAAGCTCTACGGCGAGGCCCGACAGGAAAAATTGGAAATGACAGAGACCATTTTCCAACTCAAGGATGACTTACAGCAATTTTCTTCTGGAAGGAGTAAGTTGGATAAACTTCTTGGTCTTGGTCAAACAAACAAGTTCGGCCTCGGATACACTCAAACTGGAGACAGTCCAAGTTCGAGTGGGACAGTTTTTGTGCCTCAGTCGGTATCTCCTCCTCCGACACCGGAATTCAAGACAACCAACGACAACAAGCCTACTTCACCCTCTTCGGAATCGTCAAGCACAAAGGTATGTTTTCGTTGTAATTTTGCAGGGCACATTGAAAGAAATTGCAAGATTGGAGCTCAAAGATCAAATCAACCACATCTTGCAACTGCTACCAATAAGTTCACTCCCCGGAATTCAAAGAAGGATTTTTCAAAAGAAAAGAACATTGGTAGTACTTCAAACAAGACGATGACAAAAGAAAAAGATCAATCATACAAGACGTCTTCATCAAGGAAAATTTCTCAACCATTGCCAACATACTCCAAAACTCAAAAGGTTTGGGTATGCAAAGGTGAAATCCTTCCTTGTCTTTAATCGTTCTATGATTAAATGTTGTGTAGTTTATGTAGACTATTTTTCTTTCTTTTGGCCAACTCGTCAACCATCTTTGGGAGGTAAATGGTATATTTTCTTGATGATTGATGATTTCTCTAGATTTTCTTGGGTAGCATTTTTAAAAGAGAAAGCTGATACTTTTGATTCTTTTCACGAGATTTGCCATCGTATTATGACTGAAAAGAATGAAAAGATCATTCGTGTTAGAAGTGATAGAGGTGGAGAATTCGTTAACTCTAAATTCATTGACTTTTGCACTTCAAACGGCATAAAACATGAATTCTCGGCACCCTATACACCTCAGCAGAATGGTGTTGTTGAGCGCAAAAACAGGGTTGTTCAAGAGATGGCGCGTGTGATGCTTCATAGCCGGAATTTACCGCTATATTTTTGGGCTGAGGCTGTGAACACCGCTGTCTATGTCATTAATCGAGTGTATTTGCGCCCAGGAACTTTAAATACACTATATGAGCTGTGGTTTAGTAGAAAACCGGATATCAAATACTTTCGTATCTTTGGGAGTCGATGTTTTATTTTGCGTGATCGCGAAAATCTTGGTAAGTTCGATTCTCGAAGTGACGAAGGAATCTTTTTGGGTTATTCTACGAATAGCAGAGCATATCGGGTATTTAACATGGAATCTAAAACGATCGTAGAATCTATAAATGTTAAAGTAGATGAAGCTTTTCACTTTGCATCTGAAAAATCTACCCTCGATATCTCTCTAGATGATGATACACCTGCCATTGCATCTTCTCATGATAATACTTCCAATATTAATGATGCATCTAATGGTTCTTCAAGTTTATCTGATTTGCAGGAATCATCTCATGTACCTCCGAGTACTCCGTTACCTCAAACGTTACGCATCTCCAAGGATCATCCGGAATCGAATATTATTGGAGATCCACAAGAAGGAGTTAGAACTCGGAGTCAGTTGGTTTGTGGATTCGCTTGCTACGTATCTTTAATCGAACCAAAGAACATAGATGAAGCTCTTCAGGATGACTACTGGATTGAAGCAATGCAGGAAGAGCTCCATCAATTTGAGCGAAACAAAGTCTGGGAATTAACGAAGCCTCCAAAGCAACATAATGTGATAGGTACCAAATGGATTTTCAAGAACAAGAAAAATGAGGATGGTACTATCATCAGGAACAAGGCACGATTAGTTGCTCAAGGCTACTCTCAAGTAGAAGGTATAGACTTTGATGAAACTTTCGCCCCTGTAGCTAGACTCGAGTCCATTCGTATACTATTTGCTATTGCTTGTCATTTTAAAATCAAATTATTTCAAATGGACGTTAAGAGCGCGTTTCTAAATGGGTTTTTAAATGAGGAAGTTTATGTGGCTCAACCGAAAGGTTTTGTAGACCATAAACAACCTAACCATGTTTTTCGTTTGAAAAAGGCTCTTTACGGTCTGAAACAAGCATCGCGAGCATGGTACGAAAGGTTGACAAAGCACCTTTTGGAGAAGGGCTATACTCCAGGGGGAGCTGACAGGACTCTCTTTGTGAAGCATTATCAAAACAATTTCATTGTAGCACAAATCTATGTCGATGACATTGTATTTGGCGCAACAAGAGATAATGATGCTTCTAAATTCGCGGAGACCATGGAAAGCGAATTTGAGATGTCCATGATGGGTGAATTGACTTATTTTCTTGGATTACAAGTTAAACAAAATGATGAAGGTATTCACTTGTGTCAATCCAAGTATGCAATGGAGTTGGTCAAAAAGTTTGATCTTGAAAATTCTAAGGATTTTCCGACTCCAATGGGAACTAGCCACAAGGGACTTGGAAGTGAATCACACAGTGAGAACGTAGACGAGAAACTTTATCGTAGTATGATTGGAAGTCTACTTTACCTCACGGCTAGTCGCCCGGATATATCCTTTAGTGTTGGGATTTGCGCGAGATATCAATCAGCACCAAAGGAGGTTCACCTGAAAGCGGTGAAAAGGATCATCCGGTACATCAAAGGATCAATTAATTTCGGAATTTGGTATCCTATGGGAACTAGTTTGGACATTGTTGGATACTCAGATGCCGATTGGGCAGGATCAGTGGATGATCGGAAAAGCACGAGTGGTGCATGCTCCTATCTTGGCCATTGCCTTGTTGCATGGCACAGTAAAAAGCAGAATTGCATAGCACTCTCGACTGCCGAAGCGGAATACATTTCAGCGGGTAGTTGTTCAACTCAACTTATTTGGATGAAAAGTGTGTTGAGCGACTTCCGGATTTCAGCATCTTCGGTAATAATTCTTTGTGACAACACAAGTGCAATTAACATTTCTAAAAATCCTGTGTTGCACTCTAGAACAAAACATATTGAGCTTAGATATCATTTTCTTAGAGAGCTAGTTGAATCAAATACTCTTCAACTTTCATATATTTCAACTGAGGATCAATTAGCTGACATTTTAACAAAACCTTTGGATCAAAAACGTTTTATTCATTTGCGAAAAGCAATTGGAATGCTTTCCTTGAAATAATTTTTTCTTTAAACCCTTTGCTTAGGTTAGGTTTTGTTTTGTTTTGTTCATTATCTATGTTTGTACATAGGACATTAATTGAGCATAGATCATAATTGACTTTAATTGCATCTTTTCGCACATTTAGAAATTTATTATGCTTTTGACATCATAATATTTCACTGTTGCAATGATCATTTACGTTAATTAAGTCATCTTCTAAGTGATCAAAGTCAATTTCTCTCTCAATGATCTCTTGGTATAGTCATTATCTTATTTGACTGCTTAGTCAAGTATGAATGCGAGATCAATTTTTGGTTGAATACCTTATATATTAAATAATTGATAACCAATTGAGGGGGAGTCAAAGAAAAGTAAAATGCTCAAAAGATGTGGAAAGAGTTACATCCCAATGAGGAGTGTGAAAACTACCACCACATGGAGGAAAGAGCTACCACCTCGGTCGTCCGAGTACTGTGTGCAGCTACCACATGTATACCAAGCATGGTTGTTCAATTTTTGATTAAGTAAAATGCATATTGAGATACTTGACTCTGTCAAATTTCAAGGTTGGTATATGGTGGGATTTTAAAGAAAGATGCTCAAAGAGCCACTCCTTCAACAGATTGTCTAAATACATTATCTAACTTATTTGGGATTTCAAACATCTATTGATCTTGGTATTTCATTTTCTTTACCAAATTGATGATTTGATAAAGGCATTACGCATAAGATCATGTTAGATGTGATTGAAGTTGTTCAACTTTAGGGGATTTAATTTTTGTAAATTTTCGTTTTATTTTTGGATATTATTGATAGATTTGACATAATCTAATTCTTGTTGTATGAAACGATGTTTTTGTTTAAAGTTGATACACAATTGTGCTTACATACTTTTTCTGGATCTTATGAAATTTTTCTAAATTTTTCTGAAGAAAAAGTTGGAGCCGATCCGGATCGGGATAAGTGATCCGGATCCCGAACGCAGGCTTCTTCCTGCGGCTGGCCGATCCGGATCAAAATATCGATCCGATCCGGATCACGGCTAGGGTTTTTAATAAGAACGAAAGGGTTTTGATTTCTTTTACCCTAATCTTTTGTTCTCAAGTCTCTAGAGCTTCTCTCTCTAGAATTCTTGCATCTTGGAGCTTTCCTAACTCAAGTTCTTCGAATCCAAGTAAGTTTTATTGATCAAAATCTCGTTTTTCACAGGTTTTCTCTATTTTCTTCAAAACGTGATGAGATTTTTCTATCTTTTTCGTTTGTGAATGGTTTTTGGTCAAATTTCTTTTGAAATAGGAACTCTGGGTAGATTAGTTTTGATTATATGCTAGGTATTCTCCTGATTAACGAATTTTTGGGCTTCGATTTCTGAAAATTCTGTTTTAGGGCATATAATAGGAATTTTTGAAAATCATGCAATTGATCCACTTTTAAAATTCTTTTTGTAAAACTAGTTTGATTCCTAGTCTCTCTACACGATAATGATTGTTTGGGTACAATTTTTCTAATTTTTGAAAATTAATAATTTTTCGTGTTCTTGAGTTGTTGCTCACAGGATTTTCTTTACACAAGAAACCAATAGCTATGGTGATCACGTGGATCATTCTCCTTCTGGCAGCTATGGTACATACGAGAGACACTGTCAAGCCCAAGAGGGCCAAGAAAGCGCAGAAAACTAAGGATGATTCTGACACTGAATCTGAAACGGAATCAATTGATTGGGATGAGCTTCAAGTTGAAGCAACAACTGTTCCCACTGCTGCTGAAAAGGGCAAAGCCCCAATGGAAGAAACCTCTGGGAAGACAAGAAGAAAAGGTGTTGCTCGCAAAAGAGGGAGTGCCCGAGAAATCTCCATTGAGCAACCACATGTTAGCTAAGCACTTCCACAAGACTTTATCAGCTCGGCTAGGATTAAGGAAAATGAAGAGGGAAGTGGAATTCAAATTACTGAATCCCTCTCTAGAACACACTCGGTACCTAGCGAATCCCCATGGACTGAAGACCAGCATACATCATCTGCCTCTACAACTCGTCCAGCGACTTCCAAGAGAAACACTCTAGAAACTACCGTATTGGCCGCCATTCATCAGGACCAAAGAAGACTTTCTGCTGACCAAGAGAGATTGGCATTAGGTCTCCGGCAAATGGCCGCTGAACAAAAACAGATGAAGAAGAAATGTTCCAAATTATCGCGAATGCTGAAAGGAATCTTGAACAAGATAGACGATACTAGCTCGGACAGTTCTGATTTGGCTTGATCTTTTATGCTCTAACCCTTATCATTTCTATTGCAGGTTTTTAAGTTTTAGGTTTTAGTTTTAGTTCTCAGGATTTTCTTGATTGTGAACTTTTTAACTCTCCTTAAATTTTGAATTTTTGGCTTAGTTTGTGACAAAAAAGGGGAGAGAGTTTAGAGTGAACTCTGTGAGAACTTTGAAGAGTTTAGAGTGAACTCTGTGAGAACTTTGAAGAGTTTAGAGTGAACTCTGTGAGAACTTTGAACTTTTGGTGAGAACTTTGAACAAACTTTGGCTTTGGTGAAAGGTAAGTATCACAACTTCTGGTTTTTATCTTGTGATTTGTTGCATGTCCCTACTAACTATTCGACTAACTATTTGGACATGTATTATTACTAACAAGTTGTTTGATTACTAACAAAGTAAAGTTATGACATTTGGAATCTTATTGCTTAGAAGATATGTCAATGTTTGATTGTGATCTTATTACATATCTGAATTACTCAATGTCATGGTGAGCATAAACTCTATCTCTGTTAGGTTTTGAATGCTAAATATTCTTGAGGTATCTAACGATTTCGTTTTGTCAAGAATGATTTCTTTTTGCAGAGAGTACAGATGTCTAAGTCTAGAGTCTGTTTTAGGAGTTTATCTCTTGTATTGGATCTCCATTGTAAATTTTTGTTGTATGGTGATAGCAACAAAAATATCTTTTTTGAATTTTCTTTAGTGGATCTGTGTTTTGTCACGAAACCGCCAAAGGGGGAGATTGTTACGGAATTTGAGTTGGCGTAATTTCGTGAAAGGTTCAAGTCTTGAAGATTGAAGGTGAAGAAGGTTGGATCATTTATCTCAATCTCAAGAAAGAAGAATTCAAAAGGATCAGGTATGTTTAACTAAAGATTTTTGGTGATCCGAATACTTCTTGTAGTGTAGAAACACCTGAAAGAATTTTTCATTGCATAAAAATTAAAAACTGGACATGGGACATGTTCAGGATCCGGATCAGACATTCCAATCCGGATCCCGAAGGGTGTTCGTTTATACACTGGTTCAATCCGGATCGCAGCATCTCATGATCCGGATCCCGAACACTAGTTTTACCTTCTTGCTTGCACGATCCGGATCAGGATTTGCAATCCGGATCCCGAACGTTGATGTTTGGTGAAACTGTATGAACGATCCGGATCAGCCATTCCGATCCGGATCCCGAACTATTGATTTTCTGGAAACCGTCTTTCTTGCTACTGCAATCCGGATCGCCGAAATCCGATCCGGATCGCCGTCCGTAAAATTTCCAGAAATGGTAGGTTTTTGATCCTTATCTTCTTCCTAGGGTTTCTAACCTATAAATAGACCCTATGATTCTTTTTCTAGGGTTAAGGAAAATAGCCGTCATAATAAAATATAATCTTATATACGGCCTAAGATCCACATATAGAGAAGAAAGGAAATCATTAGATATTACTCTATGTTTCTTCATCTATATTGATTAGTTTGATTCTAGGTTTTCATACTCACATCTTGAGTTGAATCAAACTAATGAATACTTAGATGGTATTTCCTATCTATCTTTGATCTAAGTATTCGGCGGATCATCACCACCCAAAAACAACGATTTACCCCAAAATCGGCGCGTGGACTCGCGTGTCCTTGTGGATTCAAGGTTCAACCGCTCTCGTGGATTTGGAGCGAGGCACGTTCGTGGATTCGAAGCGTGCTACTGGGTGAAGACCGTGGATTCGGTCAGACGTCGTGGACTCGACGTTGGACGCCGTGGATTCGGCGTTGGACGCAGATCGTGGATTCGAGACGCGTTGCGGAGCGAGCGGAGAAGATCAACTATGAGCGTATGGAAAAGGTTGAGTCGTCTGTGAGTACGGTATATCACCTTGTACGTGTTTAATTCTAGTGGATTTCACCGTGTTATCGGTCCCGTGGTTTTTTACTCCGGTTTGGAGTTTTCCACGTAAAAATCTTGCGTGTTCATTTATATTTGCGCATTGGGTTTTATTGCGCAATGATTTTTTGAGTGTTTATTGTTTACACCTATTCACCCCCCTTTAGGTGTTTTTTCCCCTATTTAGATCTATATTAGTATAACCCAACAACGCTGTTCGTTGTTCGGGACACGTGTCGGGGCCAGGGCGATCCGGGCGTTGGTCGCGGGCTGGGCCGGGGGGCGGGTTCGGGCACTATTTGCGCCCGAAACCCCCCGGGCGCCCGAAAAATGGGCCCGAAAGCCCATTAATCTTTTTTTTTTTGTATTTCTTCCGTGAGGGCCCATAAATAGCTCCTTTTCTTGGGCCTTTGGACTATTTTCCCGAGCCCATCTGAGACAGAGCCCTCAAGTAACTTTGTTCGTCATCTTGTGTTGCATCTCTCGAGGGAGTTTCGGAATTTTTGGAGGGCGGGGCATCGACGGCTTCGGCGATTCGACGCAGTGCGACGTTCCTTCTTCGGTGGCCTTTTTCGTCGCATTTCGGTCCACGAGGCCTATAGAGCTACTCCGAAGGAATTTTTGGACGATTTTTGTGGCATCGGTTTCACGAGAGGTAGATCTCCGTTTTTCATGCTTTTCGCTCCTCTCAGTTTTCGGTTCTTATTGGGGTTTCTGGAACATCTTTGAACCCCTTTCCTGCTGGTGGTTTTTCTGGACAGCGGAGGCTTGTCGGATTTTTATCTCCATGCTCGGTTATTAGATTTTGGCCTATGAGAACTCGATTGACATCTACTCTTCGCGAGAATTGCCGTCGTATTTTTATTACAATTTTTGGAGATTATCTCGCAGGTAGTATTTAAGCATTTTCTGGACTGATTTTACAGCAGTATGTGTTTGTGGGAATTTTTGCTTATTGCAATGTTTGGACCATATCTTTGTACCCAAGAGGAGTTTTTGGGTGTTTTTGGGCCCGTTGGAATCGTGGAAATCTGAGAATTGTCCCCGTTCAGTATCAGCCTATTTGGATCTTAGATTGACGCGTGCTTCAGGTGGGTTGCTTCGTCTCCAAAACCGGTGGACGGTTCATTAATTCTATTATATAGAATACATGTATGATTGTGAGATATGTTAGAATGCATGTTAGAGAGAGAGAGATGTTGTCTTTCCTGTGTTGTTATTGAAATCATGTTGGTTAATGTTCCCTGATCTTGCTTTAGTTAAACTAAATGCTATTATTGGAATTTGACCTAGCACTCTGTCATATGTTGCATGTGTAACCAGACTAGTAGAAAACTCTCACTTGGGCTAGGTTTATTTATGCTTTAGACATCCACACTTTACTCTCTATCCCTGGGCATAGTGTTTTCCTCGCCCGGGTAGTGGGCCGAGTGGTCGGGATTTCTCTTAGCGTGGGATTAATGTTACACTCGTGCTTGGGGACAGAGTGGAGTCTGGTAGATGTAACTGGTCTTATATCTATGTCGGGAGCCGTTTGGGTAAACGGTGGTCCCGGGATGTCGTGTTTCTCTGATTTATGTGTCGCCACTATGTTAGTGGCGGTAGTATACCAGTGATAGCAGGACCTTGAACCCAGAATATTTTTGGACACACATAATTTTAGTCAACCAATATTTTTCTTCCAAACATCGAAGGGTCGCCGGAGTCTGTTCTTGTCTGATTGGACGAAGGCATTAGCCCTTCATGGTTTGGGAATAAAACTTATTTTCTAACTATTTTTCCTAAAAGAACTAAAAATCATTAAAAATGGGTTTTTCTCAAATCAAGATGGTTTTACAAAAAGGAACTACTTTTAGTCTTCACCCCGCGTGGGTTTGAGTGAAAAATGGTTTTCAGTAATAAATGTCACATTTTTCCTGTAAACTTCCTCACTCGAGAGGATTCAAGTGGTCTGGATTCTAAGGGCTGCCTTTTTCTTTGGGTCGAGAATAATAAGAGGCTATGCCTAGAGGCTGTTCTTGTTTGATTTGGGTTGTAGGTTCTAGTCTTTCGGGGTTTCCGGACCCTTCATTGTTGTCGGCTGTGGAGTATACCCAGCTAGTGAGTTTGCATATTGAGTTGATGTCCTATTTAGGGAGCCGTTGGGTTGACAGCGGTCCTGACTGTTCGAGTATTTTCCTGTTAGTGAGTTAGAGAGGTTATTTAGGTACTGTCGATCTTGTTGATCATGGATTGGACTATAGTCTGCATGAGCCATATTGAGCTCGACAGAGAAGCGCAGCTACTTTTCTCGGTGGGGTCGCGCCCCTCGAGTGCCACTCCGGAGTTAGGCCTGTTACTTTGCTATCACGACTTGTCGATGCAGTCCCTCTGGCTGGGCCAGTTTTGGCAGTCACGGACGCCCTACGCAAGTCCAGTCCTCCGTGGATGTAATGGCAGTAGGTGGACGCAGGTTTGATTGGACCCTGTGTGGCAGTCACTGTGATTGGGTTGATTGAGTATTTGGGTTAGAGTCGATGCATCATTTTCATCTGTATCACCCATTGAGCATTGTAGATAGAGGCATGATAGCTGTAGATTTCTTTCCAGCTTATCTTTACATTAGTACAGTTTTTCTGTTATCTTATGCCTCTAGTAGACTTAGTGGGCAGACCGTCGGGCTTGGTGGCGGTACCCACTGAGAACTACGTGTTGGTGTAGTTCTCACACCCGCTAGGGGTTCTTCCCCCCCCCCCCCCCCCCCTTCCTCTTTGCTCTCCTTTGTTTTGCAGATTCTTTTGCGGATGTTGCCGATCCTTCTGTTGCTGATCGAGGTAAGGGAGTAGCGAGCTAGTTCCCTACCCGTCCTTGGAGTATAGCTGTACCCCTTTTTGGAGCTTAGTAGTACTGTCACGCCCCGGGGTCGAACTGCGACCCGGGCTCGCCAACAGATCCGCCACCTATACGAAAACCCTGCATAGGCGAAGCGTCCAACCTGCAAAGAAAGATCTACTACAGCTAAACAGATATCAGAGCCGTAAAATAAAAAGCTGTAAAACTCTATCAAATACTGTACAACTGGAAATAAAGATATAATATGCATCTCCCCAAAAAAATTGAATCAAATACAAAATCCTCAGATACAATAACTCAGAACTCAACAGGGAAGGTAACCTGAAATAATACATCAGTGTACAGGGTCTCAGTACAAGTCATATCCTCACTACAATAATCTCTCAAAAGTAGAAATAAAACTAATCTACTGACTGTATTACAAATCTCCAATGTGGGGTTACAGCTACTCTCCAAAGACAGGTAGGTATTTAGCTCGCGACTACCTCGCCTCGAACAGCAACAGCAGAATCAGCATCTCCCACAGATGACTCTACAAAACAAATGAGAGAAAAGAAAAATAAGGGGGAGAATCCCCAACGGGTGTGAGAACTACATCAACACGTAGTTCTCAGTGGGTACCGCCACCAAGCTCGACGGTCTGCCCACTAAGTCTACTAGAGACACAAGATAACAATGCAGTAAAAACTGAACAAGAAAAGCTGAAGATACTCTACAGCTACCATGCCTCTATCTAAATGCTCAATGGGTGATACAGATGAAAAGATATGCAACTACTCGCACCCAAGGTGCTCAATCGACCCATCGAACTGACTGCCTCATAGGGTCCAGTCAAACCTGCGCCTACCTACTGCCAGTACATCCACGGAGGACTGGACTTACATAGGGCGTCCGTGACTGCCAAAACTGGCCCAGCCAGAAGGACTGCATTCGTGACTGCCTAAAAAAGGCCCAGCCAGAGGAACAGCATCGACAAGTCACGATATGAAAGTAACAGGCCTACTCCGGACGGGGCACTCGAGGGGCGCGACCCCACTGAGGAAAAAGGTATCCGCGCATTTCTGTCGAGCTCAAGGTGGCTCATGCAGGCTATGTTGGGTTATATGTAATAAGGATCTAAATAGGGGAAAAAATACCTAGAGGGGGGTGAATAGGTGTAAACGTATAAACACTCAAAAATCGTTGCGATAAAAACCCAATGCGGAAATAAAAAATAACTCGCAAGATTTTTACGTGGAAAACTCCATCACCGGAGTAAAAAACCACGGGACCGATAACACGGCAGAAATCCACTAGAATTAAAACACGTACAAGGTGATTTACCGTACACACTTACGACTCAACCTTTTCCATACGCTCCTAGAGGATCTTCTCCGCTCGCTCCGCGACGCTTCTCGAATCCACGATCTGCGCCCAACGCCGAATCCACGGCGTCCAACGTCGAATCCACGACGTCCGACCGAGTCCACGGTCTTCACCCAATAGCACCCTTCGAATCCACGAACGTGCCTCGCTCCGAATCCACGAGAGCGGTTGAACCTTGAATCCACAAGGACACGCGAATCCACGCGCCGATTTTTGGGGTAAATCGTTGTTTTTGGTGGTGATGATCCGCCGAATACTTAGATCAAAGATAGATCGGAAATACCATCTAAGTATTCATTAGTTTGATTCAACTCAAGATGTGAGTATGAAAACCTAGAATCAAACTAATCAATATAGATGAAGAAACATAGAGTATTCTCTAATGATTTCCTTTCTTCTCTATATGTGATCTAGAGCCGTATAAAATAAGATATGAATATGACGTCTATTTTCCTTTCGGCCTTCTTTTTGGATTCACCCTAGAAAAAGAGTCATAGGGTCTATTTATAGGTTAGAAATCCTAGGAAGGAGATAAGAATCAAAAACCTACCATTTCTGGAAATTTTACGGACGGCGATCCGGATCGGATTAGCTGTGATCCGGATCGTCGTAACGAGTCAGGTAGTTCCAGAAAAACGAAGGTTCGGGATCCGGATCGAAGTGCTTGATCCGGATCGTTCATACAGTTCACCAAACATCAACGTTCGAAATCCGGATTGCGAAGCCTGATCCGGATCGTTCAAGGAAAATGGTAAACTCAGTGTTCGGGATCCGGATCAAGAGAGGCTACGATCCGGATTGAACTGGTGTATGAACGAGCCACCTTCGGGATCCGGATTGAACAACCTGATCCGGATCCTGAGCATGTCCCAAGTCCAGTTTTTGATTTTTATGCAATGAAAGATTCTTCCAAGTGTTTCTACACTACAAGAAGTATTCGGATCACACAAAATCTTTAGTTAAACATACATGATCCTTTTGAATTCTTCTTTCTTGAGATTGAGTTAAATGATCCAACTTTCTTCACCTTCAATCTTCAAGACTTGAAACTTTCACGAAACTACGCCAACTCAAATTCCGTAACAATCTCCCCCTTTGGCGGTTTCGTGACAAAACACAGATCCACTAAAGAAAATTCAAAAAGATATTTTTGTTGCTATCACCATACAACAAAAATTTACAATGGAGATCCAAAATAAAATAAATGAGTTAAACTCCTAAAACAGACTCTAGACTTAGACATCTGTACTCTCTGCAAAAGAAATCATTCTTGACAAAAGAAATCGTTAGATACCTCAAGAATTTTATATCATTCAAAAAACCATATACAGAGATGAAGTTTATACTCATTTATACTTACCATGACATTTATACATTCAGATATGTAAACTGATCATAGTTAAAACACCAACATATCTTCTATGCAATCAAAAACCAAATGTCATTTCAGATATGTAAACTGATCATAGTTAAAACACCAACATATCTTCTATGCAATCAAAAACCAAATGTCATGTTAGTGAACATCAACTTGTTAGTTATATTACATGCCCAAATAGTTAGTTGAATAGTTAGTCGAGGCATGCATTCAAACAAATGGAAACCAAAAGTTGAAGTTCTACTTACCTTTCAAGTTGAGATTATACTTACCTCGATGTTCACACATTCAATGAGGTTATACTTACCTCGATGTTCACACATTCACATCATCATTGTTCAAGTTCTCTCTAAACTCTCTCCCCCTTTTTGTCACAAACAAAGCCAGAAATTACAAAGAGTGGAGAGAATAGTTAGCAGTTCAAGTATCAAATGTTTGAGAACGAAAACTTAAAACACATCTGCACAAAAAGTAAAAAGGTTCGTGTTAAACAGACATTAGAAGGATACGGATTATTCAGAGTCATCTGAACTGATGCAGCCGAGAATTTGAAAGATTTTCTTTAAGCATTTGTTCATTGATGACTGATTCTTATTTACCTTCTTTATTTCTTCCTTTACCTCAATGAGTTCATTTGATATACGTTCTTGCTCGTTGGAGAGCCTTTGCTGTTCTTTATAGATTGAGGTAACAGATGCATCATCATCAGAAGTTGATTGAGGTGCTTGTTGTGCTGGATGGGCTGGTTGGACTGGAGGAGTTGCTGCCGGTGCAGAGGTTGTCGCTTGTTGTTGTTGTGCTCGTTGCCGGTGAGGAGGTATGAAGGGTTCATCTGGCTTCGTCGAGAGAGACTTTACAATTGTTGTTTCATTGATCGTTCCTAGACTGTGCATATAGGAGCTCGCATTTGTGTCAGCTTTAAATTTTCGAAGAATGCGCATGATGATCATTGGATAAGGTAGTCTCTCTGACGGATGAGCATGCTCCACATATCGTGCCATCCTTGACCAGATGATGTAAGGAATGTTTAGGTTAGCTCCCATTGCTGCTGTGGGGTTTCCAAGTAGATAGAGGAATATCATTCTCTCCCACCGAAGAACCTTTGTGTTCATGTTTGGAATGACATTATAACAAACAATTAGGTTTAAGAAGCGGTACTCTGGTCGTAGTTCTTTCGAGAAAACGGAGTTTCCTGTCGACCGAGTATTTGGAACACAGATTCCATCAACTACCACTCTCCAGGAGTAGGTGTTGAAGACTTGATTCTTCAGGTAATGAGTGCCATCGGCTCGGGCGTCCATCCCTAATACCTCTCCAATCAGTTGGGGCGTCACTTTGATCTTAACATTCTTGACCAATGTTTGAAAGTCTCGGCGTCCGCTCTCCTGATCAACTAAATAACATGCATTCTGATAAAACATTCTCACTGAGTGAAGACAATACCCAGTGGTCTCCGGGAAGTCGCAAATGGGGGCAAGACCTATCTGGTCAAACAAAATCCCAAATGTCCGAGAACGCTCTTTTAAGGCTTTTACATCAACATGCCTTTCTCCAATGCATTCCCTGTTTTCAAATTCCTTTATTCTAGCCGAGCTGATAAAGTCTTGAGGAGTTGCTTGGCTAGGAGCTGGTTGCTCAATGGAGATTCCTCGAGCACTCCCTCTCTTGCGAGCAACACTTTTTCTTCTTGTCTTCCCAGAAGTTTCTTCCATTGGAGCTTTCCCTTTTTCAGCAGCAGTAGGCGGAGCCTTCGATGTTTCCGCAGGCGCTTTTCCCTTTGAAGCAGTGGGAACAGTCGTTGCTTCAACTTGCAGTTCATCCCAGTCAATTGATTCCGTTTCAGATTCTGTATCGGAATCATCTTTAGATTTCTTCGCTTTCTTAGCCTTCTTGGCCCTCTTGGGCTTGACAGTGTCTCTCGTATGTACCATATCAGCAAGTAGGAAAACAATCCAAGTGATCACCATTGCTATTGGTCTATTGAGAAAAGAAATCCTGTGTGCAACAACTCAAGAACACGAAAAAATTGTTAATTTTCAAAGATTTGAAAAATTGTACCCAAACAATCATTATCGTGTAGAGAGACTAAGAATCAAATTAGTTTTGTAAAAGAGATTTTTAAAAACAGATCAATTGCATGATTTTCGAAAATCCTTATTATATGCCCTAAAACCGAAATTTTTGAAATCGAAGACCAAAAATCCGTTTATCTTGAGAATACCTAGCATATAATCAAAACTAATCTACCCAGAGTTCTTATTTCAAAAGAAATTTGATCAAAAACCATCCACAAACAAAATTGATCCAAGAAATTCATCACGTTTGAGGAGGAATAGAGAAAAACGGTGAAAAACCGAGATTTTGATCAATAAAACTTACTTGGAGTTGAAGAACTTGAGTTTGAAAGCTTCCAAGAAGGATGAAATCTAGAGAGAGAAGCTCTGGAAACTTTGGAACAAAAGATTGGAGTAAAAGAAATCAAAACCCTTTTGTTCTTTATAAAACCCTAGCCGCGATCCGGATCAGACCATGCTTGCGATCCGGATCGGCTACCCGCAGTGAGACACTGCGTTCGGGATCCGGATCGGCAGGTCCAATCCGGATCGTCAGCCCGCAGAAGAATACCTGCGTTCGGGATCCGGATCATCTTGCCCGATCCGGATCGGCTCCAACTTTTTCTTTAGAAAATTTCAGAGAAATTCAAGAAAAACCAGAAAAAGATTGTAAGCACAAATGTGTATCAACTTTAAACAAAAATCGTCGTTTCATACAACAAGAATTAGATTATGCCAAATCTATCAATAATATCCAAAAATGAAACGAGAATTTACAAAAATTAAATCCCTTAAAGTTGAACACCTTCAATTACATCTAACTTGATCTTATGAGTAATGCCTTTATCAAATCATCAATTCAGTAAAGAAAATGAAATACAAAGATCAATAGATGTTTGAAATCCCAAATATAGTAGATATTGTATCTAGACAATCTGTTGAAGAGAGTGGCTCTTTGAGCATCTTTCTTTAAAAACCCACCTTATACCAACCTTGAAATTTGACGGAGTCAAGTATTTCAACATGCATTTTACTTAATCAAAATTTGAACAACCATGCTTGGTATACATGTGGTAGCTGCACACAATACTCGGACGACCGAGGTGGTAGCTCTTTCCTCCATGTGGTGGTAGTTTTCACACTCCTCATTGGGATGTAACTCTTTCCACATCTTTTGAGCATTTTACTTTTCTTTGACTCCCCCTCAATTGGCTATCAATTATCTAAGATATAAAGTATTCAACCAAAAATTGATCTCGATTTCATACTCGACTAAGCAGTCAAATAGGATAATGACTATACCAAGAGATCATTGAGAGAGAGAAATTGACTTTGATCACTCAGAAGATGATTTAATTAACATAAATGATCATTGCAACAGTGAAATATTATGATGGCAAAAGCATAATAAATTTCTAAATGTGCGAAAAGATGCAATTAAAGTCAATTATGATCTATGCTCAATTAATGTCCTATGTACAAACATAGATAATGAACAAAACAAAACAAAAACAAAACCTATCCTAAGCAAAGGTTTCAAAAAGAAGTTTATTTCAAGGAAAGCATTCCAATTGCTTTTCGCAAATGAATAAAACGTTTTTGATCCAAAGGTTTTGTTAGAATGTCAGCTAATTGATCCTCAGTTGGAATATATGAAAGTTGAAGAGTATTTGATTCAACTAGCTCTCTAAGAAAATGATATCTAAGTTCAATATGTTTTGTTCTAGAGTGCAACACATGGTTTTTAGAAATGTTAATTGCACTTGTGTTGTCACAAAGAATTGTTACCGAAGATGCTGAAATTCGGAAGTCGCTCAACACACTTTTCATCCAAATGAGTTGGGTTGAACAACTACCCGCTGAAATGTATTCTGCTTCGGCAGTCGAGAGTGCTATGCAATTCTGCTTTTTACTGTGCCATGCAACAAGGCAATAGCCAAGATAGAAGCATGCACCACTCGTGCTTTTCCGATCATCCACTGATCCTGCCCAATCGGCATCTGAGTATCCAACAATATCCAAACTTGTTCCCATAGGATACCAAATTCCGAAATTAATTGATCCTTTGATATACCGGATGATCCTTTTCACCGCTTTCAGGTGAACCTCCTTTGGTGCAGATTGATATCTCGCGCAGATCCCAACACCAAAAGATATATCCGGGCGACTAGCCGTGAGGTAAAGTAGACTTCCAATCATACTTCGATACAGTTTCTCATCTACATTCTCACTTTGTGATTCACTTCCAAGTCCCTTGTGGCTAGTTCCCATTGGAGTCGGAAAATCCTTCGAATTTTCAAGATCAAACTTTTTAACCAACTCCATTGCATACTTGGATTGACTCAAGTGAATACCTTCATCATTTTGTTTAATTTGCAATCCAAGGAAATAAGTCAATTCGCCCATCATGGACATCTCAAATTCGCTTTCCATGGTCTCCGCGAATTTAGAAGCATCATTATCTCTTGTTGCGCCAAATACAATGTCATCGACATAGATTTGTGCTACAATGAAATTGCTTTGATAATGCTTCACAAAGAGAGTCCTATCAGCTCCCCCTCGAGTGTAGCCCTTCTCCAAAAGGTGCTTTGTCAACCTTTCGTACCATGCTCGCGGTGCTTGTTTCAGACCGTAAAGAGCCTTTTTTTAAACGAAAAACATGGTTAGGTTGTTTATGGTCTACAAAACCTTTCGGTTGAGCCACATAAACTTCCTCATTTAAAAACCCATTTAGAAATGCGCTCTTAACGTCAATTTGAAATAATTTGATTTTAAAATGACAAGCAATAGCAAATAGTATACGAATGGACTCGAGTCTAGCTACAGGGGCGAATGTTTCATCAAAGTCTATACCTTCTACTTGAGAGTAGCCTTGAGCAACTAATCGTGCCTTGTTCCTGATGATAGTACCATCCTCATTTTTCTTATTCTTGAAGATCCATTTGGTACCTATCACATTATGTTGCTTTGGAGGCTTCGTTAATTCCCAGACTTTGTTTTGCTCAAATTGATGGAGCTCTTCCTGCATTGCTTTAATCCAGTAGTCATCCTGAAGAGCTTCATCTATGTTCTTTGGTTCGATTAAAGATACGTAGCAAGCGAATCCACAAACCAACTACCTCCGAGTTCTAACTCCTTCTTGTGGATCTCCAATAATATTCGATTCCGGATGATCCTTGGAGATTCGTAGCGTTTGTTGAAACGGAGTACTCCGAGATATATGAGATGATTCCTGCACATTAGATAAACTTGAAGAACCATTAGATGCATCATTAATATTGGAAGTATTATTATGAGAAGATGCAACGGCAGGAGAATCATCATCTAGAGAGATATCGAGGGTAGATTTTTCAGATGCAAAGTGAAAAGCTTCATCTACTTTAACATTTATAGATTCTACGATCGTCTTAGATTCCAAGTTAAATACTCGATATGCTCTACTATTAGTAGAATACCCCAAGAAAATCCCTTCGTCACTTCGTGAGTCAAACTTTCCAAGATTTTCACGGTCACGTAAAATGTAACACCGACTCCCGAAGATGCGAAAATATTTGATGTTGGGTTTTCTACCACACCATAGTTCATATGGTGTATTTAACGTTCCCGGGCGCAAAAACACTCGATTAATGACATAGACAGCGGTGTTCACAGCTTCAGCCCAAAAATGTAGCGGTAAATTCCGGCTATGAAGCATCACACGCGCCATCTCTTGAACAACCCTGTTTTTGCGCTCAACAACACCATTCTGTTGAGGTGTATAGGGTGCAGAGAATTCATGCTTAATACCGTTTGAAGTACAAAAGTCAATGAATTTAGAATTAATGAATTCTCCACCTCTATCACTTCTAACACGAATGATCTTTTCATTCTTTTCAATCATAATACGAAGGCAAATCTCGTGAAAAGAATCAAAAGTATCAGCTTTCTCTTTTAAAAATGCTACCCAAGAAAACCTAGAGAAATCATCAACCAATAAGAAAATATACCATTTACCTCCCAAAGATGGTTGACGAGTTGGCCCCATTAAATCCATGTGTAAAAGTTCCAAAGGCCGTTTTGTACCAACGTGGTTCAAGTTCTTGTGTGCAGTTCTGGACTGTTTTCCCTTTTGGCAACCACCACACACAATGTTTTGTTTAAATAAAAGTTTTGGAACCCCCTTGACCACGTCCTTGTTTGAAATTTTAACAAGTTCCTTAAAATTTATGTGACCTAGCCTTTCATGCCAAAGTGTTTCATTATTCAAAACAAACTAGGTTACATTTTTCTGAAATTTTATTAGGAACAACATAGCAATTGTTTTTAGATCTAACCCCTTTTAAAAAGAAGACATGGTCCTTATCAGTTACAACGCATTCAACAGATGAAAAGTTAACTGAAAAACCCTTGTCGCAAAGTTGACTTATGCTTATGAGGTTAGTCTTAAGGCCATCGACAAATAAGACGTTTTTCAAAATCGGGCCATCTGGAATAGCTACCGTCCCTTTTCCAACAATTTTGGAAGATCGACCGTCTCCGAAAACAACAAGTCCACCGGAGATTTTCTCAAGATTTTGAAAACTATTTTTGTCACCGGTCATGTTACGGGAACAACCGCTATCCAGATACCAAGACGAACTATCATATGCATGCAAGGAAACATTGGTAACAAGACAAGAAAAAATTTCACCTTTGCGCACCCAAACCTTTTTGGAATGCGTCGGTAATGGTCGTGAAGTTATATGCCTAGGTGAAAGCATCTTGTTAAAACGATTGCTGCTCCTTGATGTGGTCGTCTTGCGCGGTAAACTACCAGGGTTCTTTTCTTTCAATTGATTTGGAATTGATTTCCGAGGAATCACCTTTGTGGTAGTCATTGCAAGAGATGTTTGAGGTGAGCATTTGACTCCCGTCTTGCAATATCTTCTTATGTGCCCTGAAACACCACAACGAAAACATACCTTAGATCTTGACGATCCCAAAGAGGATGAAGTAGGTTTGTTGTCGTTGTTTGTCTTGAATTCCGGTGTCGGAGGAGGAGATACCGACTGAGGCACAAAAACTGTCCCACTCGAACTTGGACTGTTTCCAGTTTGAGTGTATCCGAGGCCGAACCGATTTGATTGACCAAGACCAAGAAGTCTATCCAACTTACTCCTTCCTGAAGAGAATCGCTGTAAGTCATCCTTGAGTTGGAAAATGGTCTTTGTCATTTCCAGGTTATCCTGTCGAGCCTCGTTGTAGAGCTTTGAGAAGTGATTCGCTTTATCCACCAGATTTGTATGTTCCTTCTCAAGTTGCTCATTGGACTCTTGAAGGGAAACATTTGCTTTTATCAGGTTTTTCCTTTCCACTTCAAGAGCGTTTGAGAGAGAAGTTGCCATTTTTGCTTCTTCTTCGAGATCATGCAATCTCCCTCTCAAACTCTTGTTTTGCTTAGCCACTTTCTTTGAATCCCTCAAAAGTCTGTGGTAGGCTAGAGCAAAATCTTCACCTTCCGAATCATCCGATTCGTTGTCCGTTGCAATCTTTTCAACAGTGGAGTTGGACAACGACTCGGATGTACTTGCCATAAAGCACATGAAGGGTGAAGATATGGACGCGTGGAATGCCGTGGAGCTCTTTTCTTCATCACTTGAAGACGACTCATTTGACGTTGAGTTGTCATCCCAAGTGACGACTTGCATCGCCTTCTTCTTTGTCGGATACTTGTTGGGACACTCCGTTGCAATGTGGCCGTAGCCTCGACATTTGAAGCATTGTAGTTGTCCCTCTGAACTTTTCTTATCCTTTGAGAAGTTCTCTTGCTTTCTTGACTTGTAACTTGAAGTACCCTTGCCTTTGTTCGACTTTCCGAAGGATGGAGATTTACTTGAATTACCCCTTCGAAAGTTGCGGCGAAACTTCCTTGTCAAGAGAGCGAGCTGCTTCTCAAATTCCTCTATAGAAAGGTTCTCGTCATCGTCTGAGGAGGATGTATCCGCGTCTTCTTCCTTAGTTGTTTTCAACGCATAACCTGAAGACTTAGAAGTGGATGCCTTTCCAGAAGAATTGTTAGTAGTAAACGTCATTTCATATGTTTGTAATGAACCAACTAATTCTTCTACACGTATTTCGTCCGGGTGTTTAATAGTTTCAATGGCTGTAACTTTTGGGCGAAATCGTTCAGGAAGAGTTCTTAAGATCTTTCTTACAATTTTAAATTCTGGAATCTTCTCTCCCAGGTTAGCACATGAGTTTACGATGTCTTGCAATCGTGTATAGTAGTCCGTGAAAGATTCATTTTCTGCCATCAAGATAGAGTCAAACTTGCTCGTAAGCATTTGCAGTTTCTGAATCTTCACGAGGTTAGTTCCCTCATGTGTAACCTGAAGAACATCCCAGATTTCTTTCGCAGTCTCACATGCTGAGACGCGAGAGAACTCAGTTTGAGATAAGGCATTAAAAATAGCATTAATTCCCTTGCCATTGTAAGAAGATGAATCTAACTCTTCCTTGGTCCATTTCGACCTAGGTTTTAAGGTGCGAACATCACCAATAAATTCAGTTGGATTAGACCATCCTAATTCAATTGATTGCCACACCCGTTCGTCGATGGAAATTAAAAAGGCTTTCATCCGCACTTCCAGTACGCATAATTTGTTCCATCGAAGAACGGGGGTCGGTTGATGTTTCCACCTTCAACCATTGTTTACAACCCTATTCCCGCTCTGATACCACTTGTTGGGTTATATGTAATAAGGATCTAAATAGGGGAAAAAACACCTAGAGGGGGGTGAATAGGTGTAAACGTATAAACACTCAAAAATCGTTGCGATAAAAACCCAATGCGGAAATAAAAAATAACTCGCAAGATTTTTACGTGGAAAACTCCATCACCGGAGTAAAAAACCACGGGACCGATAACACAGCAGAAATCCACTAGAATTAAAACACGTACAAGGTGATTTACCGTACACACTTACGACTCAACCTTTTCCATACGCTCCTAGAGGATCTTCTCCGCTCGCTCCGCGACGCTTCTCGAATCCACGATCTGCGCCCAACGCCGAATCCACGGCGTCCAACGTCGAATCCACGACGTCCGACCGAGTCCACGGTCTTCACCCAATAGCACCCTTCGAATCCACGAACGTGCCTCGCTCCGAATCCACGAGAGCGGTTGAACCTTGAATCCACAAGGACACGCGAATCTACGCGCCGATTTTTGGGGTAAATCGTTATTTTTGGTGGTGATGATCCGCCGAATACTTAGATCAAAGATAGATCGGAAATACCATCTAAGTATTCATTAGTTTGATTCAACTCAAGATGTGAGTATGAAAACCTAGAATCAAACTAATCAATATAGATGAAGAAACATAGAGTATTCTCTAATGATTTCCTTTCTTCTCTATATGTGGATCTAGAGCCGTATAAAATAAGATATGAATATGACGGCTATTTTCCTTTCGGCCTTCTTTTTGGATTCACCCTAGAAAAAGAGTCATAGGGTCTATTTATAGGTTAGAAACCCTAGGAAGGAGATAAGAATCAAAAACCTACCATTTCTGGAAATTTTACGGACGGCGATCCGGATCGGATTAGCTGTGATCCGGATCGTCGTAACGAGTCAGGTAGTTCCAGAAAAATGAAGGTTCGGGATCCGGATCGAAGTGCTTGATCCGGATCGTTCATACAGTTCACCAAACATCAACGTTCGGGATCCGGATTGCGAAGCCTGATCCGGATCGTTCAAGGAAAATGGTAAACTCAGTGTTCGGGATCCGGATCAAGAGAGGCTACGATCCGGATTGAACTGGTGTATGAACGAGCCACCTTCGGGATCCGGATTGAACAACCTGATCCGGATCCTGAGCATGTCCCAAGTCCAGTTTTTGATTTTTATGCAATGAAAGATTCTTCCAAGTGTTTCTACACTACAAGAAGTATTCGGATCACACAAAATCTTTAGTTAAACATACCTGATCCTTTTGAATTCTTCTTTCTTGAGATTGAGTTAAATGATCCAACTTTCTTCACCTTCAATCTTCAAGACTTGAAACTTTCACGAAACTACGCCAACTCAAATTCCGTAACAGGCTATAGTCAAAATCCACGCTCACTCTCAGAACAGAGGGACTCAGGATCCTCAAACATCTCGCACGACGGTCGGAGTACTCTCGACGACTCAGCTAACTAGCTCTCATGAATCTCGAGACACTAACGAACTCAACCAACTCGTAGCGCTAAACACACAGGCTGGAGATACTCCACAGCCGGGATCGACCCACAACTCAGGGCTAACAAAACTGGTCGGACGACACTCAACGACCCGGGACCACCGTCAACCCTAACGGTTCCCAACAACACTGACCGGAAGATACTCGACGGCCCGGGACCACCGTCTACCCAAACGACTCCCAACAACACTAGCACAGGTCTAACCTCAGCTACTAGACTCCACTCAGCCCCCAGGCACGAGTGCAACAATGTCCCACCGTAACCTGACCACTCGGCCCACTACCGGGGCGAGGAAAATCTATGTCCAAGAAAAGATGCAAAGTGTGGGATGTCTAAAGTATAAAAGAACCTAACCCAAGTGAAGGTTCTCTACTAGTCTGGTTAAACATGCATCATATGACGGAGTGCTAGGTTAAGTTCCAAGAATAGCATTTAAATAAACTGAATCATAAGCAGGGAACATTAACAGATATGATCACCAAAATCAATCAAAATAAGTCTCATCTCCCTAAGCATGCTTTCAACTAGCATAGATGAATACAACCATTAAATATATAATATTTCGAAGGTATCTAACGTGTACCATAAATCATGTAAGCCTCAATCCACATGAACTATATCATTCTTATGCTCACAACTCAAAGTTATAGGTTGTACATTAAATTATGCATGCTCTCAATCTCATAGGGGAACACTACACCTATGTAAGCTCTCAATTACTATAACATGGATAGCAATATCATGCAAGCTCTCATTAAATACAACATGAATATCTTATCTTGCAAGTTTCCATTAGGCATACCTGAATATCATATCTTGAAATTTCTCAAACAAAATATCCTTACTAAGATTACAATTCAACCATATATCGGTACACTAAAATGCATGCATTCTATCAGATAGAATTAGAGAACCGTCCACCGGTTCTGGAGACGAAGCAACCTACCTGAATCGCTTTCCACAGGCAAAGCCGAAGTCGGTGAAGTGCGTAGCCACTTGCTAACAAAATTTGCCGGAACCGCACCCTCGGTACTCGGTCGCACAAGCCTCTGCTCAAACCAACATCACATCCACAACACACTAATCAATAACCCACACATACAAAACAGCGCTTGCCATTTTTACAGTCCAGCAAAGAAAAAGGGGATTTTTATCTGTGTGCAGTCCTCTAAAAAATCCAAAAAAATCACGGTTGCGATCCTCGCGACAAGTAGATCCAAATCAAGTATTTATACTCCTTATTCCGACACCTGTAGGCCAAGATACAAATATAACATCGCGGTACGCCAATCAATCCACAACTCGCATCTCTTCAGAATTCAGTCCCAAAGAAGCTTAAATATCGCCTTCGAGGAGTCCTCCAAAAATTCTGACAAAAATACGGGTGCGTTCCTCTGGAAGCGTAGATGTCGATTGAGTCCTCATACGTTTCGTTCCGATGCTCGTAGGCCGAGAAATCACAACAATACTCCACCGCTGTCCAAAACCTCGCAGCGGTATAAGGGGTCAAAAAATACCTCGGGAACCATGCCAAAAACCCAAAATAAGGCGAAGTGACATGAAAATCGAAGGCGTACCTCTCGTGAACGCGCTGCCACAAAAATCAGCTCAAAAGTCCATCGGGGTAGCTCAGGGAGGTCTCGCGCACTGAAATGCGACGGTTGAAGCCAAAATCGAAGGAGCGTCGTAGTGCGCCGTGTCGCAGAAAACACCGATGTCGCGGCCTCCAAAAAATCTGGGAATCCTTCAAGAGTTACAGCACAAGATGAAGAACAAGTCATCTTGAGGGCTCTGTCGCAGGGGAGCTCGGAAAAAGGCTCAAAAGAACGGCCAAAGGGGGCTATATATAGCCAAAACAGAACAATTCACTTAATTCCATCTGGGTCCCCATATTCGGGCGACTGAAACAGTTTCAGGCGCAAACAGTGCCGCACAGTAGCCCAAAATGTACCCCGAACCATCAGCGCTCGAATCCTCCATGTTGCGACACGTGGCCCCGAACAACAAACAGTGGGTTCGGCCAACCCGCTCGCGACACGCAGCCCGAGGCACCTGCCACCCTACTCCGTGGACCGCGCCGGTGCACCATCCAATCCAAAGCTGCCACGTGTCCACACGGCACCAATAGGAAGACGCCACGTGGCACACCACCGTGGCTGCACCGCGCCAGCCGCTCCTCGCGTGGACCGAGCGCATGTGGACCGGCCAACCAGCGGCCGCCACGTGGCCCCGCCCTGGTCCACGGCTCCCCGCGTGCTTCCCTAGACCGCGCCTCGCGAGCCGGCCAACCAAGAGTCGCCACGCGTGCATCGGGGCACGCCAAGCCCGTGGACCGAGCGGCCCGCAGCCGCCGCCCGCCGCCGTGCTCCGCCGCCTGCCCGTCGCTACCGGCGTTGCCCCGGCCGCCGGAATAGTAACCCAAGCCTCGAAATCCGTATTAGGGCATCCGGGCTCTGAAAAAAACAAGTAAATAATCCATTTCCATCGTTTTCGTGCGCTGAGTCCAAATCCGATGTCCGTTTTGCCCAATTCTACTTCTAAAATTTGTCGAAGGCTTCCGATTAAGCAAACTTGCTCCTATTTTCCACACTAAGTCCAATTCTAGGGTCCGATTCACGCACAAACACCTCTAACACAAAGCAAAAGCCTCCAGAAGTTGGTAGACACACTGCAAAAGCTCTGAGGAGATCCGGGTCATCACAAGTACAGTCTGCTGGATTATTGTTGTTAGTTACTTTTGAGAGTTTTATTTTTGAGAAAATTTTTTAGTGAGATTCAGACTTGTACTTTTGGAGTTGTATTATTTCTTATTTCAGTAATTTACTTTTCATCTCTGATATCTGTATAGCTATAGTACCTTTCTTTTTGCAGGTTAGACGCTTCGTCTATACGGGATTTTTCGTATGGGCGGCGGATCTGTTGGCAGGCCCGGGTCGCAGTTTCGACCCCGGGGCGTGACAGTGGTGGTGTCCGTTTTTTCTTTTGACGACCCGGTTGTCTCGAACAGCATGAAAAACAACAAAAATTTGCATATTTACACAAGAAGCCTTATATTTTATGCTCCGTTTTGCGTGCAACTTTTTGGAGAGGGGCTTCTCTGTAAATTGGTGCTACAGTGAGGGACTTGGGTGGAATTATGAAGGGGTGGAGGACTTTTTATCTTTTGTTTCAATCCACTTACTTTAACAAACTGTGCGGGGGGGGGGGGGGGGGGGAGTAACCGCGATCTCCCCACGTGTTCCACCTCTTCTGCCACGAAGCTAGGGCCTCCCCAAACCGCTCCCCTTCGGTTGAATTTGCAAGGAGGAGACGAGGAGGCCATCCTTTCTTCTTTCATTTGAGAAGGTTGAGAGAGGAAAGCAACCGAATGGCTTGGGACTTCTCCAAACCACATTTGAAGACATCCCTAGTCTCTGGAGACCCTCCCCGAGGAGCGCCGGCGTCTGGATCCGCCGTACGTCGCAAGGAAGAGCATCCTCTTCTTTCTTTCTTCTTCCTCGGATCCGACGAGGTAAGTCCCTCCTCTCTGTTGGTTTTCTTGCAACCTGGATCCCAACAGTTGCCTTCTGACAGCGAGAGGATCTGCTCTGTGATGCCCCAAAGCCTAGGGTGCCTTGGTTCGCCGGCGGGAGCAACAAGGTCAGCGGAACTCTAGTTTTTGGCCGAAATTCTTACGCGCTGCCTCTGGAGCTTCTGCGGGGGAACCAAATTGACCAGCTCTCTCTGCTAGTCCCCAGAAGACTACCCACTAAGTTTGAAGGAAGTTGGCTCGGTGTAGAGTTCAGGAGAAGAAGCCCTAGCTTCGGGCTTTGTGAGTTGGGCCGAGCAGCGCCGCCCGCCGCCGCCGTCGCTTACCGGCATCGGCCAACCCACTGGTAAGTCTCCTCTTGCCCATAGCACTCCTCCAGATCCTTTGCATGCGACCCATAATGGTTGAATCCCAACTTGCCATTGTTGCACATGGTTGAAGCTTTAGGTCATCTACTTCGGCCAACCACCTCACTGGAGCGCCGGGGCTCGGTTGGGTGGTGATCCTTTCACCTTTGGGAACTCTCTTCAGCCCGTGCTTGCCCTTGATTGAAGCTTGATCTCAGTTTGGATCAAGCTCAGCCAAACCGAGCTCTTGGAAGGTTAAGCTTTAACTATCTTGTTTCGACGATGTTTCCGGCAGCCCCGCGACACCCCGAAGGTGAGCCTCTGAACCTCTTTGATCCTCTGAGCATGATGCTCACTCTATCTTACGCAGAAAATGGGTGTTAATGCATGTTAGCCAACTAGTGCTCTCAATACTTAATAAACTTGGAACCATTACTGTTTGCATGGCTCGAGTTGCTTCCGAACAGCGAGCACGATGTTTAGAATAGCGAGGCCTAGTTACTGGTGCTTTTGGTTCAGTGTAAAGGTCCTTGGATTTAAAATGGTTAACTAAATATTATTGAAATGCATGTAAATATGCAATTTTGTTAAACCCTAGGGGTCTAATTGTAATTGTAGCATGGTGGGCTGCTGTAGACAGCGTGCACATGATCTCTGAACCTTTTGTTCGGGATTCGTTGACTTTCGTTGAGCGAATTTTTTTTAACGAACCGTAAATCAGCAAAATTGTCGGTTTATCTGCGATTTCGCGCTAAAAGCACATTTCGAGGATAGTGGATGATTATTATTGGTTGCCAGCTGTCCCTGGCTGTTCTCGACGTTGTCCCAGTAGGTCCAGTGATTTTAGTTTAGCGTTGGTGATTCCCAGAGCCGAAAATGGATTTTCGGAGGTGTTTTTGGTTGTTATGGCACCGTTTGTGCACAGGATTACATAGAGTTAGATGTTAGTGCCCAAACGTCTTAAGTTAAACATTCTGGGGTAGCACGTGAAGTTTCACGAGATTTGGATACCGTTTTTGCACAGATTGGACCATAGTTGGTCGATCGGCGAATTACCAAAAATTACGGCGAATCCCGGGACTTCAGTGAAGTTTCCCGTTAAACCTGTCTGTATTCAGTAAGTCGTTGGGATGGGTGTGTGAGAGTTTGTATTGACCCATGGTTTTGATTCAGGCCCCAGCTTTCAGCAGCCAACACACGAGCCTTCTTGCGGATTCCTCGATCGTTTGTATTGAGGTGGGTTTATTTTCGGTACGGGTTTTATCATTTTGGTTCTATGGGGTACCGTAGTAGGTCGGACCCCTGTGTTTGGTGTAGTCTTGATCCTATGGTTGAACCTTTTACTTGCTTTCATTCCAGCATTAAGTTTTTATAGCTATATAGTCTTGAGCTTTTCTATATGTTTTCATTCTTAGTACTTAGCATATATAGTGACATACACCTAGACATATGCCATGCTTGCTTGGTCACTAGCTTAGTTGTATCAGCATTTCCTATTCTTCTACTGCATGTTAGAATAGGAGTTCAGCTTCAGTTATACAGTTCAGTTATTCAGCTTCAGTTGTTCCGTTTTTGTTATATAGTTTCAGTTATACAGTTCAGTGATACAGTTTAGTTATACAGATTCAAAAGTACAACATCATTTGATATTACAGTTTTCAGCATCCCGATAGAGATTTTTCGGCTTTTTGCCGATTACCCGATATTTTGACCGCGAGCTTCAGCATCAGCATTATGATCGCCACTGAGCCAGCTTTCAGTCACGTACACCGCGGACTAGCTATCCGCAACGGTGTTCTTTGCCGGTAGAGCGGTCACATCGACCCGTGAGCCCATAGTCACACAGGTGTGCATAGGTTATGATAACGCATTTAGCCTGAGGTTCTGTGAGACCAATAGTGGCATTTGGCCGAGGTTCTGTGAGACCGACAGTGGTATTTGGCCTGAGGTTCTGTGAGACCGATAGTGGCATCTGATTGGGTACTTTGTTTATGAGATTGACGTATATTTCTTTTGTACTGTCCTTTCAGTTTATTGATCTCAGTTCAGTATGTTTATTTACTTGTATCCTTGTACCTTCCTGTTTACAGTATTGATTTACTACATCAGTTATTTGCTTGATTATGCCTGCCTATTTTGTTATCCGCTGGTTATAGTATCCAATATGTACGACTTGCTATTTCTCGGCCAGTCGTGCCCAGTGGGATACATTTATGTTGTATCTCACACTCTTTGGGTGACCACCATTTTAGGTCATTCAAGTGCGGGAATGTCGGGACGATCATGAAAGCTGTCACGATATATTAAAATTATGCAGTTTTGTGTTTTAAATTAAGATATATTGTGTATTTATATAACTTATGTGATATATTTTTGTTTAAACCCATATCTTTATATTTCATAAATAATACTTTGTTAATTGAACTTTCAATTTATTCTCCCCCCATCTCATAAAATTGTTGCTTGGTGTCTTGAAAATTTTATATTTCTTATGAACAAAAGTAAAAAGAACCATCAAATTAATAAAAAAAAAATTAATTAATTTTATACAGATCCCTGTAATCATATGGAAATAACAAATATATATTCTTATAAAGTTCAACTTTTTATATTTATATTTTCAAATGTGCTAATTTGTTTATATATATATAGTAGAGCTTATATGCTTTTAAAAGCACAATCCCATTCATGCTTGTGAATTTTTTACCATTAGATTTGTATTGGAATTTATGTTTTTATAAAGTCAACTAAAGAGAGAAAGATAAAATAAAAAGCACAAATCCTAATACAAATCCAATGATAAAAAATTCACAAGTATGAATGTGCTTATACTTTTAAAGGCATATAAGCTCTACTCATATATATATATATATATATATATATATATATATATATATATATATATATATATATGTTCCTACCGTCAATATTCGTTAGAAAAATATAGTTAATTATAGGCTAAATTACAGAAAATCCCTCTCTAATATCCCGCTTTTCCACTTTACCCCCCTGTCTTTTAAAAGTCGACAATCTGCCCCCTCGAAATTATCAAAATATTTTTAGGGGGCAACGCCGTTAACAGAGAGGGTAAAATGAGCATTATGCTCTTACCTTATATCGGGGAGAGAGAGGGAGAGAGAACGAGAGAGAGAGAGAGAGAGAGAGAGAGAGAGAGAGAGAGAAAATGAGAGGGCGAACGCGGCGGCGACCTGCGCCAGAGCAGGAGGAGGAGGACGACGACGACGGCGGCGACACGGGCTATGAGCTCCGCCGCGTGCGACCCGATCCGGAGGAGACGACGATGACGACGGCGGCGGCGAAGCGGGCGCGGACTCCACCGCATGCGACCCGATCCCGATGAGGAGGTGGACGACGACGACGACGAAGAGGGCTCGGGCGATGAGCGCTTCGACGACGACGACGACGACGGCGAAGCGGGCGCAGGCTCCTGCCGCGTGCGACCCGATCCGGAGGAGACGACGACGACGACGGCGGCGAAGGGGGCGCGGGCTCCGCCGCGTGCGACCCGATCCGGAGGAGGAGGAGGACGACGAAGAGGGCTCGGGCGATGAGCGCTTCAACGACGACGATGACGGGGCGAAGCGGGCGTGGGCTACCCGATCCGGAGGACAACAACGACGACGATGGCGGCGGCGACGCGGGCGATGAGCTCTGCCGCGTGCGACCCGATCCGGAGGAGATGACGATGACGACGGCGGCGGCGAAGCGGGCACGGGCTCCACCGCGTGCGACCCGATCCGGAGGAGGAGGTGGACGACGACGACGACGACGAAGAGGGCTCTCCCTCTGATTTTGTTTTTTTTTGTTTTTTTTTTTTCCTCCGATGTCTCTCCCTCTTTCCTTCTTTCTTTTTTTTTTAATTTCTTTTTTTCTTTTCGAAGCCTTTTTTTTCTTTTTTTTTCTCTCGGGAAGTCTCTCCCTCTCTTTTTTTTTCCTCAAGGGTATTTTGGGTATTTTTAATTGTATTTTCAAAAAAACTGACGGCACACTCACGGACTTGTGACGGCAGGGGGGTAACTGCACATTTCGATAATTTCGAGGGGGCAGATTGTCGACTTTTAAAAGACAGGGGGGTAAAGTAGAAAATTGGGATATTAGAGGGGGTTTTCTGTAATTTAGCCTTAATTATATGTTAAATACTTAATCTTGATTAGCGAATGAGATAAATTTATTTTTTATTCTTTCAGATTTTATACTTAACAATAGGTATATTTTTTAACAGTTGTGATCTTTGAAGGGACATATTTTGCAAGGGCAAAAATGATATTTCACTTGTATTCTGTTAAAAAAAAATAAACAGTAAACTACGGTAACAAACTAGAAGAACATATATGAACACAGGGACGGGGTGATGATAGGCCGACAATAACCATGGCACCCCCCCCGGGGAGAGAGAGAGAGAGAGAGAACGAGAGAGAGAGAGAGAGAGAGAGAGAGAGAAAACGAGAGGGCGACCGCGGCGGCGACCTGCGCCAGAGCAGGAGGAGGAGGAGGACGACGGCGGCGGCGACGCGGGCGATGAGCTCCGCCGTGTGCGACCCGATCCGGAGAAGACGACGATGACTACAGCGGCGGCGAAGCGGGCGCGGGCTCCGCCGCATGCGACCCGATCCCGAGGAGGAGGTGGACGACGACGACGACGAAGAGGGCTCGGGCGATGAGCGCTTCGACGACGACGACGATGACGACGACGGCGAAGCGGGCGCAGGCTCCCGCCGCGTGCGACCCGATCCGGAGGAGACGACGACGACGACGGCGGCGAAGGGGGCGCAGGCTCCGCCGCGTGCGACCCGATCCGGAGGAGGACGACGACGACGAAGAGGGCTCGGGCGATGAGCGCTTCAACGACGACGACGACGGCGGCGAAGCGGGCGCGGGCTACCCGATCCGGAGGACAACGACGACGACGATGGCCGCGGCGACGCGGGCGATGAGCTCTGCCGCGTGCGACCCGATCCGGAGGAGATGACGATGACGACGGCAGCGGCGAAGCGGGCGCGGGCTCCACCGCGTGCGACCCGATCCGGAGGAGGTGGACGACGACGACGACGACGAAGAGGGCTCTCCCTCTGATTTTGTTTTTTTTTTGTTTTTTTTTTTTTTCCTCCGATGTCTCTCCCTCTTTCTTTCTTTTTTTTTTTTTTTTTAATTTCTTTTTTCCTTTTCGAAGTCTTTTTTTTCTTTTTTTTTTTCTCTCGGGAAGTCTCTCCCTCTCTTTTTTTTTCCTCAAGGGTATTTTGGGTATTTTTAATTGTATTTTCAAAAAAACTGACGGCACACTCACGGACTTGTGACGGCAGGGGGGTAACTGCACATTTCGATAATTTCGAGGGGGCAGATTGTCGACTTTTAAAAGACAGGGGGGTAAAGTAGAAAATTGGGATATTAGAGGGGGTTTTCTGTAATTTAGCCTTAATTATATGTTAAATACTTAATCTTGATTAGCGAATGAGATAAATTTATTTTTTATTTTTTCAGATTTTATACTTAACAATAGGTATATTTTTTAACAGTTGTGATCTTTGAAGGGACATATTTGCAAGGGCAAAAATGATATTTCACTTGTATTCTGTTAAAAAAAATAAACAGTAAACTATGGTAACAAACTAGAAGAACATATATGAACACAGGGACGGGGCGATGTATAGGCCGACAATAACCATGGCAACCCCCCCCCCCCCCCCCGTTCCCCCGGTATTTTCAAAATTGCATAGAAGTCCTATACTTAATTAATAAAATAATTAAAATATTATAAAGTTTACGGGCCAAAAGGAATTTTTTTAAAAAAATTATCGTTTCTTGTGGGCCAAGAAATCTGCCGCCGCCCGTCTCCTCCTCGTAAGTCACGTAACGCCGTAACGAAACTCTCAATTGCTATATCTCTCTCTCCTCTCTCTCTTCACAGACCATGACTCTACTCAATCTCTCTCTCACTTCTATCTCTCAATCTCTCCCTCCGGCTCTTGCTCGCTGCTCAACGTGTAGGCCGAACTACGCGATAACGCAATACGCCCCTTCGGGCTCCGGCCTCCCTCCGCGGTTCCGCCTCCTCTCCGCTCTTTCGCTCATCACGGTTGTTGAAGCCAGCGGCCACAAATCCTTCATACGACTAGCTAAGGTCAAATATTCCCTCAATCCTTTCTTTTTTTTCTTCTATTAGTTAAACTAAATTATTTGCTGTTAGTAGAATAATTATTATTTGCAATTTATTTTAAGATTTTATTATTGTTATTTTTTACATAACTCTACATGATTTACAAATTATCTTATAAAGACTAGATCTTAGTACTTAATTAGATAATTTCTTGACATTTTTTTTTGTAGATCTCTAGACTATTATTGTTTTAATAAGAAGGACAACTGCACTCGATTTTTTTTTTAAAAGAAAAAATATTGAAAACTCGGAAGCTAATGAACAAGAAGTTATTTATAGAGATGAGGCTTCGGGTTCCCAAAGTTGTCATTTAAAATCTCCAAGCATTGGCATGCCCTTTGAGCGAGATCCTGGATTACGATCCCAAATTTGTGATTATCCCGTTGAATAACGTGATGAAGTTTGACGGACATATATAATCAATGGTCCATATCAACTAAGACTTTTGGAATATTCAAAAAGTGAGCCACTTTCTCATCAACGTCGTTTCCAACTTCCTGGTTTGAATCATTCTAATCGTGGTTAGAATAATCTTCAACCAAAGATGGCGCATTTTGTCTATCATGCTTTCTTTTTAACAAACCGCATGGGTATTCTTCACAAAATGCCTTCACTGTTGACGGTTTTCATAATTGAAAAAAAGTTAAAGATGGAAAACGATGTGCTTTTCTAAATCATATGGGTAGAGAACCAAACTCATCTCATAAAGTTGCCGAAAGAGTTTGCGAAGAATTGATGAAACAATCTCAACATATTCAAAATGTGATTCATAGACAAACATCACAACAAAAGGCAAACAATCGTTTACGCCTTAAAGCATCAATAATTGCTGTCACGCCCCGGGGTCGATACTGCGGCCCGGGCTCGCCAACAGATCCGCCGCCCATACGGGAAGCCCCGTATAGACGTAGCGACTAACCTGCAAAAGAATCATCTACACTAGCAGATATCAGAGCTGAAATAGTAAAAGCTGAAATAAAATATATAAAATACAACTACAGCTCTAAAAAAAAATACAGACCAACCTCACCTCAACGTACAAAAGTCTCTCTCAACTGCAGTAAAAGAAAGGTACAACTCGATACCTCACTACAAGAGTCACTCAACATAACACTCTCAGCAACTGGTAAAGGGTACATCTACTCTCTCTCAGAGGATGACTGGAAGGGATCTATCTCGCGACTCCCTCACCTCGGTCAGAAGGAGCAGAATCAACAAATGGAGCAGCAGGAACCGGAGCAGAAATCCCTGGGGAAAAAGACACCACGACGGGTGTTAGAACTACCTCCCACAGTAGTTCTCAGTGGGTGCCGCCAACAAGCCCGACGGTCTGCCCACTAAGTCCACTAGAGGCATAGAATATAATATGCAGTGCTGTAAGGAAAAACTGGAGAAGTAAAGTCTACAGCTACAATGCCTCTATTTAGATGCTCAACGAGTGGAACAGAAAGGACAGTATGCCAGGGGGACAAATGCGTCGACAAGCCGCGAAAGAGGAACTCAGAACTCACGCCGGTACAACAACCCGGTAAAAGCTCAATCTCATCGCTGGTACAACAACCCGGTAAAAGCTCAATCTCATCGCCGGTACAACAACCCGGTCTCGCCTACTCCGGAGGGGCACTCGAGGGGAGCGACCCGCTCGAGTCAAAAGTAGCCCAAGTCCAACTGCCCTGCCAAGTATCTCAGTCAATCAGATAAAAGTCGACGCTATGCTCAATGTGGAGACTCACTCAATCCACAATGCAAAACCCACTCCCAACTGATGCATAACACCAATCGGTCCAACCGCCCACAGTTCGCGGTTGCCGAAACCATAACTCGAGTCGATAATCTGGTGCTATCCCACCCGACTCAACAAATCACTGTCTCACTCACTGGCTGGAATCTACACCGTTGAGACTCACTGTCACTCTAACAGTTCCCAAGAACCCAGATCCACCATCACTATCACTTTTCCAAAGAAACCGAATCTACAGACTGCTATCAACTCCACTCGGTCCCCAGACACGAGTGCAAAAGCATCCCACAACCACCCGACCTCCCAGCCCGCAACCCGGGCGAGAAAAGCTAAGTTCAGAATGACAAGTATAATAATACCGTGATGTGGGAATGTCTAGAACAATAAAGAAACCTAGCCCAAGTTGAAGTTTTCTACAGTCTGGCTGAACATGATACATATGACAGGGGTGCTAGGTCAAGTTCCAAGATTTCAATATTTAAAGTATAATGTAGGAATCACAAAAAGATCACAAGGATCACCAACTAACATACAGGAGTACTAACAATCAGTTTTCACATGATAATAAGTCCAATCACTAACATGCATGATCCTACAATCATAGAATTAGCACGCAGTCCATAGATTTTGCAAGAAATGTCACCCACCTAAAAGCGCTAACTGTCCAAATCCCAACAGCTGAAAGTACCAGATAAATCCAAATCTCCTACTCCAATGAGTCCAGCAACACCCGCAACTCTCCTCGGCACAATACAAAGTCCACAATTACACATAAGTTTCCAAAACTGCTCTTACAACCACATACAATTTCAGTCCCAAAGATGCTTAAATTTCACCTGCTGATATTGCCCAGAAAATTCCTAGAAAAATATCACAGCAATCCTCGCGTCGATACCTTCGAAACGGCTGCTTGCACGCCCAAATCTGAGTTCGGTAAGTCAAGATATAAATTCGGCAAGGTGGTACACTCAAACAAAATCTGTATCAAAAACTGTAGCACTGTTCACAGGGAAACAGGAATTCTCACCTCCAAATAAATCTCTGAAAAATCCAAGAAAATATGAGCGCGTTTTTTGCGATCTATAGATGAAAAAGTTGCACAAGCACGTTTCCGTCTGACGCTCGTGCGCGAAGATATGGCCAAAACACTCCGGTGCTGTCCCAAAAAGCCATACAGAAAATAGGTCACAGTGATGCCTCGGGATCCGTGCCAAAAATGAGAAACGGGAAAGCGCGATCAATATAAAAGATGAAGCCCTACCTCTTAGGAGTCTGCCGGCACAAGAATCACTGAAAAAGAAGGTCGGGGTAGCCCAGGGGAAAAATTTACACCGAACAGGGACGAAGAAGAACACCGGAAATGCAACGTCGCACCGCGCCGTAAAATCCGGAATCCTCGGGATGCGTGCACCAAAAACTCAAAACTCTGCAGGTGGATCAAGAACTTAAAGAAGAACAAATCACCTTAAGGGAGCTCGGGCAGAGGAGGCTCGAAAATGGGAGAAAAACCTCCAAAAAGGCAGCTCGGGCTACTATTTATAGGCTGAGGGAAACAAATGAAGAAATTCCGGATGTGTCCCATTTTTCGGGCGCCCGGTCCGGCCCGCCCGGTTTTCGGGCGCGCACAGTGCGGCCCGGCCCGCCACTTTCGGGCGCGCACAGTGCGGCCCAGCCCAGCCCGCCCCGTCGCACGGGATCTCGCCTCCGTCCGACCCGCCTCGGGGCCCGCCACGTGTCCCCCGAACACGCGGCAGCCGTGCAAGCGCCCGCGGAGAGCGCCACGTGCCCCCGCCCGCAGTCAACGCGGTGGGTGGCGCCCGCGAATCAGCGGGCGCCACGTAGCGCTGCCCACGACCGCCCCACCTGCCCGCGTACGGCCACCTGCCCCTACACCTTCCCCGCGCGTTGCGTGGACCGCGCGCACCAAGGCCAGCCAACCACAAGGCGACACGTGGCCAACCCTCGGTCCACCGTGCACCCCGCCAAGTCTGTGGACCGCGCCCGCTGCGCCGGCCAATCGGACGCTGCCACGTGGCCCGCGCCTGGTGCACGCCTCCCGCGGTGGACCGACCGGCTACTCCTCCGCCCGCCGCCGCGCTCCGCCGCCCGCCGCCGCCGCCGGCGCCTCTCCGGCCGCCGGAACAGTAACCCCACACCTCGAAATGCGTGTTTTTGCATCCGGACTCTGAAAAATATAAGTAAATAGTCCATTTCGATCGTTTTCGCGCGCTGAATCCAAATCCGCTGTCCAAACTGCCAAATTCCACTTCTAAAATTTGTCAAAAATTCCCGAAAAAGTGAATTTGATCTATTTTTCGTGCCGAGTCAATTTTTCTTGGTTCCAATACGCGCGCAAAAACCTCAATCATCCAAATGAGCCTCCTGTTAAGCAATCTGCTCCCATTTTACACCAGGAATCCATTTTCGGGACCCAACACGCGCACAAATACTCCCAAGAGCCACTAATCCATCAATAACCCATAAGTGAGGATTCGGGTCCTCACAATTGCGGTTAGATATCTTACTTTTCAAGGATGTGCTATGAGAGGTCGGGACGAAAGTAAAGAATCTATTGATCGGGGTAATTTTCTAGAATTGTTGGAAGTACTATCTTTTCTTAATGAAGATATTGCAAAAGATATTTTAGAAAATGCTTCGCAAAATGCTTCTTATATTTCACCAGATACGCAAAAAATATTTTTGCAAGTTTTAGCGGACAAAGTAAGAAAAAAATTTATAGATGAAATTGGTTACTCCAAATTTTCTATAATAGTTGACGAAGCACGCGATGAATCAAAAAAGGAGCTGTTAGCTATCGTTTTGAGATTTGTTGATGTACAAGATTTTATTTAGGAAAGATTTTTTGTTCTTGTTCACATCTCGAATAGTAAAGCATTAATCGTGAAAAATACAATTTATTATGTTCTTTCTCATTATAGTCTTGATATTCAAAATATTCGAAGTCAAGATTATGACGGGGCGAGTAATATAATAGGTGAATGGAATGGATTACAAGCATTAATTTCTAATGATTGTTCCTATGCATACTATATCCATTGTTTAACCCATCGTCTTCAATTAGCTTTGGTTGTGGCATCTAAAGATGTTCTTGAGGTTTATGAATTTTATTCAAAATTAAGTACTATTGTCAACATTGTTGGATCTTCTACCAAGCGAAATGATGAACTAAAAAAATTTCATAGTTTTGAAATAACCGAAATGATTGAAAATAATGAGCTTGAGACAGAAACCAGACTCAATCAAATTGGCACTTTGCAAAGGGCCGGTGATACTCGTTGGAGTTCACACTTCAGATCTATTACAAGTTTGCTAAGAATATTTAAGGCAACATGCACAGTTTTAGAAAATATTATTGATGAAAGGATCCAATTCATTTCAACGCGGTGAAGCACATTTAGCTCATAAGGCAATGACGTCTTTTGAATTTATGTTTATCTTGCATCTTATGAAAGAAATAACGGAGGTGACCTATATTCTTTGTCAACATTTGCAATGTAAATCTCAAAATATTCTTAATGCTATGCATCTTGTGACATCAACAAAATCACTTATTCAAAAGCTTAGAGATGAAGGATGGAGTTCTTTTTTTGACAAAATAAAGTTATTTTGTGCGAAATATGACATAGAAGTTCTAATTATGTCTTCTCCTTATGTGAAAAGAGGTGGTCGTGCTCGTCTTCAACGAGACCACATTACACTTGAGCATCACTATCGAGTTGATATTTTTAATGGTGCAATAGATTGTCAATTGCAAGAATTAAGTGTAAAATTTAGTGACAATATGATAGAATTACTTACTCTAAGTTGTGCTTTAGATCCTAAAGATGGTTGCAAATCCTTTAGTATTGATGATATTTGTAATCTTACGAAAATGTATTATCCTCAAGATTTTACCGAGTCAGAGAAAGAAGAGTTGAAAATAGAGCTTCGTCGTTATGAATTTAAAATTTTGCGGCATTCCGATTTGCAAAAATCGACAACTATTTCTGATATTTTAATTTAAAATATATATTTGGAATCTAAAATTTTAAATTTTAAAATTTAAATTTTAAAATTTAATATCTAAATTTAAAATCTAAATTTGAAATTTAAAATTAAAAATTCAAAAGTAAAATTCTAAAATTTGTTTTTTGTAATTTAAAAATTAAAACTTAAAATTTAAATTTTAAAATTTTTAATTTTAAATTTTATCTTAAATTTGAAATTTAAAATCTTGAATTGATTTTAAATTTTAAATTTAAATCTTTAAATTTAAAATTTAAGTTTTAAAATTTAAATTTAAAGTAAAAATTAAATTTTAAAATTTGGGTCTAAAATCTGATTTTTTTTTATTAAACAGGGTAAAACCCTATTTGAGTACAAAAGAAGAGTAAGGGAACAACCCAAAATGCTAAAGCAATTAACCCGAACACAACAATGGGGCGCCACCAGCACAAGGGAGTCAACATCATCAACGTAACGAAAGAGACAACACAACATCCATCACGGTTACTGTAAACACTACAAAGATTTAACATCAACCAAGAAATAAAAAGAGGACTAGCGTCGCATTAGAACACCACCCCAAACATCAGACACAAACATGAAATAAAACCGAGTGAGTTGGAGAGGGCGGATGACGGAGTAGAGAGGCCTCCTCCAATTCGGAAAAGAACATGCTACCAAAGCTGGATTAAGAAATATCCCAACATCTGAGAATGTCGAGTAATTAGTCCAAACAGTCCATTCACTTAATCCCCAAGGAACAGGAGATGCGGCCGCCTCGAGTAGAAGGAAAAGAAGCTTGCCTTATCAAGGTCGAGAGGACCTACATCAAATTAAGAGACTCCTCGTGTCACCCTTTTGAAGTTAATAGAATGTAAAAGAAATAACCAAGCAAGATACATTCGAAATGTAAAAACTCCTTAGACATCAACCAGTCAGAGTTGGAACCCTCCCTCTCAGCAAAAGCATAATACGAACGTGCATCACCAAAAATAGCAAGGTAAAGTTAAAACCGATAAGCATACAACCACAGATTGATGGGATTGATCGCCCTTGATGCACAATAGGCGCTCGATGTTGCGCAATAATCAACGATGAGTATGAAGTAACCCCGATGTGAAGAACAGATGGTCACCCTAGAGCAAAGATACAAAGATTGATGGTATTATGAATTCTTAAAGCACAGATAACACTCGGAGATGAGCTATTAGTGAAGATGCGCCTGTTGCGTTCGGTCCAAAGTTCCCAACAAGTAGCGGCAAATAAGAGATCAAAGTGCACTTTATTTCGACCCTTCAAGGTCATCCTTGCGCCCCTCCATCTACTCGCTAGATCCCCCGAGTAGTTTAGTAACCTGTGGCAAGTGAAAGGCCAGAGTTGGAGTAACTCCTCCCAAAGCGACCTCGCATAATTGCAATAAAAGAAAAGGTGATCCATATTTTCGTCTCCTGCATGGCAACACATGCAGATTGATGGTCCAAACCAACCTCTTTTAGTAAGCAGCTCCGCAGTGAGCAGCCTATATCTAGCTGCAATCCACAAAAAAAATTTTATCTTAAGCGGAATCCGAATACCCCACAGATGCGGAATCTTGCTGTCATTCACCCCATCAAAGGAAATGGAATTGTAGGCATTCTTGGATGAGAAAATCCCGTTATTGCTCCATCTCCAAGAAATCAAGTCGTTAGAGTTTGAGAAGTGGAAGCTATTGGTCACAGCCTGCAGGAGTAGTAACTCTCGCCTAGCCTCCGGACAGAGATTGCTATGAAATCCCAAATTGGTCTGGGAACCAAATCGACAAAACCATTTATAAACTGAGAGATGCTTAAGAGTAGCAGCAGCAAATAAAGTGGGGAAACGATTTCGCAGTAGCGAATCGCCGCTCCAACGCGCATTCCAGAAAGACGTCGACATACTGTTTCCGATTGAATAGGAAGTGGAAGAGATGAAGAATGGAGCAGTAGAAAGCATACCCTTCCAAATCGGGCAACAACCTGCCGGTAACGCCTCTGCGGATAGGGGTGGCCGATGAGAGTAATGTTTCAGAGTCAGCAAGCGCACCCAAGGGAGCGCCTTAGAATAATGGAAAGACCATAAACCTTTCAATAGGAGAGCGGAATTAGAATTGCGGAGGTTACGAATACCAAGGCCCCTGTATTTAATCGGCTGACATAAATGCTCCTATTTTACCAAACAATGAAAACCACTATTTAATCTTTTCCCCTTCCAGAAGAAGTTCCGGCGAATCTTGTCGATCGATTTGACTACCCAATTAGGGAGTGAGAAGGCAGAACAAAAGAAGGTCGGACCAAACGGCCCTCCCCCCCCCCCTAGAGAGCAAAAGGCCCTTCCACCCCGCAAAACGCTTATCCAATTTCTCGATGATAGGAAAAAAGTTAGATTTGCGCAGCGCCTTAGGTGATAAAGGTAAACCCAAGTATTTTAGGGGGAAACCTTGAGAGGAGCAGCCGAAAAAAGATGCAAGTGCTTCGGTGTTAGAGCTCGGCAGATTAATCGAAGAGATGGAGCTTTTGCCATAATTGATTTTAAGGCCAGAAATCTCCGTGAAAGCATCTAAAATGAGTTTGATGACCCTCGCCGATCTATTAGAGCCATCGAAAAAGATAAGGGGGTCGTCGGCGAATTGAAGAGTTTGGACTCTTTCATTCCCAATGCCCACCGAAGGGAGGTCGTGAGTAATAGAAACCGCCTGCAGCATTCTGAAAAACACATCAATGCAAAGAAGGAAAATGAGAGGAGACAGAGGGTCGCCCTGACGAAGTTCGTGTTTGCAAGGGAAGGAGTTGCCCGGTATACCATTAAGCAAGACTGCCGTACTGGAAGAATGTAAGAGGTCCATAATCCAGCCTATCCACTTGGTGCCAAATCCCCTGGCCAACAGCAGATCATGCAAAAAAGCCCAATCGACGTGGTCGAAGGCTCTCTCGAAGTCAATCTTAAGGATTGCAGCTTGTTGATTGGTTGAGTGAAGATGATGGAGTAGAATATGGGCACAGTAGAAGTTGTCGAGAATCGATCTTCCTTTAATAAAAGCCGTCTGGAACAGATTGATAAGCTTATCCAAGAGGCGCTGGAATCTAACAGCCAGAACTTTTGAGATAATTTTGACCAGACTGTTCTCGAGGCAGATAGGCCTAAAGTCGCAAGCGGAAATAACCTCGCTTTTCTTCGGAATGAGACAAAGCCAACTAGCATTGATCTCGCGGAGGTCGAGGCAACCGTTGTGGAAGTTGGAGAAGAGCTCCATAATGTCAGCTTTGAGAACGAGCCAATAACGGTGAAAGAACAGCATCGGAAATCCATCAGGCCCAGGAGCTTTTTCCGGCGCACAAGAGAAGATAGCACTTTTAACTTCGTCCGCCTCAAAAGGAGCCTGAAGGCTCAGAAAATCGACCCCCGAATCGATAGAAGGATACAACGAGGCGAAGTTGAGGGTAGACCTTCTTTCAGAAGCCACTCCGAGTTGCTTCACAAAAAAGGCAAACAAGAGGGCAGCAATAGAGTCCTGAGAGAACCGGATGGAAGCTCCATTGGCAAGTTGGGAGATGTAGTTTTTATTCCGGCGACAACTAGCTTTAAGGTGGAAGAATTTGGTGTTAGCTTCTCCAATCCTAAGCCAATGCACCCTTGATCTCTGCCTCCATTTGATTTCCTCCTGCAGACACAATTCTTCGTATCTCATTTTGAGTAGGGGTCTAAGCATACATTCCAAGTCGATAAGGGGTCTAGCCTCTTTAGCTAAGTCGAGCCACTCAAGCCACCTGAGACAAAGGTCTTCCTGGAAAGAGATAGTTGACTTTAGCCCAGCACTCCAAGAGCGGAGTGCAGACTGGACGCTCTTCAACTTCGACGAAATTCTGCTAACTGTACCGACCCCACTAGATATGCCATTCCACGCCTTAAAAATCACCTCAGAGATCGTCGGGTAACGGAGCCAGTAGGACTCGAACCTAAACAGATTGGAAGAAGGCACAAAAGAGAACGCCGTTAGCAATAAGGGGGTGTGGTCAGACCTGGGCCGAGGTAAAGCACGAAGAGTAGAGCGCGGGAAAGAGAGATGCCAGTCTTTAGACACAAGTACACGATCAAGACGTTCGAGAGTAGGGAGACGCTTGCCGTTAGACCACGTGAAAAGACCTGTTCAGAATGGGAAGGTCGATGAGTCCGATATCCGTCACCACTTTTCTGAAGTTGAGGATGTCATTCAAATTCGTGGGAGGGCCATTCTTATCCCGAAGAGAAAGAAGAACATTAAAATCGCCTAAAATTGTCCAAAGCCTCGCCGACTGAGAACCAATGGAACGAAGTTCTTGAAAAAAAGCCGGTTTCAAAGCAGAAGAGTTGGGTCCATAAAAGTTGGAGACAGTGAATAGCAAACCATCCACCCTTCTCCTCAAGACGAGATTAACCGAAAAGACCCCAACCCAATCATGCACACAATAAAAAAGGCGGGGTTCCAGGCAGTCAGAAGGCCACCCCTCGTCCCGACAGCATCGAGGGTGCGAAAATCTCGGAGATGAAAACTGCAGAAAGAAAGAAACTTGGAGAAGGAAGTAAAAGATAGCTTGGTCTCTTGCATACAAACCACACAACATTTAGCATTCTTAATGAAGGTCTTGACCGTGGCACATTTGGCAGGGTCATTAAGGCCACGAATATTCCAAGACATAAATCTATAAAGTCTGTTTCTAGCCATGAAAATGAAAGGTACCGCCGACCGCAGAAAGTAGACGCGGAGAGCCAACCTCAGGCCATATAACCCTCACCTTCAATGCCTCCGCCAACAATAACTGGACCCGGCAAGGAGGAGGTAGGAGTGTCCGAAGAGATAATACCACATGCTTTCTTGATCTGTTGAACTTCCACCAACGAAAGAGGGTTGAGAAGGTCCGATCTGGAAGAGGGTGCTGTCCCGATATTCGAGAATCCGGGCGTGGCAGTCGAAAAAGGAGCAGATGTCGAACTGCCTCTCACTATAGCCGGAGGGGCGGGGGTAAGTGCCGGTGAAGAAACGGGTCCTTCCGAAATCGAGGCTGAAGGAACAGAGCGCTCGATCTTCGAAGAGAAGCGCACCATTTTTAGTTTTTTACACATGAGATCTGAGCCCTTAGGAGAGAAGATTTTTTTGCCCATTTGTGTTTGTCCGCCAACCGGGGGCTTCGCCTATGGGGCAAAAGCTTACCGGTTGCAGGAAGATCCAAACAAGGAGCCGAGAGCAAACCCTTCCTGCGATCATCAGCTTTCCCTTGAGTGCAATCCAACAGTGTGCCCGCAGCACTGATGACGGGAGTCCCCCGGTCCACGCACTCCGGCTGTGGAGTGCCGAGAGTCGGTGGACAATCAACCTCCCCTGTGGGAGATCCAAGCAGCAAGCTCGAGGCCGGGCGGCGGAAAGGCGAAGACGGGGCAGCCAAAGTCTGAAGTGGAGGGAAATTTGAATCCGAAACCACCAAAGAGCATATCCGATGTCGTCCATGCCCCGACCCTCCTGGCTCTTCTGAAGAAGAGCTCTGTTGAGAGTCGAGTGGGGGTCGAACCGTGCCCACCGCGGGGATAGAAGAGAACCCCGAACGCTTGATGAAATCCTCCTGAGCCTCCGTAGTGTCAAGACCAAGATGGTGATCCAGGGTTTCCCCAAGGAGAATAGGATTTGTTTCCTCCCACGAGTCGATTAAGATGGGAATGCGGAACCGTGTATCTTCCACAGTCAAGTTGAGGACCTCAAGTATAGAACCAACATCGGAACAGCGGATGCAGATCCTAAAACTTGAGACGTCCTTCAAGTCGGTACTACGATTGTCACACTCCCACAGCTCCCCGAAGCCACTAATAGCGGCCTTCACATCCTCCACATTCCAACAGAGAATGGGTCAGTTAATTAGCTGGATCCAAGCCTTGTGGAAGAGGCGACCCCTGGCTTCCTCACCAACTTCCACCCAATCAGAAAGAGAAAAGGCCATACCTTCGAACCGAAGAGGACTACGCCCAATGGCGGATTCCCTTGTCACCCAGCTCGGAAAGAAGACAGCCGACGAAGAAGACCGGAAGGAGGCCACCCTAAAATCGGAAGGGGAGCCCCCAAACAGGCCCGCCAGCCCTCTTGAGAGTACATCCGAGTCCAAACGAGAGTGGGAGCCACTGACCATTACCCTCGCCACACGGCCCGACAAAGATGTCTGCCCTGGAGGAGGGGTCGAGCTAGGAAGGAAGGCGGGCATCCCTCTCGGGCGGCGAACAGGGGCGGGCGGCTCCATATGACCAGCAGCAGGAGCTACCCTACACCGGGAAGCAGGATGACCAGCGCGCATACAGAGGAGGCAGCGGCGGGGCTCCCTACAGCGCGCCGTTCGATGCTCCCTTTCTAAGCACCGGAAACAGTGGTCGCGGAGCGAGGGGCTGAGCAGAAAGCGTGGAGGGGAGGCGGGTAAGGCTGGGTGGCGGACAAACTTCAAACCCCTAGGGGGCCGGATAGGAGAAGGTGGGCTCGAAGGAGAGGACAGGACCGCATCCTTGAATGTAAAGTGAGGGCGGACCCGAGCCCCCCGCAGTAGAGGAGGGGGTGATGCAGAGGCCCCGCAGATGGGGGGGGGCACGCCCGGAGCGGAGGGAACAGAGATAGTGGGAGGGAGGGGGTACGGAGGTCTGTAGCGAGGGCGAGAGAAGATCAAGGGAGGGTAGGTAGGGGTGGGGCGAGGAAGACGAGAGGGACCCCTCATCCGAAAAAGCTAGTGACCTAATATTTAAAAAAAATTGATTTTAAAAAGTAGATTTTATCTGTTTCTGATTTTAAACTTTGAAAATTAAAAACTTAATTTTAAAAATTAGAATCAAATTTTAAAAATAATATTACCAAATATTTTATTAAACTAAAAATTATTTTATATTTAAAATTACTTTTTAAAAATTAGACCAAACATTCACTAGTACTAGATCTCCTCAATAAATTTTTTCTAGTGAGTAGGTGGTGGATCAAAAGGTACCTTATTTTTATTTCTCCATATCTTAGGAAGTAGTGCCTAAATTTTATAAGCAACTTCACATCAAGAGACTTTTCTCCATTGATAATAACAAATTAGGAATTCCACCAATACAGCAACCCTTATTTTTATTATTATCTTTTGCTATTTTTAGTGCATCCCATGGCTGCTTTGAGGTGAGTGCCAATAAACTTTGAACAAGGCAATCATGTAACTTGCAAAGTAAATTAATGCCCAAGGAATCCACTATAAAATTTGCCCTCCAAGTGAAGGTGACAAGTGGAGTGCATGAATTGTTAAAATATTAGAGCACTTAATAATAAACAAAGCTAGAGCATGTGGGGTTGATCTAGAGATAAGTGCTATGAAATGGCTTTTGTACTAAACTATGTACTATGCAGATGATATAAGGACTCTCTTTTAATTTTTAACCTGGGTTATACTACATGCAGTTATATTTTTATATTTCATTGTATCTGTTTATTACACATGCATGGCAATAGAAAAAGAGTGGAAAATTCATGCTTTGCAGATCCTACTCAATCTAGGACTGTTTTTTTACTTTCCCCTGAAAGGACATCTTCTGCAATTTTTTTTTTTTTTTATGTATCCTAAAATAGAATGCATGATTTACATTTATTCATTAAATGATACATTCCATTTTAAAATATATAAAAATTATTTTTTTAAAAAAATAATTTTTAATTTATTCATCTAAAATTTTAAATCAAAATCTAAAAAATTTCTAAATATTTTAAACTATTATTAATTCTCCTTTACATATTGACTGTTTACCGTGCAAGTGATAAATAAATTTCAAGTTGGAAGACTAATTATTTTATAATTTTCGACTAAGTTTATTTTATTTTTTCTACACGAATACACCTATCATGGATACTCCTCTAAACTTCAAATTTAGACCCAAAGCCCTTTTATATAAAAGGGAACAAATAATATTTTTCAATTTAGATGGGTATCTACAAAATTGCATCATTTTAGAAAGGTATTGAGGAAATTAACTCTCTTTTTTGTTTTTTTTTGTGTTTTTTATGTTTTCTTCTATACAAATAAGCCTTTCATTAGTTCACCCAAACATTTCAAGCTTAGAATTCTTAGGAGAATAAAAAAAAGACATATTCATCTAAGTTCTTGGTAAAATGGTATGCTAATTTACTTTGGCAAATAAAAAGTGTAAGATATAACAAAAAAAAAAAAGCAAAAAAAATAAAAAAAAATTGAGCTTCAAAAGAAGAAGCTATAGTTTAAAATTGTTGTTTTTGTTGTTGCTGTTGTATCAAGATTTAAGTGTATTGTTTCTCCTAACAATATGATTCATTAATATTTTATCAAACAATATTGTACTCTAAAGTCGAGTGCTATAAGATATTACGGCATTTGCTATTCAAACATTTAAATATTATTTTTAAACATTATTATATTTAGGGCTGAAATAAAAATTATTTTTTTTTGTAAATATTTATTTTTTCACTTTTTCTTTCTGATTTTTAAAAATCTATATTTTATTCTCTTGAAATATCAGAAAATATTTTCAGAGAATTACGTTGTTAATGAAGATGATGAAATGACTATATTATCCTTACTTACTCTAAATAATAATAATAATAATAATAATAATAATATTATTATTATTATTATATTTATGACATTTCAAGAATATTTCGGTATAAATTTTAAAAAATTGACGGAATATTGACGAAACCTATCGGAGGGAGGCCAAATGCATCAACTTGAATTTTTAAAGGGATAAAATGTAGATTTTGAAAGTTTAGAAAAAAAAGTAAAAAAAACAAATATTTACATAAGAATTTTATATAATTTAGCCTATATTTATATATATAATTTTGTTTTTTTTTGTCCAGCAGAATTAAAAATGCTAAACTGAGGCTTCGTTTGGTATCGGTATTAGTTTTTTATTTTTTTAAATATTAATTTAATATAATTTGATGTGTTAGATAAAAAAATCTATTTTTTATTGCCTAACTTACAATACATCAGATTAAATAATATATATTTCAAGTAAATATTTCAGATGAAATAGTCATAATTAATTTCTGATTATTTCTGCACATTTTAATGTACAAATTAAATTTTATTTAAAAATTTAATAAATAAACACGATGTTAAAAGAAGGCTTAAAGTTTTTATTTTTGAGGCCAATTTTTTCGACAGTGAACACTCTAAACGAGACAAATATATAGCTAAAAGCGAAAAAAAAAAAAAAAAAAAAAAAAAAAAAAAAAAAAAAAAAAAAAAAAAAAAAGCTAAGCATCTCAGAGTGTGTTTGGTTAGTAGTAAAATGCACCGTAAATTATTTTTCAATTTAAAATTTTAGTTTTTGTGTATTTATTTAGCTGCATAATTTTTTTTTTTTTAAAATAATTTTACAAATTTTAAAACAAGTAAAGTCTTTTTATTTTTTATTAATTTTTGATGAAAAATAAAAATTCAAACTGTCTAATAAATTTTGTGTTTAATTTTTTCTATCGAATCAAATAAATATTAATAAAAAATTATTATTATTATTCTATAAATTTAACCAGATAAATTATAAAAAATAATTAATTTATATTACTTTTTTATTTTTTCAAATCAAACATCCCCAAGCAAAGTTTTCATCACCACCTTTTCACTGTTGTTGTCTCCTCAAATTATTGCCCTAGACTCGTCAACACAGAAATTAAAGCATGTACTCACCAATAAGAACGATTGTAGGGATAACATAATGCATGGTTGTAACTCGAAAATCCATGCAGTGTCCATGGAAATCAACTACTCATGCACAATTAATTTAAGAGAAGTGCTAGGTGTACACCCCAAATGGAATGTACATTCTACATCCATCCCATCTTGGAATGGGTATTCATTCACTCGTCACATCGATGTGACGAGTAAAATTCATCTATCCCAGAATGGAGTGGGTGTAAGATATACACCCCATTTGGGATGTACATCTAGCATTTTTCTTAATTTAATTTGGAGGAATTGATATATTCAGAATAAATTTTATTATTTTCAATGCTCATAATTAGATATATGGTATTTGTTTTGATAATATTAAAATTATTCTGAATATATATATATATATATATATATATATATATATATATATATATATATATATATATATATCATATTTATAATTTTTTTATCATAAAATTTATATTAAAATTTGTATAATTATATATTTTTTTCTCTTTCTTCTTAAATATCTTTATAATAACACGGATTTCAATACAAATTATATGGTAAAAAATTTACAAAAATGGATGAGCGTATACTTTTGAAAGTATATAAACTCTACTCTCTCTCTCTCTCTCTATATATATATATATATAGTCCGGCTAGAATACTATCGATAGCACTAAATAATTGGTGCTATCAAGTTTTCAGCCGTTGGATGAAAAGATATGCGGTTGGGATTATAGTGGTTCCCTAAAATTTTTACTATTCAACCAACCACCTAGTAATTAAACCCTAGGGGACCACTATAATCCGAACCGTATATTTTTTCATCCAACTGCTAAAAACTCGATAGCACCAATGGCTTGGTCTATCGATAGTATTCTAGCCTATATATATCTATATATATATATATATATATATATATATATATATATATATATATATATATATATATATATATATATATATATATATATATATATATATATATATATATATATATATATATATATATATATATATATATATATATATATATATGTTGGAATACTATTAATAGTACCAAGTTATAGGTACTATTAAGTTTTTAACCGTTGAATTAAAAAATGTGTGGTTGAGATGATAGTGGGCCCCTTGGGTTTAATAGGTGGTTGGGGAAATAGTAAAATCTAACGGATGAAAATAATTAAAGGCGTTGATCTAAGGGTAGAAAACTTGATAGCACCAAATACTTATACTATTGATAGTATAGTAGCCGGACTATATATATATATATATATATAGAGAGAGAGAGAGAGAGAGAGAGAAAGAGAGAGAGAGTTCGGCTACTATGCTTGTACAAGCACCAAGTAATTGGTGCTGGTAAGTTTTCTATCGTTGGATCTACCCCTTTGACTAATCATTCACTTAACTTAAGGGGCTCACTATTATCTTAATCATACATCTTTTCATCCAATGGCTAAAAATTTATAAATATCTTAACCACACATCTTTTCATCTAATGGTTAAAAACCTATAAATACCAATAACTTTTACAAGCATAGAATATCAATTTTATATATATATATATATATATATATATATATATATATATATATATATATATATATATATATATATATATGCTCTTCTTTTGTTTTAATTGGCAATAACACGTGACGTTACATTAATTCACTTAAGATATAATTTTTATGGCTAGATAGATAAAAAAAAAAAAAAAAAAAAAAAAAGAAAAAAAAAAAAAAAAAGAAAAGATTTTATATATTTGTGTTGGATAAAATTAGATAATCATCAATACTAAATGGTCCCTAAGATTAGGAGAGGATGAGGTAGGAGGGAAAGGTCTAGATCAAGTTGGATGTGTATGCAATGCAGATGCCCATACCTCTCACATATGTTTTTCCTCACCCATGATCTAGCCCACTCCCATGTCCCTTCCCCATCCAATAAATAAGTGTTTCCTCACCCATGATCATCACTAGCCCACTCCATGTCCCTTCCCCATCCAATAAATAAGTGTGCACATGCAACTACTCAAAACACACACACACATACATACACACATACATGCACATCCAGAGTAACTTAAAAAGAACTAGATATTTTGTGAACACTTTTGGAGGACACAAAAGTTGGTTGTTAGATCATAATGGGTAGAATTCTGTGATACGGGTAGATGGGGGACCATCTTATATAATAATATATATATATATATATATATATATATATATATATATATATATATATATATATATATATATATATATATATTTTTTATTTTATTTTTTTTTTTTTTTGAGAGAGAGAGAGAAATATAGCATACTATCAGTTTCGTTTATTTTTAAAATAAATTTAGCTGAAAATGTAAAGCAATTAGATTTCGAACTCGAATCTCGAATATCATTCATCAAGTTATTTGCCACTTGCGCTAGGGACGATTGATCCATCTTATATAGTTGTCCTTCGTTGCAGCATTGTTTTGAATTCTTGCTGTAATACTCAATTTTATTTTGAGATAAAAAATAAGAATAATTCATATAATTTTCAACTTATTCTTTGCTTTCACAATTGTGGTTTGAAAATTTACGCTTTACTATTCTATAAAGCTACTTTCATTTTACTTAAAAAATCTGTCATTAAATTAAATAAAAGGTTAATTACATACATGTCCTTGAAAATATATTGAATATTAAATATATTTCTACAAAATTCAACTTTTTATATTTATTCTTCAAAAATCCTAACTTATTCATATATATATATATATATATATATATATATATATATATATATATATATATATATATATATATATATATATATATATATATATATATATATAAAGAGAATATAAATAAAATATCTATTTTGTCCTTACAAATGTATTTTTTTAAAAGCCAAATTTTTAGAATTATTACAAAAATGTTCCTCTCCATAATCTTCAAAATGCTATGGTCATCTTAACGGTTATAATATAAAAAAGGTAAAAAAATAAATTTATTTTTTTATCTAATCAAGATTAAGTATTTAATCTATAATTAACTAGATTTTTCTAATAGAGATAGACGGTAGGGATACATATGAATAATGTTAGATTTTTAAAGGAATAAATATAAAAAATTAAATTTTGTAGGAACATATTTAGTATTCGATATATTTTTAAGTATCCGTATGCAATTAACCCTTAAATAAAATAATAAAATACTATATTAATACATCTTGAAATTTGGACGGTATATCTTACACTCCACCCCATTCAAGGGTACTGGAAATTAATTCACCAGTTACTTCGAAATGATCGGTAAAATTCATCTCACCCTTGAATAGATAGAATGTAAGATGTACATTCTACTTAGGGTGTACAGTTAGGCTGTATTTGGTTCGGAGATAAGAAAAATTTAGTTATACCGGGGATAGGTATAAGTTATGGTATTAGCAGGAATTAGTGTAAATTTCTGTTTGGTTGGGTTTAAGAATTATACCGGGTATAAAGAAAATTATGTTTGGTAAGTTAAAGAGGAATAAGAAGAATAAAGAGGATTAAAATTTTAATTTATGATTAAAATTTTACTGATATAATTTTAAATATTTATTTTAAAATATTTATTAAATAAATTATTAAAATTTATATTTTACTTATATATAAAAAAAATTATTAAAAAAATTTATCATATAATTTATTAAAATAATATGATAAATTTATTAAAAATTAAAGTTAAAAATTTTAAAAGATATAAAATTTAAAATTTAAAATTTAAAAATTTATAAATGTTAAAAATTTTAATTTTAATTGTCTTAAATAATTAGTTAATTATCTAAATACTTAAATAATTAGTTAATAAAATAATTAAATTAATTAAAATATTCGATTAATTAAAATTATATTAGTTTAATTAAGCTTATTCTCAAATGGGAACAAACCTTGTTCCAGAAAAAAACTGGAATAGTAATTTCAGTCTTATACCAGCTTATTCCAGAATGACGAGAACAGCTGTTCCCACCCCTGCTAAATAGCGCTTGGATATAACGGGGGATAAGTCCTTATCCCCCATTTATTCCGCTCACCAAACGGAACCTTATTAGTGTTTTCCAAAATTAATATAGCCTTTAATTTGAAACCATATAAGATGACAGTACAAATAGACCAGAAGTACTAGTGACAGACTAGAGGGGGAGTAACTGAAGTTGATTTGGAAATGTTGAAGATTGCGAGCAATAATAAGTTAGAAGCTCAAGATATATTTCCAAAATAGAAAAGGTAGTCCTGAGTCGGACAGACAGTAGTATCTCCGATTCTCCCACACCTAAAAAGGAAGTTGGGATAAGAATGGACAATGATGAAGGAGTTAAGAAAAATTAATGGTTCAGGTATCTGTTTCCCTCAGACATTTCCCTCCGAGAGTTTCTTTTCGCAACATAAAAAGTTAGTTGTGCTGACCTTTTCTATCCTAAATTCATGACTTCAATATTGTAGAAGCAAATTAAGTAGCCATCACAAGAGGAAAATGACTAATGTGGATAGAGTAGGGACGTCAAAGGATCGGATTCGGCCGGATTTTTTAAAATTCGAATTTGAATTCAAATTCGACTATCAAATTCGAATTTGACGGATTTTAAAAATTTATATCCAAATTCGAACCCGATCAAAAATTCAAAATCCGAATCCGAATCCAAATCCGAAAATTCAAAACCGAAATATTTTTTTTTACAATATTTCAAAATATATTATATTAAATTTAAACTTTTAAAATATAAATTTAAATATAATATCAAATATTTATATACACATATATTATATAATGTAAAATCAATTCGGGTTCGGGTCGGATTCGGGTTCGGGTCGGGTACAATCAAAATTCATATCCAAATTCAAATCCGTCGAATTTTTATTTTTTATATTTATATCCGAATCCATATCCGTTTAATATCAGGTAAATCCATCCCGTTCGGATTCGGGTTCGGATAAAATTTTGGGTATCCGTACCCATTGACATCCCTAGGATAGAGTCTGCCTACTATACTATGCTTGTACAAGTACCCAGTAATTAGTACTTATAAGTTTTTTACGGTTAGATCTATCTATTTGATTAATTTCATCTATTATATTATTCTATTCTACCAACCACTCATTTAACCTAAGGGGGCACACTATATATCATCCTAACAACACATTTTTTTATCAAAAGGCTAAAAAGCTACAGGCACTTGGTATTTTTAAAAACATAAAAGCTCAATTCTATATGGATATATATATATATATATATATACTCTACGGTTATGTTTGGTTCAGCTATAAGTTAGTACTGTTTATTCTAAACATAGATATAAGTTTAGGAACGAGGACCAATATTTTTGCGTTTGGATGAAAATTGAATTGATTCTGCAAATAAAAAAAATAGTGTTTGAATAGTTAGATTAGAATATTGAGAATAAAAATAATTATAATTTTAAAATAATAATATTTTATCTAATTAATTAATATAAAAATATTAATTAAATAATAATTTAATTTATTTAATTAACTATTGTTAGATAATTTTAAATATTAATTGATAAAATAATTAATAATAATGAGTATTATTAATAAATAATTTAATCAACTACAAATTATTTAATAAATTAATAAAGTAATAAATTAATTAGTTACTTACCTAATAATTAAATAATTAATTAATAAAATAATTAAAGTAGTCAAAATATTAAATTAATTAAATAGTTAATATAATAATTAAAGTCATATTTATTTTAATTAAGTTTATTCTCAAATAAAAATAAGCTTATTATAGAAAAAAGACTGAAACAATAGTTCCAGTCTTATATCAGCTTAATTATTTCAGAAATATAAAAATTACTGTTCCGTCCAAACCAAACGCGTTTAGACTAAAACAAAATTTTATTGTGCAGTTGAAAAAGCTAGGGTTTGTTGAGAACATTAAATGCTATCAAGTGAGCAAATTAACTATAAGTATTAATTGGGTGGAAAGATATATATGAAACCTATTTAATTTGGTACCTTTCATAAAAATTCTGTAACTCCTGAGAGGTTGTTTGGTCCTACATAAAACTAAAACTGTAAAAAATAAATTTTAAAGAATTTTTTTTAAAATTTTTTTAGTATTTGATTTGTAAGATTTTTCTTCTATTATTTATATATAATAGTTAGAATACTACATGTATTATTATTATTATTATTATTTTTATATGTAAATTAAATGCATATAAAATTATATTATCTATTATCCATATTATTATAAAAATAATGTTGGTGGAGATCCAAAAAAAAAAAAAAGAAATTTATTTGTGCACCAGATGCACCCATGAACTCACGCACCGTGTTTCAAAAAACTCCCAATTCATCTCATACTTTTAATTTGACTATCCAAATTTTAAATTAAAAGATACTGTTATATACAAATTGGTATAGATTAAGATATTTTTTTAAAAAACAATGGTAAGTGAAACTGTGGTGTACATATATATATATATATATATATATATATATATATATATATATATATATATATATATATATATATATATATATATATATATATATATATATATATATATGAATACACCTGGTCTATGCAATAATCTCTATGATTTGTAGTTGACCGGTCCACGCATAAAAGTGTTAATTTTTTAAAATTTATAAAAATATTTTACAAAAAAATACTTTAGCAGCTAAATAGATGAATAGAAAAGTATATATTTTTCGAGTTAAAAATTAATTTTTGATAGATTTTACGACAATCCAAACACCAATCTTAAAGTATTGTAATCTTTACAAATTACAATCCTGATCCAAGAGCCAAAAAAAAAAAAAAAAAAAAAAAAAAATTTACAACTCCTTTAATTTTTAGTTAAAAAAATAATAGACCAGATTGTAAAATTGCAAACTTAAAGGATTGTACATCTAACAGCACGGTTGAACAAAGATTTGGATAAATTGCACGTTTGTTCCTCAAGGATGGTGTCACTGGCTCTTTGGTTTTCAAATTTTAATTTATTATTATTTATGAATCAAACTGGCAAAATTATTACAATCAAATTTTATAATTTATTTTGTTGACTAAATATTGATGCATGACTGATGTAAAAATAATGTAGCGTCTTAATTATCGATACATTACCAATCTCGACATTAATATTATATCAATTCGATATGTATATATATATATATATATATATATATATATATATATATATATATATATATATATATATATATATATATATATATATATATATATATATATATATATATATATTAATTATAATAATTCTAAAAATTCAAATTAAAAATTATAATAAATTAAATATTACGATTTTGTTAGATTTGGAATAAAATTTTAGTTAAATTAGGATAAATATTTAAATATATTAAAAATAAATTAATTTAAATTTAAATATTAATTATAATAAAATTTCTAATTAGATTAGGATTGTGGTATGTTTTATGCGTAGAAGTCTAGGGATAGTACCGTAAAAAAAAAAAAAAGAAAAAAAAAAAGAGAGAGAAAAGTCTTTTTTTGGGGTGGTGTGTACCCGACAAGAGAAAAGTTTGGTTTTAAATTTGGAAAAGAGAAGTGCTAGGTGTACACCCTAAATGGGGTGTACATCCTACACCCGCCCTATCTTGGGGTGGGTATTCATTCACTCGTCACATCATGTGACGAGTGGAATTCACCCACCCCTAGGATAGGGCGGGTGTAAGATGTACACCCCATTTGGGGTGTACATCTAGCATTTTCCATCCAAAATGCTATGTGTACACCCCTTTCGGGGTGTACATCATACACCCCACCCATCTAAGGGTGGGGGTGTGATGATGGGTCACTTGATGTGACCCGTAAAAAGTATCGCCACCATTAAAATGATGGAGGTGTATGATGTACACCCCTTCGGGGTGTACAGGTAGCATTGCTCTTTAAATTTTAGTGTATTTAATGCACAAGAGAAGTGTCCTCATATTATAAAAGACTAAAAAAAAAAAAAAAAAAAAAATAATAATAATAATAATAATAATAATAATAATAATGAGAGAGCTTAAAAAAAAGTTCCAGTCAGAAACTACTCGGTGTAAAAGATAAGTTAGATGTGATTCTTTTCTTATTTAATAAATTTTATTTTATCCTTATTTTTTGCTTTATTTCTTTTATCTTTTTTGTGGTTGTGTTAACTTTTTGTTGAGTAGACGAATTTATATATGGTAAAAATATAATTTAATACTTTCGTTTCGAAATCCCAATAACCGGCACCGCAGCGAGTACTGGGTCAATAGTAGTCGATACCGAAGCGGGTTGTGAATTTACAAAATATGGTATTAAGACGAGTACAAGATTTCCAACCATTGGTATCGAAGCTTAAGATTACTGATTCTCGAAAAAGATCGACGGAGATAGCCACGAAGTTTGAAATCGAGAAGTTCGACGACAAGAATAATTTCGGCTCGTGGCAGATTAAAGTTCGAGCAATCCTCATACAACAATATTTACAACAATATTTGGACTAGACGTTGAACAAAAAATAGGCGAAGCCGACAGAGGTCAAGGATGCGGTGTGGGAAAAGATGAAGCGGAAGGCGCTAAGTACATTTCATCTATCGTTAGCAAATGATGTTCTGTACAACGTAACCAGCAAGTCGGCATTACCAAAATTTTGGAATAAATTGAAAGATCTGTACATGACCAAATCCTTGATGAACATACTGTATCTGAAGTAACAATTGTTTACGTTGCGAATGCAGGAAATGGTTAGCCTACATGTGCATCTGAACGAGTTCAACAAGGTTGTGGCCTAGTTGCCAAGTATTGGAGTCACTTGGATGACGAGAATAAGACGCTGATTTTACTTATTTCATTACCAGCGACATATCAGTATCTTATGACTACATTACTTATTAATGGTAAGGAAACCATAAGCGTGCAGGCGGTCATGACGATGCTTCTCTCGAATGAGATGCGGAAGATGACTCGGGAGTTTGACTTGCAGAGCCGTGATACAACTCTTGTGGTAAAATCGAAAAAAGAGCCGAAAACATTGGCGACTAGAAGTGGACAGAAGAAGTCGCTATCCGAGGTGGAGTGCCTTTATTGTCACAGAAAATATCACATTAAGCGCAACTGTCATAAACTTAAAGGTGATATAAAGGAGTTAAAGCGACAAAAGGAAAAAACTATCGCGAATCAAGACGAGAAGACGTTAGCGATGGCGCAGGCGGCAGAATCAAAAGTGATTGATTCTTATGTGCTATATGCGGCAACCAGCGGTGTGAAAATTTCGGATATTTTGTGGCGGCGTGTTTCTTTCACATTTGCTCGGAGAAAGAGCCTTTTGTCACCTATAAAGCAATTAAGAGTCGAAAGGCTCTGATGGGGAATGGGATGGCATGCAAAGTTTTGACAGTTGGCACTGTGAAGATTCAGATGCACGATTGGGTCGTGAGGATGCTGAAAGGTGTGCGACATGTTCCTAATTTGAAGCGGTATTTGATATGGCTAGATGCGTTGGACTCGAAGGGTTGTGATTTTTCAGCTTCAAGTGAAGCTATGAGGGTCCAAAAATAAGATCATATCGTGTGCGAGGAGAACAAGCGCGGAAACTTATATGTTCTGAACGACAGTACAGTCAGAATGGGAGCAATGCCAGTTTGGATTTCAAAAGTTCGCGGAGGTGCAATCGCTCGATGTGGAGCGACAGATGCGGCAACGTCGAGCTAAAGAAGCAAGTTCAAGGTAGAGCTTGCATGATAAGTTCGACGCAGCGGTTGAAGACTATAAATCCAACCAATGCAGAGATTGTTAGGATTTGGTTAAATTTATAGTAAAAATTTAGATAAATTTAGATAAATATTTAAATCCATTAGAGATAAATTAATTTAAATTTAGATATTAATTAGAATAAAAATTATAATTATACTAGAATTGGGGTAAGTTTTAGTGGAGCCGTTAATTTGTGTAGAAGCGTGGGGAATATATAGTACCGCTAAAAGGAAAAAAGTTTTCTTTTGAGTTGTGTGTACCCACAATAGAGAAAGGAAAATGCTATGTGTACACCCCTTTCGGGGTGTACATCATACACCCCACCCATCTAAGGGTGGGAGTGTGATGATGGGTCACTTGATGTGACCCGTAAAAAGTATCGCCACCATTAAAATGGTGGAGGTGTATGATGTACACCCCTTCGGGGTGTACATGTAGCATTGCTCATAGAGAAAATCTTGGTTTTAAATTTGGTGCACTTAGTATACGGGTGCACGAGAGAAGTCCTCTCAAGTTATAGAAGACTAGAAAATGGTGAGAGAAATTCAGAAAAAAAATTTGAATTGAAGCTACTCTATATAGAATAGGAATCAGATATAATTTTTTTTTTTTGATTAATGAATATTATTTTATTCGTATTTTTTATTTTATTTTTTTCTTTCTTTCGAAGTTGTGACAGCTTTTTGTCGACGAGACAGATTTATAGAAAAAAATTAATTAGTCGCTTTCGTTGTGAAATTTTTATAACAGATGCCGAATCAACAACAATTAATATCGAAATAAATTACAGATTCACAAAATTTAATATAAAAATGAATACCATATATATATTTCCAACATTAAAGTTTATAAGAATAGAAAATACACCCAAAAAATATTAGTAAATTTTTGGGTAAAATTCATGTAGTACTTTCATGCCAGGGGAGAGGGGGGAAATGCTAGGGCAGCAGTTCTAAAAGCATCAGCAACTTTTTAATAAAATTTTTCTTTACTTCTAATTGCCATATATGACAAGTGCTACCCAACAAAAACAAAGTGCATGTACTGGAATTATACTAATAAAAAATAAGGGAAGATTTAAAATTATACTAATAAAAAATTACTAATCAACAGAGTTATTCAAAAGATTTATATGAAAATGCTTCAGAAATGCTCTTAACAATAAATAAATTAGGGTTAATGGCATACATGTTCCTGCAAATATGTCGAATTGTAAATATATCCCTGCAAAATTCAACTTTTCATATTTATTCCTTCAAAAATCCAAAGTTCTTCAAATATGCTCCTCTGGTTAATCCCCGTTTGGAATCTGTTTATTTTTTAACAGATTTGATGTGAAATAACTTTTTTGCCCCCTTACAAATATATCCCTCCAAAAGCAATATCATTATACTTGTTACAAAAATTCTATCATCAAAATAATTTTTTTTTTTTCCTTTTTTTTTTTTTTTTGAGATATAATATGGAAAGGGTAAATATGTAAATTTAATTTTTAATCTAACCAAGGTTAAGCATTTAACCTAGGGTTAAATTATTTTTTTAACAGAGATGGACGGTAGGGGCATATTTGAATAACGGTGGATTTTTGAAGGAATAAATATGAAAAGTTAAATTTTGCAGGGATATATTTATAATTCGACATATTTGCAGGGACATGTATGCAATTAACCCAATAAATTAATATGTTTGCATGAATATTTTATTTTCCAGCTTTAGAAATCTGTTTTACCGTCGAAAATTTTATATTTTGTAATATTTTGTAGTTCGCAAAGCATTGAACTACCAAGAGAGTGACACTATTACCCTCAAATTTAAATTAAAATATTGATAAATTATTGACGTAAAAGTGATGTAAAAATATTGTGATTAGTGATGTGTCGATAATTAAAACACGCTACGTGCACCACTTATTAATATTTAGTTAGTTAAATTTGATTATAAAATTTAATTATAATAATTTAAAAAATTTAAATAAAAAATTATAATAAATTAAAATTTTAGGATGAAATTAAGAGAACTTATCTTAAAAGATTCTATTAATTTTTTTGTGTGGATGAAAGCTAAAGATAGACCAGCAGTTCCTATCTTCATATATTGTTCTTTGATGATAGGCTTCTTCTGCACATGGTGATGAATGATTTAGACATCAAAATTAAGATATATATATACCTGGATGTTGACATTACTGACTGTCTTAGGAAGCATACATCCTCAAACCAAAGGAAAATCAGTGTGACTAGCAAATTTAGTTACTCTCAAAGGGCCGTTTGGATTCGGTATAGAACCGGAAATAGAAGGAATAATTTTTTTATTCTTTCAAACGTATCAGAAATCAATCGGTATAGTTTGTTCCGGTACAACTAGAATAAGTGAGAATTACTGTTCTCACTCTTCCCAACCACCCTCTTTCTTTTTCTTTAAATACCCTTCCACGTCTACCGAAACACCATATCTCACCTCATTATTACATAATAAAGTTTGAGGGCAAAAAAATAATTTACCTTAATTAAAACTCTTTATTCCTTTTATTCCTCATTCTCATACCAAACACAAAATCTCTTATTCCTGGAATTATGCCAAACGCTTTTTTACACTAGTTCCGTCCTTTATACTTAACCCTGGAATAGCTAATTCTGTCTTATTCCGTTACCAAACGGGTAAAGAGAATATAACCAAAATGTGATAAGTAATAAACAACTCTGTTATTCATTAAATCGATCAGATATAAAAATGTATTATGATATAGGAGAATTTTTTTTAGAGGCAAGAAGGCTTAGGAGATATTTGGATGCCATGTGTTTGATCCACAATGTGATATATATAATTAGTTTTTAACTTTTAAATTAAAAGATGTATGGTTGAGATAATAGTGGGCCCTTGAATTTAATAGGCGGTTGGGAAAACAGTCAAATTTAACGGGTGAAAATAATCAAAATGGTTGATGTAAGGGTACGTAACTTGGTACAGACTCTATAGAGTTAGGCTGGAATACTATTAATAGTACCAAGGCATTCGTGCTATTAAGTTTTTAACTCTTGGATTAAAAGATATGTGGTTGAGATGATAGTGGGTCCCTTGGGTTCCTTAATAGACAGTTGGGAAAATAGTAAAATCTAATGGGTGAAAATGATGAAAGGGGTTGATCTAAGGATAGAAAACTTGATAACACCAATAACTTGGTACTATTAATAGTATAGTAGCCGGACTCTATAGAGCTAGGCTAGAATATTATTAATAGTACCAAGTCATTGGTGCTATTAAGTTTTTAACCTTTGGATTAAAAGATGTATGGTTGAGATGATAGTGAACCCCTTAGGTTTAATAGGTGGTTGGGAAAATAGTAAAATCTAACGAGTGAAAATAATCAAAGGGGTTGATCTACGGGTAGAAAATTGATAGCACCAAATATTTAGTGCTATCGATAGTATAGTAGTCTGTATTAGGATTAAATTTTTTAATTTGGCTATAATACTTTAAGCGGTGGTTAGATCCAAAAAATTTTAGAGAGTTGAGTCAGCTTAATGCTAGAATATTTTTAAAATGAGTGATTTCTTGGAAAGCGGAGATGATAATTGATATTAGAATCAATTACCAGCCGAAAATGTGAGATGAATTTTGACTGAACCAGAATCATACAACAGATAAGAGTACGACTCATCGGTTGACGACCGTTCTAGGTAGAGCACATCTCCCAACAAGGTCTACTAAAATTAGCGAAACGGGTCTCACATAGCCCTGATACTTATGAGTGTGCTTGAGACTGATAAAAATATTAGGACTTACAGGGGGGGAAGGGGAGAACTATGACACACACCTTCGAGGATTTGAAATATATAGTTCGATATATAAGGTACAGTAGAATTAAATTTTTTAATCTCGCTAGTTATAATATTTTGAGTGGTGGCTAACTTCAAGAGATAATTAAGAGGGTGTGTGGTTCAAAATAAAAGATGAAATTAGAACAGAAATCGAAATAAATATAAATAAAAAATGACACAATAAAATCTACCAATATATTTGGTTCAGAATAATAATCCAAATCATGATTCCTACTTTCAATATTTACAAAATTTTTATTATCAAAAAATAATTAAAATAAAAATAAAATTAAAATACAAACTATAAAAATAATTTAAAATTAGTGTTAAATATAAAATATATAGATACTATTTTAATAGTTTAAGCTTTTAGTGTACAATGATTGTTTCATAAAATTTTTCACATGGTATCAGATAAGTAGATCCTGAGTTTTCTCTCATTTAGTTAAGCCCATATTTTGAATCTATTAAAAAGTTTTGAGACGTGAGAGGTATATGACACCGTTCTTTCATAGGTTAAGCTTTTAGAGTATAATAGTTATTTCATATAAATTATCACAAGTTTACACCTCAAAATATAAAATTAAATTTATAATTTAAATTCAAACTAAAAGCTAAATATTAAAAATTTACACTAAAATAATAAATTGATAAGTCAAAATTTTAAATATAATTTTTTTAAAATTTTAAAATTTAAAATTTAAAATTGAGTGGAACAACAATTCAAAATATAGAATTAATTTTTGATTTTATTCAAATTCAAACTTACAATTAAATTTAAATTTATAGATCAAATTCAAAACACTTGATTGAATTTGTATTTTAATTAAATTTCTAAATCAAAATCTAGAATTAAAATTTTAATTTCTAAATTTAAATTTTAATTTAAAGTAAAAAATTAACTTAAATTCTAAATAAAAAATATATAATATAATTAAGATATTTTTATAAAGTGTATTATTTTCGTCTGGATTCAACTTCCAATTAAGCTGAATCAGAAAAACAGTGATCCGAAGATTCTCATTCACACAAAAATTAAAATCGGAATGAATCTCCTGCATACTAAACACCTACAAATGAATTTATTTATTTCGATTTTAATTTTTGGATGAAATTTCTGGATGAAAAATGAGTTATATATACAGAATCTTAATAAAATGCAACTAGTACCCAAATAAAGGAAATAAGAACACAAATTTATAGTGTTTCTCTGCAAAACATGCGTGCCTAAATATGCAGTTATAATGTTAGTATATATTGAGAACCACGTATACATGTAAAAAATAGAAAATAATAGAAAAAGAGATCAGTTGGATATGGTTTACTCTAAGATATATATATAAAATGAGGATCATGTTTGCATCATCAAGACTAGGAACAAATTAGATGGGTTTACCATCATTGCATGTGTTACAAAAAAATATATATATTACAAAATATTGTTGATATTAGATTACATATCTGATTAAAGTTTGTATAGTACATTAATAATTTTAGCTTTTAATTTAGACAGATCAAAAGATTGGAAAATTATAGAGCTAGTGGTGCTTTTATTAATTATTAAATAGCAAACAAATCAATGTCATCTAGATGCACTCGCCAGATACTTCCGGCTGGTTATTGGCTCCGATACCAAATGTAACGATCCGGCCCACTAGCAATAATAACTCGTTGGGCCTGGCTCCGATACCAAATGTAACGATCCGGCCCACTAGCAATAATAACTCGTTGGGCCCACACCACAGCCCAAAATACCTAAGCCCAATTATTATAACTAGTGTACATGTCCTCTTATATACCCAAACACATCCACATTCGCATCCGATGTGAGACTATTGGGGTGTCACAAGCAAGCTCTGGTAAAGAGAAATGCTTTTAGTCCCCCACTTTTGGCTATTCCAGAATTAAAGGTGCTGATGTGTTGGCATATAAATACGAAAAGATTAAAATTTAAAATTTAGAATATAATAATAATGCTTAAAATTTAATAATAATATTTAGAATTTAGTAATTAGTATTTATATTATAGGGATAATTGCCTGTGTATCCCTGAAATATGAAGAAATATCTGATTTACCCTTCTTATTTTTTTCTTTCCAATATACCCTTCATACGTTCCACCGTTATTAAAAATACTCCTACCGTTTCCCTTTGTTAAGTTAACTAATGTTAAACTAGAGTTAAATAATAATCGGAGTTGAAAACTATCAGATATACCTATTTTGTCCGGGTTTAGAGTTTAGGGTTTAGGGTTTAGAATTTTTTAGGGTTTTAGGGTTTAGGGTTTAGGATTTTAGGGTTTAGGGTTTAGGGTTTTTTAGGGTTCTAGGGTTCTAGGGTTTAGGGTTTAGGATTTAGGATTTTTTAGGGTTCTAGGGTTTAGGGTTTAGGGTTTTAGGATTTAGGGTTTAGGATTTTTTAGGGTTTTAGGGTTTAGGGTTTAGGGTTTTAGGGTTTTAGGGTTTAGGGGTTTAGGATTTTAGAGTTTAGGGTATATTTGAAAGGGCAAAATAGTAATTACAAACAGATAACGGCAGTTCCAAACGGTACACTAACAGAGTTTAACTTCATGGGTATTTTGGAAAGAAGTTGGAACGTAAGAAGGTTAGTTTTAATATTAGCCTTCTAAGAGGGGTAAATCTGAAAATAGGGAAATTTTTAGGGGTATGTAGAAAATTGCCCCTATATTATAATAATGATATTATCATATCATCAATAATACTATAGAAAATACTTGTGGGTACCTGTAAATTTCTCCTACTATTTTTCTTAATTTTTTTTTTTCCCAATTCTCTTGATTCAAAGTGATCATAAGCAAAAATTATGGTTAGTTCCATTCGATTTTGTAGTGTTTCTTGTAATCCAAACATAACTAATTCCCCAAATATAGTCAAATTAAAATAATTTACTTTAATTTGGTTAGGTGTTTATTAAATTCCCTCTTGTCTTATCGAAGCAATTATTATCCAAACGATAATATTATATATATATATATATATATATATATATATATATATATATATATATATATATATATATATATATATATATATATATATATATATATATATATATATATATTTTAAAAAATTATTATTTATTAGGGGCAATTTCCTACATATCTCTAAAAATTTTTCTGTTTTCAGATTTATCCCTCTTAGAATGCTAATATTAAAACTACCCTTCTTACGTTCCAACTTTTTTCCAAAATACCCCTGAAGTTAAACTCTGTTAGTGTACCGTTTGGAACTGCCGTTATCTGTGTGTAATTACTATTTTGCCCTTTCAAATATACCCTAAACCCTAAAACCCTAAACCCTAAAACCCTAAAATCCTAAACCCTAAACCCTAAAACCCTAAACCCTAAAATCCTAAAAAATCCTAAACCCTAAACCCTAAAATCCTAAACCCTAAACCCTAGAACCCTAAAAAACCCTAAACCCTAAACCCTAAAACCCTAAACCCTAAATCCTAAAATCCTAAAAAATCCTAAACCCTAAACCCTAAACCCTAAACCCGGGCAAAATAGGTATATCTGATAGTTTTCAACTCCGATTATTATTTAACTCTAGTTTAACCCTAGTTAACTTAACAAAAGGAAACGGTAGGGGTATTTTTAATAACGGTGGAACGTATGAAGGGTATATTGGAAAGAAAAAAATAAGAGGGGTAAATCAGATATTTCTTCATATTTCAGGGATACACAGACAATTATCCCTATTTATTATATCATCATTAAATTTAGTATGTTTTATTAATTAATTTTACTGTCAATATGACATATCTGAATTAATAATTAAACCAAAGTAAGTTAATATAATTTTGTTTATTGTATTAAAACAGTATAATAAAATTATACTATAGCGATACTTTTAAGTGTTTCTAAAATTTTAAAAAAATGTCGCTAGCAAAAATACCGACACTTATTGTTAGTGTTGCTATATGTGCCGTCACTAGGGTATATAGCGACACATTTTTATAATGTGTCCCAAAAATATGTCCCAATAACTTAATTTTCGATATAGATGGAACACTTATACAAAAATGTCACAAACATGTGTCCCTATAATTTAATTTTGTTGTAGTGAAATATACAACAACGATCAATATTACTGGTAAATTTAAAAAATGAGTGTAAATTTTATACCACTTTCACCTAAAAATTAAAAATTTACTTTAATTTTGTTAATTTTTTTTTCTTTCTAAATACTAAATATTAAAAAAATTTGTAAATCGAGGAGTGTGAATCATATGCCTCTTATTTAATTGTATAAATAGCAATTTCTCACAATACAATAAAAAAAGTAGGGTTATATAGAAATTTTTTTGCTTTTTTGGACATGATATAAGAATTAAGGCCTTGTGGGGGTATCTTTGCCTTTTTTTTCATATTATTTTTTTAATGTAAATATGTTAGCAGATTTTTTCTACTTTTGATTAAATTTTTTTAGAATTAACACATTATGTTATTCAAAATATTGATTTAATAAGAAACATATATTAATAATATTTAACTAGCATTTAATGAAAGAAAGTTGAGTGTGAAAAGATATTTCATTTAAAAAATATCAATTAAAAAACTTTAAAATAAGTGTTTATTTATTTATTTATTTATTTATTTATTTATTTATTTTGTTGCTACCAAACAAATTGGTAGATTTATGAATACACTGCAAGAACTCTATTATTATTCATTTGCAATCCAAATAAATTTATTAATTAAAAAATTTAATGAAACAACAACAAATACAAGCAATTCACAAGTCTCATTTCAACAATGTAATTAAACAATTTTTTTTTTTTTTTTTTTGTTTGAGAATTTGCTTGTCGAATTTTTTACGCTAATTATTAATTTTAAAAATTCGTGCTGTTAAAAATATACAACTAATTTATTTAAAGTATATAGACATAGCGTTTGCGGATTTCGATCGGATTCAACTTATCTGGACGTTAAGTTTATTGTTGGGCCTCTTGCCATTAGATCTATTGCGGATCGCAGTCCCACTTAATTTATTGGGCTCATCCAATTCAACTTATTAGTCTTCTGGATTTATTGTCACGGGACAAAAATTTGAATCTATTTTTAATCCATAAATAAATAGCCAGCACTTATTGTTGCACTCAGATTGTTTAATTTATTTTTTTATTGAACGAAACGGATAACGTGCTATTTTTTTCTAAAAAAAAATTAATTGTAACGATCCGATCGACTAGCAATAATAACTCGTTGGGTCCAAATTACAATTCAAAATATTTAAGTTCAGTTATTATTACCAGTATCCATATCTTTTTCGTTTAGATTTGACGTCTTCGTCAGCCCTGTCATCTAGACCCAGACCCAGCCAAGACTCGTCGTACACTTCCTGCTGATTATTGTCTCTGATACCAAATGTAACGATCCGACCCAGTTGAGCCCACAGTTTAAAATGCTTAAGCCTAATTATTATTACAAGTGTCTATGTTTCTTATATACTTAATTACAATTTCATTCTCATCTAATGTGACACTATTGAAATGTCATTATTGGAGTGTCACATTAACATAGTTAAAAAAAAAATGCTCCCACACCCTATCCATCCAATTAATGTGGATGTGAATGTGTTGAGAAGTTACTTCATAAATTATGAAGTGACCTTTTAAAAATTACTTTATTTTAAAATTAATGAAATATCGAATGTACACCATTTTATAGTGTACATATAATATTGCTCTAATTAAAAATACCCACAATTTTCTCTCTCTCTCTCTCTCTAAAAGTACCTAAGCACAGAAGATATATATATATAGATATAAGATAAGTGTACCCGACCCCATCCACCCCATCACACATGCAGAGTTATTAACAGATAAGGACACAATAATCTAATGATAAAGCCAATAAAAAAATAAAAAAAAATAAAAAAAAATCCATTCCAAATCCCTTCCACAAGGGGCATTATTGTCCGCGCCAGGTGTATAAGTACACTGCATACACTGCACATCAAAGACTCTACATTAGTATCTTAGCTACCACAAATTAGAATCTAACTCCATATATATATATATATATATATATATATATATATATATATATGTATATTATAACATTTAAAAGATTCATATATTTAAATTCATAGTTATTTTAGAAAAATTTATATAAATTAAACAATAGTCACTCACATTAGTAATCCTGATTTACAAAATTACGCGATATGTTTATTTTACACAGATAGACTTTTTAGATATTATAAATAATGTTTAGTGCGTATGACACTTTTTTTAATTTTTTTTCTATTAAAAATTTAGAAAAAAAAAGAAAAAAGAAAAAAAAAAAGGACAGATGCTCCCACAGAAATAAACAAACTCAGGTGGCGCTCAACCCCACACGGGGGCACACCTGAGTTGGCTGGCACGGCCTCCAACTACAGCCCGCATAAATTCCCAAGAATCACTCCCCACAGTCGTCTACCCCTTCCCTCTCCACTCCCTCGTCCTCACTCCAACCTTTCACAAATTTTTTATTTTTTATGTTTATTTTTTTATATTTTTACTGTTAATCCACTATCTCTTGAATAGTTGAATCCTTATCCCCCCATTTGTTGTCAATTTATAAAATATTAAAAATCATTCTCTCTGCAAGCTTAATTAATTAGATCCTGCTTAAATGCCAATATAATTTATTTATTTATTTTTTATTATTTTTTTTTTGTACGTTAATTTATCTTTATGCTATTTTTTATTATATACATTCAAATAAAATTAATAAAAAATTTGAGTTTGAATTCAATTATACTAATTTTTTGGATTTAACTTTTTACTATTCAGATGTTAGAAGTGAGTGAGAAAAGAACATGCATTCATGAGCAGCATGTTCTTTTTAACACCACTATCCTTTTTAATTTGTTAGTTTATTCCTACTTCCTCCGCAGCTCCCTCCTCCTCCTCCTCCTCCTCCTAACCTAGGCCTCTCCATTGACCAACACCCAGTTCCAGCAGTAATTAAGGAGAGCAGGAGATGAAGATACAGTGCGACGTGTGCGGCGGCGCGGCGGCGGCGACGGTGTTCTGCTGCGCAGACGAGGCCGCGCTGTGCGACGCTTGCGATCGGAGAGTCCACCACGCGAACAAGCTCGCGGGGAAGCACCGCAGATTCTCGCTGATCGATTCTCTGTCGTCGTCGTCGTCGTCGTCATCGTCTGGGTCTGGCAAAGCTGATCCGCTCTGCGACTTGTGCAAGGTGAGCGAAGGGAGGCTCTTTTTCGCAGTTTACGCACACGCCTTTCCTTTCGGATTGCTCGGAATGCAATTCAGTTAGTTTGTCTCGCAGGAGAGGCGCGGCTTCGTGCTCTGCCAGGAGGACCGGGCGATCGTGTGCCGCGACTGCGACGACATGATACACAGCGCGAACGAGCTCACGATGAAGCACAACCGGTTCCTCCTCGCCGGAGTCCGGCTCTCCGCGGCTCCGGTTACTTCCTCCTCCTCTTCGTCTTCTTCGGAGTCTAATTCTAGATCTCCGGGCGACAACAAGCTTGCGGGCGATACAAATAGTAAAAGTAGCACGGTTAATACCAGCATCTCAGAGTACCTCACCAAGGTTTGCCCCGGCTGGCACGTCGAGGACCTTCTTGTCGACGACGACGACGATACCGTTATAGGCGGCTTCTTGAAGGTACTGAACAATTCTACAGAAATAAGTACGTATAAAAGTGAGGTCAAACAGACACTAAATTTTAAATTCCGCCGGGGAATTGTACTGTGAAACTGATCGTCTCCTTTCAAAGTGCAGGAGAAAGAGCTAGTGGCTTTCCAGGGGGCGGATCTGGACGGCCGCCTGAGCTCTGCGGCGACGGAGATCCCCAAGTGGGTCCCACTGGTGCCCCAACTCCCGCCGCTTCCGCCGGAAATTCCCGCGATACCGAACGGCGGCGCCGGTGCCGTCGCGGTATCTTCGCAGTGGACGGGGCCGAAGGAGCTGAGCCCGAGCTACGGCGTAGCGGGGAGAGCCGGACGCGAGCGGTGGAGCGTCGACGACGCGGTGACGGTGCCTCAGATCTCTCAGGCTCCTTCCAGCAAGAGAACAAGAACACCTGTTTGGTACTACTGAGTTACTTACATATATGTTCTTTTCAATATCAAGAAACTTTTATATATTGTAGTGCATGGTTTTGCTACGGATGATGAGTTTGTTTTGGTTTCCTCCTTTTCCACTGTATAAACCCAGAGCCTCTTTTCTCTTATTAGCTAATGAAGCTTAATTAATTTGTTTTCTTGTTTGTGTACCATTTATAACATCTATCTTTGAACTTTAAATTAATGAGAGGATCAGATTTGTATAATAAGGAGAGAATAGAAGGAATTCTTTTTTTGATGAAATTCTTGTGGTGATTAAGGTCAAAGGGTTTTCCTAGCTCCATTATCTTGATTATATTTGAAAAATTAAAATCTCTAATCATCAAGATCTATCTATGAAATAGTAATATTTCAAATACCAAAACTTTACTTAAAATTGGGTAGTAATTTGTTTGCTTCTGTGTTTTTGTTAAAGAAAATGAGTGTAATTAAGGTGTGATTGTACAGAATTTGAAGTTAAGAAGAAAACGGAAAAAAAAAAAAGAGAAAGATATGAGTAGTAGCAAATTAACGAGATCTAAACTTGTGAATTTGAGTCTCCAATACTTGCACTCTGGGATATGAGAAATCAGAATATTATGAAAAGAGTTGCAGAAGGGAGTAGCAATTAAACTTAACTAATGATTGTGATTAAGATGTCTCTTCCCCTTTCTCACTTCCATGCAATTGACTGATGCGCCCCCCAAGTTGTAATAGCACTGTCATATCATTATTATTATTATTATTATTATTATTATTATTATTATTGTTGTTGTTTTGTTTCGAGTTAAAAAATTTTATTTTAAAATAAATTTAGTTTAAAATATAAAGTAATTAAATTTCGAATTCGAAATCTCAAATATTAATCATTAAATTTTGTATCATAATATTATTTTTTGGTAATAGTTTTTATTCTAAAATAGTACCAACCTTAATTATAGGTTACTTATAGGGCAATTACTGAAGGATCAAATGGCAACTAAGAGGGGGTGAATTAGTTGAAAAATTAAAACTCAAGTAAATTAAATCTAAGATAAGAATTGCACAACCAAATAAAAGAAATAAAAGAAAGAGAAGCAAACTCAAATGACACAGATGATTTATCCTGGTTCGGCCTTTCCGCCTACTCCAGTCCGGTCCTACTCTCCTCGAGGCACCGCTTTAATCACTATCACTTGGCCTTTTAAACAGGGCAAGACCAAAGCCTCTTACAATCACACTTTACAATAACCTCTCAATAAACCTCACAATTACAAAATAATAATTCAACCTTAGAGGTTTTCTCGATATCAAGTTGTATATCAAACAACAACCAAACCCCCTTTAAATACACTAGCCATCACATCAAAAAATGGAATAGAAGCATGATTAAAGATAATTGATATTATTTTGAATTTCAACCATATTTGTAAATGTATTTGAATTAATTCCAACATTATTTTGAATATGTTCCACATTTGCAAACCTCATTTGACATGTTACCAAATTTGAAAAGATCATTTGAAATTATACCACAAATATAAAACCATTTTGAATTCATACCAAACTTATAAAAAATTATTTATACCATATTTCAAACTTTTTGAAAAATATACCATAATAAAATCACATTTGAATTTATACCATATATCAAACTTCTTTCATACCATATTAAAAATAATAGCTAATTTTAGCTTAAGCTCAAATCAAACCCATGTGATGGATTTGTCAAGACGATTCGGTTGACCGGCTCAAATCCGATGAAATAGCAAAGAAGTCCTTCAAAGCAATGTTGTGGCACTTGTATCCAATTTGGTACAATTTGATCTTGTCTAGACCATTGACAATTGAATTGATAATTTACCTTTGATCTAATCCGGTTCGGCTTACGTCATTTCAAATCCAATTAAAACCTGAAAATACTAAAAGCAAATCTAAAATTTATTTGTTATCATCAAAAATATTATTCGATAAAATCCAACAATCTCCCCCTTTTTGATGATGACAAATAATTTGAAAAGGTGATAAAAAAAAATAAATAAACTCCCCCTCAAAATAAGCCAAAAAAAAACATTCAAAAAGAAATAACTGAGGTAACCTTTTCTTCTCCCCCTATTTGGAATCATTCAAAAAGAAATTAAAAATGAGAAGAGAAGAAAAAAAATTACATAAAAATCATATAATTTAAAAAACTAAATAGAGAAAAAATCCAACAATTATAATGTCTCAATATCTAACATTCCTATTTCTCTGCGAAAGTAATCAATTTTTTCAAAATTAAGTGGCTTTGTAAAAATATCGGTCAATTGCCGATCTGTTTCAACAAATTCTAAAAACACATTTTGTTTGTTTACATGATCTCGTAAAAAGTGATGCCTTAAATCAATATGTTTAGTTCTACCATGTTGAATAGGATTTTTAGAAATATTGATTGCACTAGTATTATCACATCGAATAGGAGTATTAAAATATTGAAATCCAAAATCTCTTAGAGTTTGTTGCATCCACAAAATTTGAGCACAACAACTTCCGGCAGCTATATATTCAGCTTCGGCCGTTGAAAGTGCTATAGAATTTTGCTTTTTGGATGACCAGGATACAAGTGAATGTCCTAAAAATTGACAGGATCCGCTTGTACTCTTTCGATCGACTTTACAACCTGCAAAGTCGGCATCGGTATAACCGATTAAATCAAAAGAGTCTATCCTAGGGTACCACAAACCTAGGGTTAAAGTACCCTTAATGTAGCGAATTATCCTTTTAACCGCAATTAAATGCGATTCTTTAGGATTCGCTTGAAACGAGCACAAAGACAAACTGAAAACATAATATCGGGTCGACTAGCAGTTAAATATAATAAACTACCTATCATACCTCTGTACAACTTAGTGTCAACCGATTTGCCTGATTCGTCCTTGTCTAATTTTGTTGTTGTACACATCGGAGTGTTGGTAGGTTTTACATTGTCCATCCCGAATCGCTTAATGAGATCACGAGCATATTTTGTTTGACTTAGAAAAATTCCTTCATGCGTTTGTTTTATTTGAAGCCCAAGAAAATAGTTCAGCTCGCCAACCATACTCATTTCAAACTCATCCTGCATCATCTTAGAAAAGTCTTTGCACAAAACTTCATTAGTAGCACCAAAAATAATATCGTCCACATAAATTTGAACAATTAGAAAATCATCATTAAAATGTTTAATAAACAATGTGGTGTCAACTTTACCGATCCTAAATTTTTTTGAAATTAAAAATGAGCTTAGTCTTTCATATCAAGCTCGTGGTGCTTGTTTTAAACCATAAAGTGCTTTAGAGAGTTTAAAAACATAATTTTGAAAAGTGTGATTTTCGAATCCGGGTGGTTGTTCAACATAAACCTCTTCATTAATATAGCCATTTAAAAATGCACTCTTTACATCCATTTGAAATAATTTTATATTTTTAAAAGAAGCAAAGGCGAGTAAAATTCGAATAGCTTCAAGTCGTGCCACCGGTGCAAAAGTTTCGTCAAAATCTATTCCCTCTTGTTGGTTGAAACCTTGAGCCACTAATCTGGCTTTGTTTCGAACCACGACACCATCTTCATTTTTCTTGTTTCGAAAAACCCATTTCGTACCAATTACGGGATGGTCAACGGGTCTTTCTACAAGGGTCCAAACTTGGTTTCTTTCAAATTGATTCAATTCCTCTTGCATAGCAATGACCCAATTTTCATCATTGCATGCTTCATCGAGATTTTGAGGCTCAATTTGTGAAAGAAAAGCCAAGTTGTTGCAAATTTCTCTAACGGAGGCTCTAGTGTGTATACCATCTGATAAATCACCGATAATTTGATCAAGCGGATGAGAGGACTTATGCTTCCAATATTTTGGAATGACTTCACCATCTATAGATGGTTTTACACCTTCTTTAGATACGATTTCAGCACCATTTTGTGATGATTCATTATTTTTTGTGACAGATTGAATAAAAGTACTACTCATCATCTTTTTCAATTCATCGATTTCTTCATCATTGGAGTTCACTCCAACGTTAGATTCATTAAACATAATATGCATGCTCTCTTCTACTACTAAAGTGCGCCGATTATAAATACGGTATGCTTTACTAGTAGTTGAGTACCCTAGAAATATACCTTCATCAGATTTTGCATCAAATTTTCCCCGATAGTCCTTAGTATTTAAAATAAAACACTTACAACCAAAAACACGAAAATATGAAATTTTAGGAGATTTTTCATTCCAAAGCTCATAAGGAGTTTTGTCCAAAATAGATCGAACAGAAACACGATTTAAAATATAACAAGCTGTATTTACTGCTTCGGCCCAAAAATAAGTAGGTAAATTATTTTCTAAAAGCATTGTACGGGCCATTTCTTGTAGGGTCCTATTTTTTCTCTCAACAACTCCATTTTGTTGAGGGGTTCTAGGAGCCGAAAATTCATGCTTAACACCATTCAAAGAACAAAATTCATCAAAATTTCGATTAGAAAATTCACCACCATGATCGCTTCTAATTTTTGAAACTTTCAAATCTTTTTCGTTTTGAACTCTTTTAATAAAAACTTTAAACGATTCAAAAGCTTCGTTTTTGTGTGACAAAAATAAAGTCCAAGTAAAACGAGTGAAATCATCAACGACCACGAAAACATAATTTTTGCCACCTAAACTAGTAACACTAATAGGACCAAATAAATCCATATGAAGAAGTTCTAATGGTCTATTAGTAGAAACAAAATTTTTAGGCTTAAAAAAGGACTTGACATGCTTTCCTCTAGCGCATGTGTCACAAAATCTATCTTTCGAGTAGTCAAGTTTAGGGAGACCCTTAACTAATTCTTTTCTCGAAAGTTTAGATACGACATCCATGCTTGCATGTCCTAGCCTCCGATGCCATAACCAAAAATCGTTATCCAAAACCGAAAAACAAATCTCTTTACTAGGAAAAATTTTGCTCAAAACGATTGTGTATACATTTCCAGTTCTACAACCTTTAAACATAATACAGTTTGAGTTAGAGTCAATTATGCTACAATGGGTTGACTCAAATTTAACAATCAATCCTTTGTCACATAGTTGACTAATACTCAACAAATTATGTTTAAGTCCTTCTACTAAATAAACATCATTAATTTTAAAACGATCGTTACCGATTGAGCCTTTTCCAATGATACTACCTTTGGAATTATTTCCAAAAGTTATGTCCCCGCCCTCTTCATATTCAAGCGACGATATGTTTGTTGGGTTGCCCGTCATATGCCTTGAGCAGCCGCTGTCTAAGTACCATTTGTCGCTTGATTTTGTCGAGTGCAGGCATACCTACAAAAAAATCAAGTTAAAGAGGGTACCCAAGTGGATTTTGGTCCACTGGTGTTAGAACCTTTCACCACCCAAACTTGTCTAAGTTTAAATTTATTCTTAAATTGACATTGGGTTATATGATGCCCTATTTTATTACAATAGGTGCATAACACTTTTTTATCACCATTTGAATATTTTGCAAATAGATTAAAAATATTTTTCTTTTGACTAGACTTGTGTTGATATCCAAGTCCGGTCTTATCCAAATAGGATCTTTGATTGCCCAATATCATATTTAGAACTTTAGTGCTACCGACAAATCTTTCTAGAGTGTTTCTTGATTCGATCAAGTCTCTCTTTAAAGATTCATTTTCAGTCTTAAATAAAATAGATTCTTTATGATTTTCACAACTATTTTTGGTCTCAACTTGCTTCTTTAATAAACTTAACTCATTTTTTAAAATTTTATTTTCAGATTGTAATAAGTTTGAATTTGAAATTAAAGATGTATTTTGTTTCTTTAAAGAAGCATATTTGGGGCCAAATTTTTGGAGATCATCATAAAGATCATAAAAAGCATCTAAAAGTTCATCGTAAGTTAGATCTTTTACCTCATCTTCAATGTTTGCCATAAAACAAAGATTCGAAGGTGCATCATCATATGTAAGGCTTAAGTTGGAGACCTCCTTATTTGATTCCTCATTGTCGGAGTCGCTGTCGTCACTCCAAGCGGCGGAGAAGGCTTTATTCTTCTTTTTCTCCTTTCGGGGAGACTTACTTTGATTTTGACAATCATAGCTCATGTGCCCGGTTTTGTTGCAATTGTAACATTTGACGTCCCTTTTAAAAAAGTTTGATCTACCATTACCTTTGCCGGGCCACCTAGCTCCGTGTTTTCTTTGTATGATATTCTTTAATTTTCTTGTAAGAAATGAGATCTCGTCGTCAGTGGCATTGTCGGAGTCGCCTCCATCTCCCTCGTTAGAGTTGAGTGCTATATTTTTTGTTTCAGGGTGAATGATGGAAGTAGAGGGCTCCGTCTTCAATCGCAACTCATAAGTCATAAGGGACCCTATGAGTTCCTCCAATGAAAATTTGTTGAGATCACGCGCTTCTTGAATGGCAGCCAACTTTGGTTCCCAAGGCCCATTTTGAGGAAAACTCCTGAGTATTTTTCTAACTAAATCTGCATCAGAAAAATCCTTTCCCAAAGCTTTTAATTTATTAGTAATATTTGTAAATCTAGTGTACATATCAGTAATACTTTCATTTGGTTGTACACAAAACATTTCATAATCACGCGTAAGCATATTTATCTTAGACTCTTTTACTTGACTTGTTCCCTCGTGAACAACAGCTAATTTGTCCCAAACTTCTTTTGCAGTTTTGCACGTAGAAATTCGGTTGAACTCGTTTGGATCGAGAGCACAATGAAGAGCGTTCATCGCTCTAGAGTTCAAATTAAATTTAGCCTTGTCCTCTACCTTCCACATGCTAGTTGCTATGGTAGGCTTGGTGTAGCCATTTTCTACAATATCCCAAAGATCAAAATCTAGGGATTGTAGAAAAATTTCCATCCGCACCTTCCAATAGTTGTAGTTACTCCCGGTAAAGAAAGGAGGACGGGAGATGGATTGACCTTCAATGTTACTATGAAAAGTTGCCATCTCACGAGACAGTTAGTCTGCAACAGTGAGACCTGCTCTCTGATACCAAATGAAGGGTCAAATGGCAACTAAGAGGGGGGGGTGAATTAGTTGAAAAATAAAAACTCAAGTAAATTAAATCTAAGATAAGAATTGCACAACCAAATAAAAGAAATAAAAGAAAGAGAAGCAAACTCAAATGACACAGATGATTTATCCTGGTTCGGCCTTTCCGCCTACTCCAGTCCGGTCCTACTCTCCTCGAGGCACCGCTTTAATCACTATCACTTGGCCTTTTAAACAGGGCAAGACCAAAGCCTCTTACAATCACACTTTACAATAACCTCTCAATAAACCTCACAATTACAAAATAATAATTCAACCTTAGAGTTTTTCTCGATATCAAGTTGTATATCAAACAACAACCAAACCCCCTTTAAATACACTAGCCATCACATCAAAAAATGGAATAGAAGCATGATTAAAGATAATTGATATTATTTTGAATTTCAACCATATTTGTAAATGTATTTGAATTAATTCCAACATTATTTTGAATATGTTCCACATTTGCAAACCTCATTTGACATGTTACTAAATTTGAAAAGATCATTTGAAATTATACCACAAATATAAAACCATTTTGAATTCATACCAAACTTATAAAAAATTATTTATACCATATTTCAAACTTTTTGAAAAATATACCATAATAAAATCACATTTGAATTTATACCATATATCAAACTTCTTTCATACCATATTAAAAATAATAGCTAATTTTAGTTTAAGCTCAAATCAAACCCATGTGATGGATTTGTCAAGACGATTCGGTTGACCGGCTCAAATCCGATGAAATAGCAAAGAAGTCCTTCAAAGCAATGTTGTGGCACTTATATCCAATTTGGTACAATTTGATCTTGTCTAGACCATTGACAATTGAATTGATAATTTACCTTTGATCTAATCCGGTTCGGCTTACGTCATTTCAAATCCAATTAAAACCTGAAAATACTAAAAGCAAATCTAAAATTTATTTGTTATCATCAAAAATATTATTCGATAAAATCCAACAATTACCACTGATACTATCCTATATATATATATATATATATATATATATATATATATATATATATATATATATATATATAGCTCAAACTATCATTTTTTATTTTTTATGTAATTCTTTTTTTTTTTTTTTTTTTTTTTTTTTAGAGAAAGTTAGTGTGCTATTCTTTCATTCAATTAGAAAATAAACTAAATCCTATAGTAAAACAACATGACTTCAAAGAAGACAAAAAAAAAAAAAACCTAAATGTAATAGAAGTTTTAAAAGTTAATTTTGTACGTGTTTCTTTTTTTTTCAAATATTTTTTGGTTCCACTCTAAACAAATAACCCATAAAAAAATGACGATTTTTACTAATTTTCTTCGCCCTGAGGTGCCACCCTTAAGGTTGCTCTCTTTTCATAACCTTTAAGCAGAATTACAACTACACAGAAATCGCTTATTAATAGTAACCCTTCCAACAGGAATATGATAATCGCACGACTTGGAAAGAGGTGGTCAACCATCTCGATCTCATCTTTACACGGAGCACACCATGTCTCAAAATTTTTACTTTTACTTTTTCACAAATTTTTTATGCAATTCATTAAATTTTTTAAAAAAGAATATAACAATATCTCGTATCAGAAATTAAGGCAATAAGAATACATCATTTGAACTAGTGTGGAGTTTCAAATTGAAGTTTCTTTATTATTTATAAAGATAAAAACATATCCAATGTATCTGTATTTGCTCTAAAATTTTTAATTTTGCTATACCATTTTTTAATTTATTTGATTTGAGAAAGTCTACGATATTTTGACTTTCAAATATAAATTAATTAATTATTTTAATAAATTTATGTTTACGAAAATTATATAAAGCGTACTGATTAAACCTATAAAAATAAATGAGACATTCAAAATTTTTAATCAATGTGTAGTTATCTCATAAAATCAAAATTTTAAAAAATTAAATAATTAATTCAAAATGATCTAAACTTAAGATAAGTTCTGAATATTTTTTTTTAATTTTTTTTTTTTTTTATTTACCCATATATTTTTCTCCTTTCTCTCTCACTACAAATCTCCACCTTACTCAACTAATAATTCACCTACACCTCACCTAGGCTTTGGAGCATCATCAATGATCTATCTTACCTTGTCAATGGCCCCTGTGGACATGTCCTCAACTTTTGATGGCATTAATAACCTGTGGCCCATCAGCATTAAAGTGTTCCCTTTCACAAAGTACTCCCTACCTACTACAATGCCCACATGCAAATTTGAGATCATCATTCTTCTGACGAACCCTTGTTTTTATTTATTTTCTTCACATTATTGGATTAGTTGGGATTAAGTTGTGGACCAATAATAACAAGGCAACATAAACAATGGCCCTCCCCAATCTCTTTTTTTTTTTTTTTTTTTTTTTTTTTTTTTTTTTTTTAAAGATGTTCTAGATAGATGGATCTAATCATTTGTAAGTTTTTTTTTTTTTTTTTTTGAAAAAAAAATAGTAAACTATCCGTTTCATTCATCGAAAGACTGAACTCAGCTATACGAGTGAGACAGCACAGATCTTTAAAAAGAACGCCAAAAAAAAAAAAAAAAAAAATCTTTTGCAATTGAATTATGCTGGGGGATTGTTGGGTGGAAGTAATAAACTATTAGAAGACCCAATCAATCAATTTTATTTTAAATTGAGAAAATTTTAAATATCACCCCCACCGTTTCATTCAGTGCTTTGTCGCTTTAGTATTTTATAGTTTAAAATATATCACTTTAATATTATATGATTTTATTGTTTTATTATTATTATTATTATTATTATTTTATTAAATCAGTAAGAAAGTTAAAATCACAAAATATAAAAATAAAAATTTGGTAAACAATGAGGTGTTAAAATGAATATTCGATAAACTACAAAAAAAAAAAAAAAAAAAAAAAAAAAAAAAAAGAAAAGGGAATTGAGGAGTTAAGGGAGGTGCCGATGAAAATTAGAGGCGTTAACAATTACGATTTGAGAGAAAATTAGTACATGTAGTTATATGTAGGGGTGTCAACGAGCCGAACGCGAGCGAACGAAAATTTGCTCTTGTTCGGCTTATTTAATAAACGAGCCGAATACGAGTTGGTTCGTTTAAATATCGAGCTAAAAAATTCGGCTCGTATTCGGTTCGTTTATTAACGAGCTGAACACGAGCTGACTCGCGAAAAACAAGTTTGATTTTTATTCCTACTATTAGGTGTAAAGTTGAAAAAAAATTTAAAAATTAAAATTTTAATCTAATAAATAAATTCACAAAAAATGATAGCCTAAAATGTAAATAATAAAGTTTATATATATATATATATATATATATATATATATATATATATATATATATATATATATATATATATATATATATAGCGTAGGGCTACTATATTCTCATAATTTTCTCACCCTTGGACGAAGGAATGTGCGGTTAGTATGATAGTGGCCCCCCTAGGATTTACTAGGTTGTTGGAAAAATAATAAAAATCTTAGGAACTATTATAATCCTAACCGCACATTTCTTCATCCAATGAATGAAAACTTATAAGTACAAACAAATTTTACTCATAAAAGTATAGTAGCCGGACCTATATATATATATATATATATATATATATATATATATATATATATATATATATATATATATATATATAGTAGTGCTAGGTGTACACCCCCAAATGGGGTGTACATTCTACACCCACCCATCCTAGGATGGGTATCCATCCACTCGTCACTCGATGTGACGAGTGGAATTCACCCACCCCTAGGATGGGTCACTCGATGTGACGAGTGGAATTCACCCACCCCTAGGATGGGTCCTAGGATGGGTATCCATCCACTCGTCACTCGATGTGACGAGTGGAATTCACCCACCCCAACTCGTCACTCGATGTGACGAGTGGAATTCACCCACCCCTAGGATGGGGTGGGTGTAAGATGTACACCCCATTTGGGGTGTACATCTAGTATTTTCCATATATATATATATATATATATATATATATATATATATATATATATATATATATATATATATTTGAGCTGTTATGGAGCCAAACACGAGTGGTTCGTGTTCGACTCGTTTATTAAACGAGTTGAAAAATTCAGCTCGTGCTCGACTTGTTTACTAAACGAACGATTCGATCTCGAACTCATTTTGAACCGAACACGAACTGGAGCAAGCAGGATTGCCATTACATGTTACAAAGGATGGATTAAGCGGTTTCTGTTGAAACTTGTACTGCAGTGAAAAACGGGATTGTGATTTAGAAGCCAAAATTAGTATTGTACAATTGGAAGCAGTTTTGTTTGATTAATACCTAAGAAGATTCTTCTATATGTAAGCAAATTCTCATTTAGTATTTTAAGTGTCACATTTCACACAACACTTGGTTGAACAGCAGCATCAGGCAAATACCACAAACAATCCAACTCAAAATTTTATATGATAAGAAGCATGCATGTTCATCATAATTATTATTATATATATATAGATTCAAATTCTGCGACGATCCAAAGACCCAAAAAAAGAAAAAAAGGAATATATTTTTTTTTTTTAATAAAATTACATTATATGATAAATAAATAAATAAATTAACTATGTTTTGTGTTAGAGGTGGAGGAGAGGGTCTTCTGGTAGGCGTCGAGGTCTTCGTAGTAGACGTCCCAAATGCACCGCACGCAACCGCTGCCGCAGCAGTCCCCAGGAAGCGGCTTCTCCGGGGGCTGGGGCTGCAGCTGCTTCTCCTTCTCCTTCTCCTTCTCCTTCTCCTTCGCGGGGGATTTCCCCTTCTCTTTCTCTTTCTCTTTCTCTTTCTCTTTCTCTTTCTCCTCCTCCTCCCACTGCTCCTCCTCCTCTTTTTTGTTATCGGATGGGGATCCCATGATCGGCGAATTCGTGGCGGCGGAGAGGAGACGCGGATGGTGGCGGAAGCAGCCGCGGCGGCGGAGAGGGAGAACGAAAGGGAGGCGAACGAAGACGACGGCGGCGGCGGCGGCGGCGACGATCTCGCGGCGGATTGGGGGGTCGGCGGCGGCGGCGCACCAACGCGGAGTGATGGCTCGCATAAAGGGAGGGAAGAGGAGAAGAGAGGAGAGGGGAAGAGAAGATAAGAGAGAGATCGAGGTCGAGGTCGTCGTCGTCGTCGTCGTCCTGGTGGGTGGCGGTGGATTGATTTTTTTTTTTTTTTTTTTTTTTTTTTTGGTTTGAAACCCTAGAAATTGTTGGATGTGCTTCGCCCACTAAATAACTGCCACGCGGTTTGGTTTGGCCAAAGAGTTTGAATTAAAATAAGATTTGCCCACTACCAATATTTTAGACTTATTTAATATTTTCAACTAAATTTATTTAAAAAATAAATAATATATTATTTATTTTTTTTAAAAAAAATATATTTAGATTGCATTTAAAGTCTACTTATTTAATATTTTCAGCTAAATTTATTTAAAAAATAAATAAAATAAATAATATGTTATTATTAAGTTTTAAAAAAAAAAAATATATTTAGGCTGTATTTAGTTCCACTACAAATAAAAACGGTATATTCTTATAATTTTAATATAAATAAAAATAAGATGTACTTCGTTAAAATTAAGTTATTTTTTTCTTAAAATTTTTTTAAAAAATAGCGTTTGAATAGTTAAATAAAAATATCAAAAATAAGAGTAATTATAATTTTAAAATAATAATATTTTATTTAATTAATTAATATAAATATATTAATTAAATAATAATTTAAATTATTCATTATAATAAAATTATACTATAACAACACTATTAAGTGTTGCTAAAAACTAAAAAAAATACTGCTAGAAAAAATACCGACACTTGCCGTCGCTAGTGTGTATAACGATACATTATTATAATGTATCCAAAAAATATATTCCTATAATCTAATTTTGAATATAGATGGACTATAAATGGGACACTTGCAAAAAAGTGTCACAAACATGTATCCCTATAACCTAATTTTGTTGTAGTAATTTAATTAACTATATAAAATAATTAATAATAAGTATGGTGAATTAATAATTTAATTAATCATAAATAATTTAATAATTTAATAAATTAATTAGTTAATTATTTAATAGTTAGATAATAAGTTAATAAAATAATTAAATTAGTCAAAATATTAGATTATTTAAAGAGTTAATATAATAATTAAAATTATATTTATTTAGTTAAATTTATTCTCAAGTAGAAATAATTTTGTTTCAGAAATCAGTGTAGAATAACAATTTCAGACTTATACCAGTTTGTTCCAGAATTAGGAGAATGGTTGTTTCAATCAATGACCAAACGCGATTGGAAAAAAAGGTTGGAACAAGATATTATTCCAGATCTTGTTTCCCCCACCAAACACCGGCTTAGAGAAGAACAATATTACAAAGAATAGCAATACTATACATACATTTCAAAAAAGGTATATAATATACTGAGTAGAATTACTATAATCTTATGAGTATAGATCCCTTTGTACTTATAAGTTGTTTTTGATGATGAAATTTTCGAATCGACGATCCATACCGTTAAATATAATCTAAAGCATGTAAAAGATTTTAAAAATAAACTTCATAATTTTTTGAAATTATAATAATATTCATCAAGTGAGTATAAAATAAACGGTCAAAATTGAACAACCTAATAAAAACAATATCGGAGTTATTGATCTTTATCTAGATAATGAATATAATCTTCTATAAAAAATTCAACAAATTTCAATTCTTTTATATCGGTAAACCAATAAATATCCTATATCGATCGTTAAAAATTATCAATTTAAATTTTTTTTGGTCGTAAGGTAAATAATATAAAAAAATTATGATATTTTATTTTTAAAACTTTGAAATACTCTAATTTATATTTAACGATATGATTCGTCGATTCAGAAGCTCTATTATAAAAAATAACTTATAAATACGAAGGCGATTGTACTCATAAGAGTATAATAGCCAGACTGGTCATAATATGCATTCCATCTATCATAAGGCAAAATATTAATGTGACTAACATAGACCATCCCATTTTAGAATGGATTAAGCCTCAAATGTAACCCTTTTTTAAGTGTACACATCAAAAGTGTGTACAAGAAGTTTTTTTTTTTTAAGAAAATAGTATTATACATAGAGATAATTTCTAATATATTTTTTAAAATATTAAAATTATCTAATCAAAATGTTTTTATTGATTTTTAAAAAAACTTTATTTTTTTCTTTTTTCAAATTCTTAGAATTTACTTATTGGGATTTAAAAAAATTAGAAGGATATTTTGATAATTTTAAAATAAATTTAAAAATTTAAATAGTAATGTAGGATAAATAAGAAAAAGTCCCTTGTACATATAGCTCTTGTGAGTGTTTGTGTTATTTTTCTGTACTAGATTATATTATATATTTTTAAGACATCATTATAAATTATATTTATTAAGGAAAATGCTATGTGTACATTCTTTTCGGGGTGTACATCATACATCTCATCCATCTAAGGGTGGGGGTGTGATGATGGGTCACTTGATGTGACCCGTAAAAAGTATCGTCACTATTAAAATGGTGGAGGTGTATGATGTACACCCCTTCGGGGTGTACAGATAGCATTACTCATTTATTAATCTCCATATTGTATTTTAAATTTATTTTTATTTTTATATTTTATACTATTTCTTTTTGTAAATATTACCAAACTTTTTTTTTCTGCCAATATCTACATTACGGCTAACAAATCTATTATTTAGACAAAATTTAACAATTTTATAAAATAGTACTAATTAAATAATAAAAAAATATAAAATAATTTTTTATAATAGATTCATTAAAAATTTCAATCAAGTTATTTTCAATTGCTTTTTGGTTATTTTTATATATTTATATATTTTTTATGTCAAAATGAGTTGAATATATGTTAGTTTAATCAATATTTCTTTAATAATATTTTTAATAAAATTATAAATTTATTGCTTGTTGGGTATGGAGTGACAAAAAAAAAAAACTAAAGTAAGGTACAACCTTTGAAAAAAAAATATTATATTATAAAAAATAAAATAAATCTATAAAATACAATATAATATAATTTAATTAAGCTTTAAATATTACATGCATAAGCTTATTCGTACAAAGTGATGACCTAAAATACTTCTAGATATATCAATTTATCAGATGATTGATGGGGTATTTGAATCCACGATCAAACATCAATAAATATGATATACATCTCATAAACTTTTCAAAAACCAAATTTTATAAATTTTTAATATTATTTCTCTATTATTTAAATAATTTCAAAATTAATAAATTTGAAAGGCCTATATAGAAAGTGTATTTAAGACTATTTAATTATTAAGTAAATTTTTTTAAAAATATTATAAAATTCGATTTTTAAAATATTCATTTAATAGTTTTGACCATGGAGATGCTATCATTAAAAAGAATGCGCAAGCATCAAGAGATTGATATTTTTAAGAGTATTTTTGGATTCATCAAATTTTATCAAATTCAGTCATGCCTCATTCTTCGATGAAGTTCTGAGGGAAAAAAAAGGGATCCAAATTTAGGTATTGTGACCTTGTTGGAAACGGCAGGTTTGTTCTCTAGCTAATGATAGGAACTTTCCACCTAATACGTATTCAAATGCCCTAGAAAAGGTCTATGCTTCCTTTCCTTAATAACTTAATTTTTAGGAAAACATTATGAAAATAGAGTGAAAGGTATTGCTGAGTGTGTAACCTAACTAACATGGAACTTCACTCCATTACTCAAAAATGCCAAGCAAACTTTGTAGTTGAAATATATGTTGCTATGAAGAGAGAGAGAGAGAGAGAGAGAGAGAGAGAGAGAGAGAGAGAGAGAGAGAGAGAGAGTCAAATTGTTAATTGTTATTGAATAAAGCAATTGGATTTAGATTTTAAAACATAGCTTAAGCTTTTTGATTTAAAATAATTATTTCATATTATTTAATATAAAAATATCATTCAACTTATGTTTCTTTAAAATATAATTATTTTATATTATTTAATATAATATGAGAGTTGGAGATCCCGAGTTTTAACTTTTCAATTTTCTTTCAGTTTTAATTAAATTCACGTCCCCCGAATGTATTAGAAAAGTCTCCGGCCAAAATGCATTGAGACGGTTGAGTATAAAAACATAAAAAACACCTTTCCGTGGCCGTTAAGTTTTTGAAGGAAAAAAAAAAAAAAAAAAAATTGTTTCATATTATTTAACCATTGTTAATTGCAATATTTAGCAAATTCCGAATGTGGTACTAAGCATTTAAATTTTCAAACACAATTAAATCATTATTGTTAGATCGTTGACATTAATCGTTTATTCCAAAATTTTGAACTATTAAAAATACGTAATCAATTCACTTAAAGCGTACAGACACAACACCCACAAGTCTCGAGCGAATTTAATCTACCTGAACGTTAGTTCTATTGTTTGGTCTCTTACCGTTAAATCTATTGTGGACCGCAATCCCATTCAACATTTTAGACCCACGCAACTCAACTTATTAGCCTCATCGATCTATTGTCACGGAGTAGAAAGTTAAACCTATTTTTACCACATAAATAAATAACCAACAACTATCAACAAACAAGGACCTCAAACCTCAAACCTTTCATTGAATTCCTCTATTAGATGTGAGATGTAGATATCCACCTGATCACCAATCAGCAACAATTGAGACTTTTCCTTTACAAAAGGAGGATTTGTTTTGCTTACATGTACACATATTACACAAATATTCTTGTTAGATTCAACAGATTACAAGGACATGCAAAAAGATAGGATCTATGAACTACAAAGGTAATGAAGAAGAAAGGAGAAGATTAGAACCAAATCAGAGCCAAAAAGAGAGTCTGCAGAAACCCTCGACTCGCATTCAACTTTCCGCATCATCTTCCGTCACATAAGGTTCAAAAAGAGTTGCACTGGGTTTGGGATCATATTGCAGTATATCAGCAGCCCTCTCAAATTCCTCCCTCAAAATTTTGACAGTGTGTTTGTCGACTACACGACCGAGATCGTGCGAGGTTTCGAATGGATCTTCAATGCATATCAGGTGGCGATCGTTTCCCACACGAGTTGTCCACCACTTCTCTCGTTTGCTAATCAAGAAGCATAATCATAAGCATTAGAAATTTGTCAAGCAGAAGAGGATACATGAACTGCTTAATTAGCTAATAATAATAAAAAAAGAAATCATTCACTTCATTAGGAACTTGCAGAATAATAACTAACGGAATCTTGTGCAATATCTGCATTATGTGGAACACTAGGGTCTAATAGAAACCTGATGTTGAAAGTGTCTAAAAGGAGAAACTACAGACACAAGAAATAGCCTAAATTAAGTGAAATTCCTCTCTTAAGTTATTTTCGTTGAAGCACGCCAACCTATCAGACCTACCGTACAAACCTGCACAATACACAGTAAAGACCTAAAGCTATAGGCATTTATTATTATAAAGAAACTAGCAATTCGGCACAGAGTTTACAGTACATGCTCAACGATATACATGTTTAAAACTTGCCCTTTAATCTTTCCTTGGAGCAACAAAGGATATCTTTAAACATATGGCTCGTCAATGGTTGGGATTGTCCTCACAGATCAACACCTACTACCCTTCATAACTACAAAGTCGATTTATTGCGAGTTCCAACTTATCGATTTATCATGTCGGAAGATCATCTGAGCAAGCAAGTTATTTTACTGCAACTCTCAAAAACATGTCTCAATAGTTAAAAAGAAGAGAAATCTTAGAGGTAAAAGGTTGGACATAGATTGCTATAAAGGCAAGTTTAAATGTAACTTTTCTACAAGAGCAATGCTATTGGTACGCCCCAAAGTGGATTGTACATCTTACACCTTCATCACCAAGGGCCATCAGTTCTCTACTTGTTACATCAACCTTTTTTTTTTTATTAAAAACTATTTGGATTTTTGTAAACCCTAAGATAGGGGGGGGTGTAAGATCTCCACCCCCCTTTTGGGGTGTACAAGTAGAATTTCCCTTTCTACAACAAGAGAACTTGCAGAAATGAGATCATATTAGACAGGTATCTTGTACGTCTCTGCTTGCTGGTGACGCATGATCCAACATTATAAGAATGCCATAGAAACAGGAGTGAAAGATAAGAGAGCACAACATATCTTTACCTAATAATGCTCCCTGTTCGAACAGATATAACGTCATTTTTGTAGTCATGTTTGTACGCCCAGTAATGAAAAAATGCCCAAAGCAATTGTGCTATACTTTCCTTATTTTTAGCACCAAAATTGCTGAGTTCTTGAACTTGATCAAAGTAATTACATTCAACACCATCAATAGTCAATGTGTATGTTGCATCCATTTCCTGGGTCATGGAATTGCAACATTAGTTTGAAATAAGATCATGAATAAAGCATCTATACATGTATAAAGGCCGTCCATGAAGAGGTTCTCAAGCTTCTTTCTCTTAAGAGGAAAATTTTATTTGTGCAGTATCATGATGTAATTATTGAACTTGCTTTTGAAACTGATTTCAAATGCAACTTTACAATAAAAAATAAACTTTAAAATAACCATCAGGCAACCTAAATTAATATTTTCTAAATGTTCAAGGTATTGACTTTTTGGGGTCATGAATTAAGCCACATTTTACCAGTTACTTCCAAATTGCAACCATGTTCTCCAAGAAATTTATAGTCTCAAAAGGCTATCATGTAGCGACAGTTATCTTTAACTAGTAGTAATGAAATAAATTTCCTTGAGGGATCAACAATAAAGAAACAGGAAGAAGCAAAAGTGAAGAAAGAAACAACAACAGGCAAAATTGGAGAAGGCAAAGAGGAGAACAAGAAAGGAGAAAGGTACAAACACACCAAAGCAATGCCCAATATTCAATAAATGTAAAGGGCAGTAAATTACACACCTGTAAACAAGGTAGAATAGCAGGTTTGCACTGTTGTAGAAAGTGAATGCACATAATCACATATCTGAAAGATGATATAGAAGAAAATATGATCATATTCCAAGCAAACAAGTTTCTAGTATGTGGAAGAGCTATAAATGAGCATCAGGTAACTCACGTGTAACTAGAAAGAGTCCCTCGATATGTTTCATTGATGTCCCGTGATTTGGCCCAGTGTTTCACAATAAGAACCAATTGATGTAACCTGTCGTCTATCTGGGCATAATCCTTAAGGAGCTTTGTATTGGCAACAGCCAAAAGATTATTTATGCATATATCACAAGAAATACCAGTTACTGGATCTGTCATCCTCACAATAGGAACTCTAGCATTGGTGATTGCCTGTGCGAATAATTTCACTAAGTAAATAGTTGGCAAGAAATGATCTTCAAAAATATAAATGCATTAATAAAAACCTACAAAATAAAATTTATATTCTATAGGAATTTCAAAATACATGAAGTCAAGATTGGTATTTTCCTCTCTAAAGAGGAGAAAGTAGGTAGAGAAGTGAATTAGTACTTGCATTTACAGTTAATACCAGTCCACTCACTTCACCATTTCTCAACTACATGACCTAGGGTTATATTTTTTTAAAAAAAATTATGTTCAGATGAAAAAAGTTTGATCATCCTGTTAGCAATAATCAAATAATCAGTGACTAATGTAACAGAATGAACAGAGTGTTAAATAAGCACCTACCAACAATAGTAATCTAGTTGGACTATCCTTGGGGACAATGCCTATCAACCTGAAAGAAATTCAAGTTTTGAACACTATGCTACTAGAGAGAGAGAGAAAAAAAAAAGAGAAAAGACTATGATATAAACATCAGACACAGAGAAATAGAAGAAGCAATACTGTAAAAAGTGGGGAGAAGATTGGTCCAACTGCATGGGTTAGGTGCTTAAAGGAGCTTAACCAGAATGGTAACTAGATGCATGAGAAATGCACGAGAACACACAAGAAAAAAAAAAGAGAAAAGAATGTGTCATCGCTTCATTTCTATTGAAAAAGAAGAGATAATGCAAACATGAGGTTTCAGATAATGTGATAGCTTTAACACTCGATTTGGTATATAACACATGATATGATACACGAAGCATATGTGCTACAAACTTACAATACATGATATGCAACAAACAAACACAAACGATAGTACCCCGATATAGAACAATAATAATCTAACAGCTTCAATACATAAAACCAGCATAAAAATTAAACATAGATGCCAATCTTAAAGCAAAAAAATTTGGCGAATCCTCCGAGTAAATGCATGTAAAATGGATCTCAGGACATACCTGCACATTTTGAAAATTATTCAACTTCATAATATTTGCTACTTTGAGCAGTATGTTGTGATTGCTAGCGGTGCTATCATCAATTGCAATGCATATATCAACGTCACTATTTGAGAACCCGAAGGTATTACCCCACGAACCATAGAGGTGCAGCTGAGCTTCAGGCCACTCTTTGTTGAGTGATTTTGCCAGTAAGGATAGGAGACGCTCTTGATTAGCCTTTTCGTCTTCTGCCGGTATTAGGGTTTCATATACAGAAAGGAAAGAAGGCGTGTAAGTCTCAACGTCACGATGGCATTCTCTTTGGCCTTTGCGTGCTCTTGTTTGCAAGCTTGATACTTTGTGGCCTCTAAGAGAATCTGATCTTAATCCCTGTGGACAAAATCTTAATGTACTTTTTAAGAAAAATAAGGTAAAATTGGAGACTTGCAAAAGCTGTAGAATAAGATCATAAGCCATCCTCATTAATGGAAATATACTCAAGATGAATTAGGCTCGATGAGCCTTTATTTTCACCAGTATTATGGTCGAAAAGCAGGCGATAAATCAACCCAACTTTAGCCTTTTTATGTATCTTAATTTCTTTGGCGACTAACCGAAAAGTCAGAAAACTTTTGTGCTTGCTTATAAAAATGATCTTCTAGTAGGTAACGGAAATTTGTTCTACAATGTTATAACTTGAACACAGCACTATATAGGTCTACAATGGAGATCGGCTTCCTTTTCTTCCGTAGATCAATGGGGTGGTACGCTAGTGGAGCTAAAAATGAGACCCTGAAGAGGAAACCACCTATTGATAACTCCAAATAAGTAGGATTTGTACACTTGTGGAGACAAATTGAGACCCTGAAGCCAACCCATTAATGACTCCAAATAAAAAGAATTGAATGGAAAAGAACAGGAGTCATATAGTAATTTCCTACTGCCAACCAAGTATTATGGAGAAATTAATTACAGGGCATCAGAAACCAACAAAAAGAATTTTACTGATAGAAAGCAGATTAAAATTACCTTCCCCCTCCAACCTTTGGAGCTTATTTCCATCTTTCTGCAAATAAGATCAACATTAAGCTTCAAAGAATCTATCATTTTTTCTTCTAGAGCATCATCCTCTTGATGAGCACCTTTTCTTTCTCCCGCGGCATCCGACAGCAAACTATCAACAGATTCTTCACAATCGCCCTCTGAACAAGACCCATTGTTGTTACATTCACTATCAAACTCATCACCATTGCATTCCAATTCACAATTACCAACTCTCTTCCCCTTCAAAGGAACAGGAACCCACTCCTTCCTCGCCTTCGGCTTGTTTTCGCGGGGGGCGATCGTCGCCGCCGGAGTCCACTCGTGTCGTCGTCGGGCCCGATCGTCCGCACCCCATCTCCTCGCACCACGGTCGTGGTAACGCTCGATCGGAGCGCATTGCCGCCGCGGCATTCGCGTCTCCTCCCTTCGGCTCCCGCCAAAACCACAGAGATCGCCTTCCCCGCCGCCGCCGCTTCCCCCGGCCCTGATCCCGTTCTCGCCCCACCCACCACTCGCGCTCCTCTCTCCTTGGACGCGAGAAATCGCCGCCGCATCTCGCTGCCGAAGCCCCGGATTCGGCAACGGCGGAGGCGGAGGAGACGGAGGAGACGGAGGAGACGGAGGAAGCAGCGCCCCGGGCTGAAACCGCCATGAGAGCGGAAGCGCGTCGGGGAAAGCCGTCCGAGGGAGGACGACGACGCGGCGCTCCGCGGCCTCCTCCTCCACCTCCGGCGGCGGCGGTGGTGCCATCAGCTTGTGAGGAGGGACGAGGAAGCTGGAGGTGGCTGCGGAATTCTCCGGAGGCGGCGGAGCTGCGGCGGAGGAGGGCGAGGGTTGGGAATGGTAGTAGGGTTTTGAGAGAAGCTTGAGGAGGAGATCACTGCATGGGGGGTTATCGTCACCGCTCCCCGACATTTATAAGCTTCGATTCGAGTGACTGTGGCGGAGGTGGAGAGAGACCGTGACCGGAAACAGCCACTACGAGGGCAGAGAGTTCAAAAAGGAGGGAGGGGGAAAAGGGTATATATAAGTGTAGTCACATCGAAGTGACCAGTAGAGAAAGCCCCACCCTCCCTTGAATGGGTAGGATATGCATCATACATCCCATTTTGGGATGTATGGATAGTATTGTTAGGGAAAAAAAGAAAAGTAAAGACGAAAAGTGAGAAGGTTTTTATTTATTTATTTATTTATTTATTTAACTTTTGTGAGAGGTTTTTCTACTTTAAATGCCTTCGGTGGAATTGCATTGTTGATGCAAAAAATAATAAAAAAAAAATAATAATAATAATAAAAAAGAAAGTTGGAAAGTAAATTAAAAAGGAAAAAAAAAAAAGGCAAAAGACACACACGAATTTAAAAAGAGAAAAAAAAAAAAAAAGGCCAGTGTACAAAAAAACTAATCAGTTTTGATGGCCGCGGCGGGATTGGACGCAGCTTCGAAGAGCGCTTTGGCAGGTCTATGGCGACGGCGAGGAAGATGACTATGATAGAGGGTAAGGGAGAGGTTGTGAAAGAGAAAAAAAAAATTTATTTTTTATAGAAAATATTAAGAACCAAAAATGAAAGAAGAAAAATATGAAAATACACTGTTTTACACAAAAATTATACTATTTAAGATAAAAAATTATATTTTTTAATATGAGATTTACAATCTTCAAGTAAAATTTGTATTTTTAGACAAAAATTATACTATTTCTTCTCATCCTTTTTTTTTTTCGCTTTCTCATGCTTTTTTTGCGCCTATCCGAAGCCAGCGACATGCGATGGAGGTGGAGAAGAGCACGACGACGCCGGAGAAGAGGTAGTGGAGGCGGAGACGGTCTGCCTTGCCTCCGCCCTGTAGGGGGTGCCCTAGCACGAGTAAGGCCCCCTGCCTCGCCTTCGCTGCGCCCGTCAGTGGGGTGGAAGTGAAAGGCGGGGGTGCGCAAGGGTGCGCAAGAAGAGAGCAAAAGTACACTACCATAAAAAAAAATAAAAAAAAAGAAGAAAATGATGAGATTACACTGTTTTAGAAGAATTTTACATTGTTTAAAACAAAAGTCATACTTTTTAAAATAAAAATTATACTTTTTGGACGAAAATTATACTATGTAAAATAAGTGTTAAACTCTTTAGACAAAAATTGCACTATTTTTTTTTCTCCTCCTCTTCCTCCCCCTTTGTTTTATCGTGCTTCTTTTACGCTCATCTAGGGTTGGCAACACTCACGCCGGAGGCGGAGGAGAGCACAACGACGTCGAAAAAGAAGTTAGCGGAGGCGGCCCGCCTTGCCTTCGCTCTGCGAGGGTTGCGCGATTGCGCGCAGCCCACTCCCCCTCCGCCTTGCCTCACCTCCGCCCTCATCTACGCACGCGGACTCAGTGAAGGCAAGGCGGAGGTTCTCGCCTATGCTCGCGCACTTCTGACGGGGCGGAGGCAAGGTGGGGCCTCCTCCACCTCTGCCACACATCGTCAGCCCCAGATGGGAGTAGAAAAAGCACGAGAAAGCGAATAGGAAAGAAGAAGGAGATGAAAAAAAATAGTGCAATATTTATCCAAAGAATATAAATTTTGCCTAAAGAGTGTAACTCTCATTTCAATGAGTGCAATTTTTTATAAAAACTTGTAACTTTTGTTTAAAATAATACAAAATTTTTCTAAAATAGTGTAATTTTATTTTAACCATGCAATTTTATTTTTTTCTTTCTTCTTCTCTAGTTTTTTACTTTTCATGTAGAAAATATAAATATATTTTTTTATTTTTTATTTTTATTTTTTATTCTTCTTATTTATTTCTACTCTCTGTAATTTTTTTTTACTATCGCAGTCTCGCCCTTGCCCTCTACCAAAGTCACTGCCCTCGATTGAAGCACTTCTTGGAGAAGCACAGGCACATCTTCGTCCTTACCCTCACGGAGGACAGCGAGCACTGTTTCGGCCACAACCACATCGCCTTCATTTGCCTTCATTTGCTCCGCTCTCACCCACGCTCGCAATAGCATCGTTCTCCCTCGGCGTCGTCGGTGCTTGCACCAGCGAAAAAATAAAGTGGAGGAAGAGGAGGTGGTGCTATCATTATTAGCGTCGCGGAGGGCCGCGAGGCGGTGGAGGAGGGTTAAAGAGAAAAAAAAGAGAGAGAAAGAGAGAGAAAGGAGTAAAAATATTTTGATCAATTTTTTTAAAATTCAGGCTGAATATGTAAAAGTTAAAATAGTGGCCAATTTTTTTAAAATCTCAAAATTGATGAATTTTTTATACAAATTGACCAAAATAAAAAAATTCTATAAATATATTTTTATAGTGACATATATAATAATTGTCATTCAATTTAAAAATTTAAATTTACTAGGTCTGTATCTATTATATACACCAAGTTTTTATTTTTATTTATAATTAATTAATATAAAATTATTCGCATGTGATTTTTTAACTAAATTGTTTAAATAGGTTCTAAATAAATCTTTTTATTTGTTGTTTAGATTAATATTAAGATATAGAAATAACATGATATCCAAAATTATTCCCACAATTTTACAGAACGCTGATGGAAATTCAAATTTGACGTTTTAAAAGAAAATTACTATTTATACATTTTTTGGGAGTGTATATTATTTTATCATCAATTATATTAAGTTCATATGATTAGTAAAAAAAAATCACTCATTAAATAAAAAAGTATATGCTTTATAATCACTTTTTTAAAATATACAAATAGTATTACTCCAAATAAAATGCATGGCCAAAATTCAAAATGGTTATGTTACAGATAAAAAATAATAATTTGCAATGTTTTTAAGTGTATATGATGATTATGAAAAGAATAAAATTATTTTTAGCCATAAATACTCATTCTATTATTTAATTAGTTCTCAATTAAACTTGATCTTAATGCAACTAAACTAGCAAAAAAGTAATAAATAATTTATATTTATAATTTTTTTTAATCCTTTCTTGTTTTTTAATGTATGTTTTAATACTAGCTAAAAATTTTATTTTGAAACTAAGTCAAAATTTGAAGCATTTTTAATCTTCTCACAGAATACGTATAAAAGAGTATAGAAAAGTTTAGATCAACAAACCAAGTTCCAAAAAAAAATAAAAATTATTATTTCATACAAATTAAGAGAATAAAATTGGCAGATCAAAAACACACATGGCGAATATGAACAAAAAAAAAGATATCCACAAATTAATTGGAGCTTATTTCATGTATGCAGAATCCAAAATATTTAATTTTCCTTTACTCAAATCAAAACATGCTTTTAATGTGCATTTATGCGTTTCCAAAGATCACACAAATACTCTGCAGTTTGTTTAAATTCTTTCAAGTGTTCAGAATTTTTCTGATTCTTCATTTGAATCACACACCAATAATGAACGATTAATTAATGGGCCAATGAAAAGTTATCGTTTATTCATATGATATCAAATAAACTTTCCAAGCATCATACCATCTGGTTGAATCATCTAAAACTAGGATGTTTAATGGGGCAGCAAAAAAAAATGTAAATACATGAACTTTGGTAAGTACAGGAGAAAAAGAAAACCAGTTCTTTTCCTCACCAAGCTCTACAGTCCTTTTCTTTTTGTCTCAGAGAAAACAAAGTTAAGCTATTATGTAGCAACTAATCGTCCATTACAATGCTAATTCCATAGGTGTCCCATAGATGCCCCATTGCAAGCGTAGAGGAGTGCAGTAGTGGTGGAAAGGAAGATTAATTGCATTAACATCTTAGCATTGTCAATTTTCATTCAATTCTACAATGACAACAAATGAAACAAAGAGCATGCATCTTCAAAGAAAAAGGGCAATACGAAATGGGAAGAAAGAATACCTCGAATGAAGAGAGCAAAGGGAATAGGCCACCTGAACAGCAACTTTCTGCGGCTTTTTGCTTTGATCTCCAACCGAGAAACAATATCTTCTGAGGAACTGTCCGATTAGATCTATTTACTGAAGTCTATTCACTTAAGTTGCAGCCACGAACGTAAGGGTGATCGAACTTAATATACTTGGTCCAATACGGCCGGTACTTGGTCATTGCAAGCTCTAACCAAGGCTTCATATTCCCATTGTAGTGGACTACAGCAGCGTTGTCAATCTCCGACCGATCGATGCTAGGGTTATAACCCAGCCCAAGAACATGCCAAGACTTGTCTAGAGGATGAGTTAATTTGTAGAAGGTTAAGAGCCCCGGAGGAAGCGTTCCAAGTTTCCAGAGAACCCTGTCTTCATTCTTCAAAGGGAAACATTTAAAAAAAAAAAAAAGAATCTCACTACAGTTAAAAATTAGAAGTCAAAATCAAGTTTCACAATAATTATATGCAAGTGACAGTTCGCATCAGTTGAAACCGAAAAAGAAAGTGCATAACAACATAGGTACTAATTTGGTTACGAATCAAAATGCGTAACAAAATGAATATCCATAATCAAATTTAGCAATAATTATATACAAGTGCAGTGTGCATCTATGAAGAAAAAGTATATCCAATGGTTTGGTTAGGACTCAAATGAACAAGGTCACAACTAAGAGCTTAAAAAACGATGCTATAATGTTAACACAACAGGCTTATCTACTGCAAAGGATTTGTGATCTCCAAATAACATTTTTTTTTCTAAGTCAGGAATATATGACGTTTCTATAACATGTATGCGCAGATAATTCAATAAAATTCGAATTAACATACCATATTTTGCCACTTGTGGTAAATACCAGTGATATCCTTCTTCTTCCACTCCTTCAAATCGAAAATATTCATTCCATAGGCCCAACCACATGCGTTAGGATCGAAGTTCCGAGCAATGTGCGGGTTCGAGAAATTGAGATATTTGTCAAAACGGTGGAAACTCTCACCGCACGTCTCCACCGCACCGTTCACATTTCCCTTCAGATCTACAGACCACAATCCTGTCAAATCCTTCTGCACAACTATGTCATCATCAAGGAAAAGGATTTTATCCAACTTGGGATAAACCTGTGGGAGGTAGAACCTCAAATGGTTCAACATAGAGAGGTATTTAGGGTTTCGATATTTTAGATTAGAAGAACCGGCTGAGAGAGTCGTAGGATGATCAGCCTTAAAATAATACTCTTTCATAGCAGCAGACTCGAGCTGTCTAAGAACTGGGCAGTAGGAAGAGTTCAACCATTTGAATTCATCCACATTTTCAACATGAATGGTCGCCTTTCCAGGTGGGTTCAAAAGGAACCACATGTTCATGGCTCCGAAGTTCAATTTATCTGTCACAAGGTGAAATACATGCTTCTCCGGCTCCTGTAATTTAAGCAAAATTAATCAGGAAGGGATTTTGACATATATATATATATATATATATATATATATATATATATATATATATATATATATATCCCTGCAATATATTTATTTATGAATATGCCCCTATCAAGTCTGAATTTTAATACATAATTGTCAAGAGTGCAACTTCTTAAAAAACTGCCCTTGTCTTTAAGTAGGGAAGTAATCCAACTCATTGAGCAAAAGGTTGCTTTGTATTAGAAAAATTTTCTTATAGATGGGTCTTTTATTAAATATAGAGATATCCATATAAGAATTCAAGTTTCTCAAAGGAAGTATGTGAAAATATCAGGTTTTGATAAATTTTAATTTGCAGGGATGTGCGTTAATGCTTCAAAATGTAGACTCACAGAAAGTACAACAGAGCTACCTTTGCATTCATGATAGTTGAGTTGACAACAACTGATGCAGCCAAAACATTGTCAGAGAAGAGTGCGTAATGGTAAAGGTCTGGATTTTCCAAGTTCTCACTCCTCGGAAACTTCCTTTTCTCTCGAGGGAGGAGGTAATAGTCTATTGTTAAGCGCATTGATAAGCAGTGAATCCCATTGGGAATTGTCTTTGCAGCCAATTGACTTAAGAACGTGCTCTGTTTCTTCAAGCTCCTGACCTGCTCGTCTGCTGACTGAAGCATTGCTCTTAATTTCTGGGTTATTGCTTTGCAATCGTACAGTTCTTCTCTTCCTTTTGATAATACTTGACCCATTGCTTTGATTCTCTCAGGGGCACTGCAGATTAGATGGAAAACAGAAAACAGTTAAGATAGAAAAGATTATAAGTAGCAGAAGGGTTTTATTTGGTGATTATAGTATAGGAATGTTACTTTGATCCATCACAATGTCCCGATTATCGTGATTTTCAAGATACTATATTCCACCTAGAAGGTGATGTATTATATTGGTAAAATTTGGGATTACCTCTTCCTTACTACTTTGAGAACAATGTGAATTAAATACTTGCCTGTGATGGAGGTCAGCATCAGCATTAGCCTCTCCAACTGCACGCTGGCTTTCCTTGAGCCGGATCAATAGTTCTTGATAAAGGTCAAGCTTGTTCTTCGACTTTGCAATTACAGAGTAGACCCTCGCCATGATCATTTGGTCCCGCATTAACCTAACTGTTGAGTCAGAATTCTCGTTCTCGTTGTCCCGCCTCCAGATACTGTATTTCCCAAGTATAGCAGAATCCACTGCCTTTGAGCGTTCAATGGCGGCATTTTCAAGCTTAACTAATGCTTCATCGTCCTGTTGAACCAACTCCATTGCCCGTTTTTCTCGCCTTTTCTCTCTCAATTTCTACAACAATATTATGATAATGTATCAAAACTAATAGCAAGTGCATAGATTAGCGCAACGATAGACAGATGTGTGAACCAAGGTTAAAAAAAAAAAAACATAAATGGCGGATTGCCACTTATTGGGCTGAATCACAAAAAACAATCAAACTTCTTGTGTAGTCCCATCTTGATCCTAACTATTTTAACAGTTATGATTTAGGTCCCTAGCCTTCGCATTTCGTTGAAATCTTACCCTTTCGATTAATTTCTTCATGAAACTGGACAAAGATATCCATATAATAATTATCAAATTGCCATCTAAGTGAATTTTAAGCGTCTCATATGGCAATACATGGGCATTCCTATCCAATTCAACTGAGATGGTTAATAAAAAGGATAAGATTGCAAAATAATTTGAAGATTAGGGGCTCAACTGCAGCTATCTAAGGTTGGCTTGCAGAACTGAGACTTCAAAAAAGGTTGGAGACCCCTGAAGCAATGTACCCAGTTATTTCACTCAATGATAATGTTATACACATTAAAGATTGAAATATCTTGAGAAGGATTAAAGAAGCAACTTCCCCAATTATTTTACTCAATGATTATGTTATATACTTTCAAAGGTTCAAATATGTTAAGAACGATTAAAAAGCACTCTGAAATGTAATAGAAGAACTCATGGGCAAAGTAAGAGAGCAGAAGTGAAGAAAAATGAGTGGGTGATTACCCTTCGAGCAGCTATTGCCGGTGTATCTGGAAGCTGTTGTCCATCTGCATATAGAAAACCATTCAGTTGTTTGCTTATCTTCTGACCAGATTATGCTAAACTATACTCAAAACAAAGCTTCAAGTATTTCCATACCAGAATCATCATTAACCTCTTTATCTAACACATGTAAGTCACCACCTGCAGCATTATTTTCCAATTTGCCTTTCACATCCTTGTGTGCAGCATCTGATGCTGTTTGAAGAGGCTTCAAGAAGTCAAAGAAGAAAGGCACATTCTCACAACTAGATGGCACGAAAACATAAGTCTCGGGGGACAAAAGTAAATTGTTACCTCTGGCAAAGTCACATTATTTTCATCAGCATCAGCATTAGCACCATTAAGCCCTTCTATTTTCCATGAAGAAGAGACACGGTTCTTTCTGAAAAAGTCGAGACTCCATGGCTCTAACTCATCTCGACCAGCAGCAATTGAGCCAATTAACTGACAACAGAATGGCATGACATGATAATAAGCATCAGAAAGTTGGTAATGTCATCAAGGTCGTATATCAGGAAATCAACTCCCATGCTAGGTGATTGAAATCTAGCCAACATTCAAGTAAACTAAAATTGCTATTTACAACTAAATTTGAGTGTAACTTCTCTATACAGTGTGTTTATGTGTACACAGAAAATATATAGTAAAGGCCATGCATGTATCCATCAATAGCAAACCCACCAGTAATACAACAAAGCCTAAATCTGTGAGCACATATTTCATGAATGCTATATAGAATAAAATTTGAGAAGAAAACTAAAGAAAAATTGTTTAGCAAGGAACTCTGGTAACCTCTTTAGTAAGCACAGATTTCAGTTCTTGGATGGCTGGCTGCTCTCTCCAATCCACAACCTGCAAGGCATTTTTAGATACGGCATTAACAATATTATAATAACAATAAGATGAACAAAAATAAGAAAAAAAAAATGCATAGGCTATTAGGCCCTAAAGATAGAATGTAGCTAAGTATCTTCATAGGCAGATAACCTGTTTGCCAGCAGAGTCAGCACTGCCTCTTTGATCTGCATGAAGAGAAAGAAGATTAGCACATATATGAATATATGACTCAACTAATGCAATTTCTTCCATGCAAAGAAATGAAATCTATGAATGACTAGCTATTTTGGCATATAAACAGTCAAATTAACCACTACCAGAAAGACTATTTTGCGACAATTAACATTCCAAGCATGTTTAATTCTGCTGCTTATTAATCATGCCCCCATCGAAAGGCCGACAAATTAGCCACTACCAGTTCACTCGTTTGATAACTAGCAACAATCATCTATTGCAAACGCATTACATACTCCTTAACTTATTTTTCATTTTTTTTTTCGTTTTTGATGTCAAAATGTATGCAATGTTAGTGTCATCCTTGCTAAAATCCTAACTTTCCAGCAGCAAAAAACATTCCAATAACGCAGCAAACAAACATAAAACAATTAACACCGGATCATAGAAGAGAGGAACAAGGATCCCTTCGCAGATCCACCAAACGAAGCACCTGCATGATCCTTATAGAGTCCAATCGATCTCACCCAAGGGATCCTGATTTGAAGCCAATCAAAACACCTAAACCCTAGATCAAAGAGTAAAGCAATAAATCGCACGAACATACCCGGCGAGATTTGGGTGCGAACCCCATTCTTCACCACCAGGACGAGGAATGGGGCGAGAACGAAGAGGAAGAGGAGAAGCACGAGCGGCGGAGCAAACCCCCCGCCGCCGCCGCCGCGATTCCTCGCGCTCCCCTGGGACGAAGAGACTCGCTTCGGATGAGGCATTGGATTTGGGGGCGATGGGGATTGATCCGAACCCTAGATCGCGAGAGAGGAGAGGAGAGGAGGAGATGAGAAAATGCAAAAAAAAAAAAAAAATTTAAAAATTTTAAAAATTAAAAAATTTACCCGCAGGGAATAGTGTGAGTGAACGGTTCTCGGAATGTTTACAAAGTGAGTGGCGAAATGGGAGGGATGAGTGGATTGGTGGAGAGGGTGAGAAAAAGATAAAAGAACAACAATAATATAAAAAAAATAATAAAAAAATAGTTTATATCTCTTTCTAAATTTTAAATTAATTTTTATATATTGCACTAAATTTTGAGCTATATTACTTATACACTCATTTTTAAATGTATATCTCATATTTTATTCATTCAAAAATAAAGTGTAGTTCACTTCGAAGTGATCACCGATTTAGAGATGTGTGGAGTGTAAGATATACACCGATTTAGAGATGTACATCTAGCATTTTTTTCTAAATTTTAAGCTAAATTATAGAAAATTTCTATAAAATTTTGTTTTTTTAATTTATCTCGACTTTTAAAAATCTGCATTTTGTCCCTCCTAATTACAAAATTATGCGCTTATCTTCCTCCCATCATTAAGTGGTTGAAGAGTTATGCTGTTGATGAGCAAGTTCCAGCTCCAATGACTGCAGCGATAATATTACAATAAAAAAAAATTTCAACGAAACAGAATTTCGAATTTATCCTTGTATATTTCAGAATAATTAGTTATTCTAATAATAACAAAAAATATTTCTAAATATATTTATTTATTTATTTTTTTGAGAGAAAGGTAGCATGCTACCTGATTAGTTTATTTTTAAAATAATCTTAACTGGAAATGTGAAGCAATTAAGTTTCGAACTCGGACCTCGGATATCTAGCTGAAAATGTAAAGTAATTAGGCTTCGAACTCGATTTTCGGGTATCAACCAAACACAGCCTAAGATTTAAAAATATACAATACATATTAGCTAGTGTTGTTTGGCTGTTAAATTTTACTCTTAAAATAATCAAACTGGTGCAAAAAATAGTAAATTTAAAATTACTTTGAAATTTATAATTTATGATCCAATTCTACACAGAATAATAAGAAAACATAATAAAAATATTAACTATAATTAAACTTTTATTTTTAAGCGTAGAATTGTTATTTTATAGATGAAAATCAATGAAGAGTGAAATATTTTCAAACATATATATGTAACTTTAAAAAAATATATTTTATAATTAAAATTTTGTAAGGATAAATATTTAATTTTATTGTTATGTAGGGCACATATCCAACTAATTTTATTATTGAGGTCAAAATTATCACGACATAGAATGCGTTACGATCAAGTTAGAAGGTGACACGTGGCGTAACCTATCGGCTGAAAATATTAGCCGATAGAAGAAGGAGCCGACGAAAGGTGGTCACATCTTGACCAAGGCTGACTCCGGTTGGTTGCAAATCGTCGTTTGTCTCAGCCAAATGACGACAAGGACATGAAATCAGGATCGAGAATTGGTTGCTTGAGCCGATAAGGAGTGTATGCGAATACAAAAGAAAAGATTCTAAAGAAAGTAGGTACAAGATTTCGGGCGCGGATCACGCAACTAACGCGAGATTGGCAAGCAGCACCCTGCAATAATGAACGCCGCGGATCACACCTTGGCGCGCAAATTTTGGAGATGAACGTGGACGGAAAAGAGCTACTATCCAACCAAGAAGAATCAACTCAGAATGAAATAGTTGAGAGATACACGATGATTTCCCTTAAACTACGATATATACTGTTGTCTACATGGTTCGGACAAGTATAAATAAACGAACCATCGAAGAAAAAGGGGTCCTGCAATCTCGTAAGCCAGTGACTACCCCTAATATTTAATACCTTCAATACTTGCATCTACAGCTTTTCTAGATAGATTTTCATACTAGCATTTACCGCTTTCCCTTACAGCTTTCCTTTACAGCTGTTGAGACCAAAATTTTTGCCACAGTAGGAGATGACATGTGGTGTATATCTTCAGCTAAAAGACATTAGTCGACTAAAGAATGAGTCAACAAAGAGAGACATGCGTCTCGATTTAGACCGGTCTCAGTCGCGTAAGAGTGTAGCACGTGACATACGCCAGTCGGTCAAAGGCATCAACCGACAGGAAAAGCGGCTGAAACAAGGAGATACTCGCCTCATCCGAAATCGACTTCGACTGAAGACGAAAACCAGACCGCCCAGTTTAGCGACGAGGAAGGCGAAGTCAGAGTCAATTCTCGGCTATTCAAGCCAAAGAAGGAAAGTTTCGAAAGGAAAGAGCGCGAGATCGAGGTGCGAATCTCATAACTGACTCCAGAAACGGCAAGCGGCTCCCAGCATTAGAAAGTGTCGAAGATCACGCTTCGGCGCGTCGATAAGGGGATAAATTTGGACGAAAAAAGACTACCATCATATTTGAGAAAGTTCGGGTCAAAAAGAAGTAGTTGAGGATTTCTTGATAATTTTCCCCAAATCACGCCAATTATTTCAAATCGGCGATTATACGTATGGTTCGGGAGTGTATAAATACCCGAACTATCGAAGAAGAAGGGGTCTTGCAATCTCATAAGCCAGGACCACCCCCTGCTTTTTCATATCTTTCATATCTGCATTTACCGCATTTCCTAGGAGTAGGCTTACTGTTAATTGGCTACCTGTTACCCTTATAACCCCTTTTTTAATCAATACCAATTCGTAATCAGTTCCTTAGCCGTGTCAAATTATTGTCTTTATTATCTGGTTCAGCTACTCTAGGCCGGACTCAGCCTCTTTCTATCTCCATATCCCGATTCGCCTAATCTAAACCGGACGATTGCGAGAGTTTAAGTGAGAAGAACCCGGCCGAGCGGATTCCTCTTCGGCCCGATCGCTTGATCCCTTGGCACGCAGCACATCACATCCAGAGGGTCAACCGAACCACGGGGCCGATCGACGACTGACATTTTAGGCCTCAACAATCTTTTGGCATGCCTGGTGGGACCCTCAGGTAACTCTTACCTTCTCTTGCCGTTATAATGTCAGAGGACAACAACTTGAACCTCAGCAACGTCGGACACGCGGATAACCCACCACCGACACTACCAGAGGTTCTGGAGACCAGCGGAAGGTCGGCTCCAAAGGAGTTGACCTTAGCTCAGATATTCGAGCAAATGGCCCGAATGCTGGACAACAAAGAGAGGACCCAAGAGTCCCTCGGCAAAAATAGCCGGGCACAGGACGCCCGGTTCAACTCAGTGTTGGTCGTGGTAACGACTACGAAGGAAAATGTGGCTCGATTCGGGCAAACGATGTCCCATAAAGAGCCATACAGTGGAGAGTACGTCTCCACGGCACCCCAGCAATTGTCGATGCAATCGATCACGATGGCGTCGGTAATGCCGACAGTGCAACCACAAGTTGCACCACCGGCGGCTACTTATCAAGCGGCACAGCCGCTAGGGGCAGTACAGCCGCAGATTACCCCATACCAGGCGGGGACTTGGCCGATGGGGCAGAACATCGGCCATTAATCAGAGAGTTATTGGGGGATTCCTCCGCCTTCTCCACCGCCGTTCGTCCGGCCTCAAGCTGGGGGCAGGATCAGCGGATAGGTACCTCTGCAGGGACCGATTCAGTACCAGGTGGGCCATGGTGGGCCGCCGCTTCCACAGGCGCAAATGGCAGCCTCGACACCTCAAACCGGGCCCACCGAATGTCAAGCGCATCAGGTTGGCCACCTCCACCAGCATCGCCGGCAGCTCCGATACCTCAGGCTGAGCTCGCCAAAAGGGCTGGGGGGCAGGAATGTCGGGCAAGTCCTTTCGCAGGCACCACTCGAGAATCAAGCCGGCCAATACGGGCCACCACCTCCACCGGCACAACCGGCGACCCCAGCATCTCTAGTGGGGCTCGTCGATATCCACGCCCATGTGGAGGAAATCATCCGAAATACCTTCGGCACATAGGCCAGGCCGGCAATTCGGCCAATGTTCAGGTCTCCGTATCATGCTCATATAGATACGGACTATATGTATCTGGCCAATTGGAAGATGCCGAAATTTGACAAGTTCTCAAGCGAGGAGAATGAAAATACGGTTGAGCACATCGCTCGATTCACGGTCCAATGCCGAGAGGCAGTCGGAAGCCCATTCCTGAAAATGAGTCTTTTTAGCACGTCGTTAACAAATACGACGTTCTTGTGGTACACCAACCTACCTCACAACTCTGTCAGGACTAGGACGAGCTCGAGGCGAAGTTCCACGAGCAGTTTTATCGGGTTGTGCCTGAGTCTTCGTTTGTCGATTTAGCATCACTTTGGCAGAATGTCGATGAATCGGCTGAAAAATTCCTCAACCGTTTCAAGGCGGCGAGGAATCGTTGTTTTGTGATGATGCCCAAGGCCGAGTTCACCAAAATAGCTTTCAACGGCATGCACTTCAAGATCCGAGATCATTTCGAGGGTCGATACTTCTCCAATCTTTTTGACTTGGGGGTTAGAATTGCTCAATATGAGCAATTCCAGAAAAGTAATAAAGAGGAGCGGCTGAAATGGGGTCACGGACAGGATTGGAAGAGTCCGAAGGAGCATAACGTCTCCTTCGTAGAACGAAGTTCGGCTTACGAAGAGCCGAGCGGAGAAAGCGAAGATGGATCTTCGGCCGACGAGGCCGAAGTATGCGCAGCTGAAATGATACCAGGCCGTGAACCTTACATCTGCCAGATTCTTAAGCCGAATAAGGCCCGAGATCTTAAGACTCGGGCATCGGCTAACGCCTTTACATTCGACACGTCCAAGACCGATCAAATATTCGATCGGTTATACAAGAATGGTCGAATCAAGCTACAGGGGGGTCAGAATCAAGCTCCAGAGGGGTCAGACAATTCCTCCTTACGAGGAGCTCAGGAGGTGAAAATACTGCAAGTGGCACCACTCTTGGAGCCACCGGACAGGCGAATACTTCACGTTTAAGAAGCAGATTCAGAAAAAGCTCGATGAGGGTCGGCTTACCTTTGCCAACCAAGAGCAGAAAGAAATGGAGGTCGATACTAACCCTTTTCCTCCGCAGATTAACATGATCAACTCCAAGGGAAAGAAGCCGATGCACGGGCCCGAGTCCCCAGCGAAGGAGAAATCGGTTCGGAACATGTTTCGGCTTTGCATTCGCTACAATACCGAAATGACGGAGTAAGATTGGGATGCCCTCCTCACCGGCATGCCCGAGGAGGTGAAAAGGTGGTTTGCCTTCATCAGCGAAGGCGCACACCACCACGACCACCGGCCGAATTCAAGTTCGACCGAAAGGTCTAGCAAGCGGTCTCCGAAGAAGATGACAAGAAAGAAGAGGAGGATTCCCTCATCCAGAGAGTCCTGCGGGATTGCCACGGCCGAGAGCGGCCAAGGCCGACCCAGTCGACCGAGAGGGGCCACGGGTCCCACAACAGCACCAAGGCCCCCACCTGGGCTTCACCGACAGCCGGGTCCAAAGGGCACCCCGCAGATCCTTCGGCCAACAGGCTGAAAGAGGACCGGCGTACGGGCCTTCGCAACATCCAGTACGGGTCGGGCCCCACTAGAGGCTCGGACCGCTAAGGGCACAAAAATGGCGTCACACTAGAAGTTTTAAATGCTCTAAAGTCATATTTCACGGTATGAATTGTTGATTCGAAAATTCTATCATTGAAAATAATTTATAAGTATAAAATCATACTTATAAGAATATAGAAGCCGAACTTTATATATATATATATATATATATATATATATATATATATATATATATATATATATATATATATATATATATATATATATATATATAGCTAGGCTGGAATACTATTAATAGTACCAAGTTATTGGTACTATTAAGTTTTTAACCGTTAAATTAAAAGATGTGTGGTTGAGATGATAGTGGGCCCCTTGGGTTTAATAGGTGGTTGGGGAAATAGTAAAATCTAACGGATGAAAATAATTAAAAGATTTGATCTAAGGGTAGAAAACTTGATAGCACCAAATACTTGGTACTATCGATAGTATAGTAGCCGGACTATATATATATATATATATATATATATATATATATATATACACACACACACACTATTTGGATCTTAATTCAACTCAGATCTAAAAAAAATTATATTTTATAAATTTTATAGGTTAAGATTTTAATTTTTTAGTTTTTTTTTAAAAATTTATCCAATAATTGACCATCTTATTTTATTGTTCGCGAGCTAATTCGTGTTTGGCTCATTTATAAACGAGTCGAACACGAGCTGAATTTTTTAGTTCGATGTTTTGACGAGTCAGCTCGTGTTTAAATAAGCAGAACATAAATTGACCCTTACTCGTTCGTGTTCGACTCATTGACACCCTACATATAAAAAATTTACCTACAAATATTTTCTCAAAATAATAAATTATACAAATATTAGAAATTATTATTTTATTCGCACATTTATATATCCAGTGCACTACATTTAATCATTTACGAGAGAATTTTTCTTTTGAGTTAAAAATGAAAGTAAGTTGTTATTGATTGGATGTAGGAGATTGTGAATGAGTCAAAAAAATTATTGTTTATTAGGAAATAAATAAGTAAATAAATAAATAAATAAATAAATAAATAAATAAATAAATAAAACTAGAGTTGAGCACCTACTTGATTTGACAGGTGATGACTTTTTAAGACAGGAAGTGTAAACTAATAAGAAAAAAAATTTGAACGGTGTTAGAGAGAGTTGTTTGAATTAGGTGATTTAATGTTGACATAATCCATGAAAATGAAGCAAAGTCATTTTCATTAAAATTTGAGTTGAAACAAAAAAAAAAAAAATTAACTTTCAAGAAATTCAACTTTAATTAAAGCATTAAATTCCCATTCCAATTTCAGTTTTTTCAACAACAACCACTCAAAAACAATAAATCATCTCTGACAAAAAAAAAAAAAAAAAAAAAATTCTTGTTTTGGAATTATCATTTAATTTCTATTTTTTTATCATAGCTATTTTTACAAATTTTTCATTTACTATTTTATAAAAATAACTATAATTACGAAGAAAAAATATTATCCCACGTAAAGTCGAAGAACATTTCATTTGCTAAATCCGCATATGAAAATCATGCTATTCAAACTTTTCATATGCTAAATCAAAGCAGAACTAGCACTACTCAATTTTTATCCTCATGCATCACAGAACATTTCATTAAACAGCATAGCAAAACTTAATCATAATTAAGCATTAAGTGCCCGTTTGGATTCGGAAATAGGAGGGATATTCCTCTTATTTTTCCAAACGTATCAGGAATCAATCGTTATAGTTTGTTCCGGTACAACTAGAATAAGTAAGAATTACTGTTCTCACTCTTCCCAACCACCTTCTTACTTTTTCCTTAAATACCCTCCCACAACTACCGAGGCACCATCTCTCAACTCATTATTACATAATAAAGTTTGAGGGTAAAAAAATAATTTATCTCAATTAAAATTCTTTATTTTTCTTATTCCTTATTTTCATACTAAATACAAAATCTCTTATCACTGAAACCATCCCAAACGTTTTTTTATACTAGTTCCTTATTTTATATTTATTTCTGAAATAGCTAGTTATGTCTTATCCCGTTACCAAACGGGCCGTAAAGATAAGCACAAACTATTTTAGGGTAACAAAATTAATTGAAAAATAACAGAAAAAATAATTTTTTATTCCATAGTTGGAAAATGACAGAAAAAAAAAAAAAATTTAACTTCTTTATTCCATAGTTGTTGGTAGATTGAAACATCACAAAACAGTTGTCTAACCATGATGGGTTTTTCTAATAGAAATTAAGCAATATTTTTTATAGTAGAAAAGTTTAAGATTGCTTTTTCCATTGGGCAAGTTTTGGCCCTGTTAGGATAGGAGAGATGTAACTGACCAGGTTGTCTTTTTTTGTGAATTAAGTTGTCTATTAATCCACTCTTCAGCATCTGGTCTTACTTCTATCAGCTCCTTTAGAGACTTATCAAATTTTCGGATCTGTCTTTGTGTAGCGATTGTTTTAAGTTTGTTCATCAATGATTTGTCACGAAAATGGCTAAAAAAATTAGTGGCAAAGTGTCTCATACAGAAACGGTGATAAGCAAATGGCTCTACCCAACCGCAGTATTGATTGCTCATTGTTTTCAGTATACCTGCATGACGATCAGAAATAACACATAATTCATGACGATCGGTAATATACTCTCTAATACAAGCCATAAACCATTCCCAACTGCTATTATTTTCACCCTCAACAACTGCAAAAGCAAGCGGAAATAATTGGTCGTTAGCGTCAGGAGCAATAACAATAAGCATTGTGCCTTTATATTTTCTATATAAAAATGTGCCGTCTATACTAATCACCGGTCTACAATACTTAAAACCTTCAATTGATGCACCAAATGCCCAAAAAACACGTTTAAATACTTCCTTCCCGGGCTCGGTGCTTGGTTCTGTAACCCACTTAACAACTGTTCCTGGATTAGATTCTTGCAATGCCGCCATAAATAGTGGTAGTGCAGCGTATGATTCTTTCCACCCTCCAAAAAGTAGTTCAATTGCTTTTCTTTTTGCAAGCCATGCCTTCTTATAAGATATCTCATAATTATAAGAAGATTTTATATTCTCAATAATTGCGGCTGGACTCAAGTTAAGCTGCTTTCTTACCATTCCTACTATATGATGCGCGACTACAATAGAATCTAATTGTCTATGGTCACGATCAATTAAGGCATTTACACAAGTATGAGGGCCTGTTAAGGTCTTAATCTTAAAGTAGTCTTTGTTTTTAGGAATGCTAGCACGAAGACTCCATTTGCATTCTGGGGCAAACTTGCACTTCATTGATAATAGCTTAGTGCTAGAATGATCAATTATAATCTCCCTGTGTTGTTGTAAGGAGAATATTTTCACAGTATGTTGTAATGAGTGTTTATCAGAAAATTGTTGGCCTTTATACAACTCATAGTTACCCGTTTCTGATGTAGATTGTGTTGCAAAATTTTCTACTACTGCATTATCAATCCACTGAATATCCTCAAACTCAGTTGCTGTAGCTGCTCGAGGTGCTATAGGACTATCTGGCTCTTCTAATCTATCAATATCGAGTTCTTCGTCGTTATCAGTAGTTAACTCATTATTTACACAAGCACCGTCATAAAGTTGATTTCTATTCTCATTTGCTATTATATCATACATTAGGCCTATATTAGTATTTCCTAACAATTCGGTAGCCTCATAATTTTCCTGTTCATTATCATTATTCTCATGATTTGACGTAGCAATTTCAGAATATGGGAATGATAATGGTTGAGATGGTCCTTCGCCAATATTTTGTGAACTAAATGGATCTACAACACATTCGTCTTGCTAATTTTCTCAAGATATAATTGGACAGCACCCCAGCACGCATGTTCTGTTTGGAATATTTCAATAAAAGCATGCAAAGAAGAGTCGTCGATAATAGGAACGAGCATGAAATAAAGTCTATTTCTCCCACCGACTTGATATCTCCCATTAATTTTTATATCAAAATAATCTCGGTCCCATTCGGTTTGCATATAAATTTCATATTTTAATGCATTAAAACTTATAATACGAGAAACCCAAATAGTTTTTGGATCAGAACCATTATAATCAACTCCTTCGGGACCATGAACAATATTTCCATCAAAATATAAGAAGATTGGAATTGGTTGATGCGCCATATGAAAATTTCCTATTTTGAAATAAATCGATATAAGATAAATTATACTTTAAAATTAAATAATTTATTGAGAAATAAATTCTGAAATAAAAAACATACCGACAAAATAAAACCAAATGTGTAGAAAAGATCTGCGTAGAAAATTCCAGAGGAGCACAAATGGGCTTCACGAATCCGATTCAAAGCGTTGGTGCAAATGTGTAGAAAAGATCTGCGTAGAAAATTCCAGAGGAGCACAAATGGGTTTCATGAATCTGATTCAAAGCAATTGGTGCTTTTATAATTCCTTTTGATTATATAAGTAAGATATGCATTAAAAATAGAGAAGTAGAATAGAAATGAGTGTATTCTAAAGTGTATAAAGAAATGAGGAATGAGAGTGAGGTTCAAATTACAGATGTTCAACTATTTATAGAGGAGAAATTTTTTTTTTTTTATTAAAATCAAAGTGTACATTAGATATAGGTGTATAGGATATAGCCATAACATCTCTAGAGTTTTGTACAACTAGTGTATAGTCATATCAGTTGTATAATCATATCAATTGTGTTGTCAAGTCGGATTTTATATTAAAGTGTAGTCAACTCGAACTTTATATCAAGTGTAGTCAACTTTATGTCAAATGTGTAGTCAAGTCGAACTTTATATCAAGTGTAGTCAACTTTATATCATATCTAATGCGTAGTTAAATATGTATAGTCACATTATTTTTAATTATATCAACTGTTATATTCAGTGTGTACTCAACTGTTATAAGTATTTTTATTTATTTTTAATATACAATTATACTATTTTATATTATATTTATTTTTTACTATATAGTTCAATTAGATATTTAATAATATAAATTACTTAGTTAAATTAATAATAATATTATTATTAAATAATAATTTAAATTTAAAAATATAATTTTTATTAGCTATTATTAATTATTATCTATAATTATTTGATCACGTTGATTTGTTTGATCAATTAAATAATAATAATAATAATAATAATAATAATAATAATAATAATAATAATAAATAATTTAAATTAATAATATTATTTTTACTAATTATTATTAAATATTATCTATAATTATTTGATTTTATATAGTAAAATTAAATACTAATAATAATAATAATTTTATTATTAAATATTAAATATTATTATTATAAAAAGTTAATTATTATTTTTATATTATTGGTATGCAGAAGAGAGAGAGAGAGAGGGGCACGGATGGATGGAGAGAGAGAGAGAGAGAGAGGGAGGGGGGAGGGGCCCGGGGAGAGAGAGAGAAAGTTGTGTGGAGGAGAGAGAAAAAAAGAGAAAGTGGGTGAAGGAGAGAGAAAAAAATAATATTTTTTTTCTTAATTAAAGTGTAAATATTTTTAATTATTATTTTTTTTCTAATCCATAGAAATGAGGCTAGTTTGGAAAATTTTTTAAAAAGAAGGCTAGATGGGGAATATTTTTCTTGAATGAGGCTACTTGGGACATTAGTTCTGTATTTATATACTTATTTATTTATTATTATAAAAAGATTGATAAATAATTTTTTTTTTATGCTTATGTTTATTTGAAAGTAATTATAAATACAGCATAACTCAAAATATATTCTATTAAAAATTTGTTAGTTATAATTATAGAGATCGAGTTTGGCTAGATGTATAAAAAAATACAATAATTATAAATATTTTGTTTGATTATATTTGATTGAGAAGTTTATTTATAAAATTGTTTATTTTATATATTGGATGGTAATTAAGAATATGTCCCTGAGAAAAAAAAATTTATTTTATTCGGAAGATTATTAAAGAGTAAAGGTTTTTTTTTTTTTTTTTTTTTTTTTTTGGTGTTACTCTCTCCAACGGCTACTTAGAGCTTACAGTTTCAACTATAATAATTTGATTCAAATATTATGACCAAAAGATGAAATTAAATTTGCATGCAATTACAACTACAGAGTAACTAAACATTTTCTTATAAAATATAAGTTTTGATTTAAAATTTTAAATCACATGTCCAAAATAGTAAACACTTGAGTGTGTCTAAAGTGAATATATATATATATATATATATATATATATATATATAGAGAGAGAGAGAGAGAGAGAGAGAGAGTTCGGTTACTGTGCTTGTACAAGCACCAAGCAATTGGTGCTTGTAAGTTTTCTACCGTTAGATCTAATCATTTGATTAATTCTACTTCTTAGATTATACTATTCTACCAACCACCCACTAAACCTAAGAGGCCCACCATCATCCTAACCGCACATTTCTATATCTAAGGATAAAAAACTCACAAGCACAAATAACCACACATTCCTACATCTAAGGATAAAAAACTCACAAGCGCAAATAACTTAGTACTTTTACAAACATAGGAGCTCAATTATATATATATATATATATATATATATATATATATATATATATATATATATATATATATATATATATATATATATATATATATATATGAGAGAGAGAGAGAGAGAGAGAGCTAGGTAGGTAGGTAGGTAGGTTCCTATACTTTGAAAAGTACTAAGGCCTCCATATTTGTAAGTCGTTTTTAATTATGGGACATTTTATTCTGCGATCGGTTCTGTTAGACTTCATATATAATGTTAGATGTGACTCAAAATCAGAATCGCTTCGATATTATGATTCAGGTTCGCCGACGGCTTCGCGGTGCGATGAGAAATTTTGTGGATGTCTGTGGTGGAAGCGAAGGGCTCGGGCCGCTAGAGTGAGATTGAGCGATTGTACGAAGTAGAACTCTTGTATTCCCTCTTTTCTACATAGTGAAACCTCTCCTCTTTCGTCCGTGGTTTTTTCCCTGAAAAGGGTTTTTTCACGTAAATCTGTGTGTTAATTCTCTGTCGTGCAATTTTGGTTTTACTTTTCTGTCGTCATCGCCAATTGATTTTGTTTAGTTTGTGCGCTCGTTGCTAACAAACTGGTATCAGAGCCCTGTTCATCGATTAGGGTTTCTTATCATCAATGGCGTCCATGAAGTATGATCTCCCATTGCTCGATCATAGCACAAGGTTTACGTTATGGCAAGTGAAGATGCGCGCAGTTCTGGCTCAGATGGATCTAGAGGATGCGCTGCTCGGGATGGAAAAGATGCATGCATCCCTCAGTATGGCGGAAAAGGAGAAGATGAATCGGAAGGCTCTTACGCAGATCCAACTGCATCTTTCGAACGAGATCTTACAGCATGTCATTAAGGAGAAATCTGCTGCGAGTTTGTGGCTGAAATTGGAGTCATTGTGTATGACGAAAAGTCTTACCAACAAACTCCATCTGAAGCAGAAGTTATACTCTCATCGTCTGATTCAAGGTAAGAGTATAAAATCTCATCTCGATGACTTTAAAGAAATCGTTACGGATCTGGAAATGCTGGAAGTAAAATATGATGATGAAGATCTAGCATTATTACTGTTATGTTCTCTACCATCTTCCTATACAAATTTTAGAGATACTATGCTTTATGGACGTGATACCATATCTTTGGAAGACGTCTCAATTGCCCTACTCTCGAAAAAAGAGGATCGATAAGGAGATGAGTGGTACTACTGAAAGTCAGGCAGAAGGTCTGTTCACAAGAGGAAGATCCAAGCAGAGAAGTTTCAAAGACAGTAAAGGAAAGACTAGGTCGAAATCCAGGCACAGAAACTTGATATGCAATTACTGTAAGAAGAAGGGCCACATTAAAGCGGACTGTTTGAAGTTGAAAAGAAAGGAACAGACCGAAGGAAGAGGTGATCAAAGGAAAAGAAAAGGTTCAAAATCTGCTGAAGCCAGTGTAGCAGAAGACTATAGCAGCGAGGGGAATGTGCTGCTGGTCTGCGATGATCAATCCAGAGCCAGCACAGAGTGGATTCTTGATTCAGCATGCTCGTTCCATATGTGTCCCAACAGGGACTGGTTCTCTACTTTTGAAGCTGTGAATGGTGGGGTTGTTTTGATGGGCAACGATGCATCCTGCAAAATTGTCGGACGAGGAACGGTAAATATCAAGATGTTTGATGGCATTGTGAGAACGCTTACTGATGTCAGGTACGTTCCACAATTGAAGAGAAATTTAATTTCTTTGAGTACTCTCGACTCTAAAGGATATAAATACACTGGTGGAGATGGAGTTCTAAAGGTTTCGAAAGGAGCCATTGTTGTGATGAAAGGACGAAAGCAGGAAGGAAAACTTTATGTGCTGCAAGGTTCAACTGTGACAGGTGGAGCTGCAGTATCTTCTTCATCTATGTCAGATTTAGATGTCACAAAGTTGTGGCATATGAGGCTGGGACATATGAGTGAAAAAGGATTGACATTGCTGAGTAAGAGAGGACTTCTTTGTGGCCAAAGTACAGGAAGTCTGGACTTCTGCAAACACTGCGTATTTGGGAAGTAGAAAAGGGTTAGCTTCAGCAAAGCAGTCCACATAACAAAAGGAACACTTGACTACATCCATTCAGATCTTTAGGGGCCAGCACCGGTTCCCTCTAAAGGTGGTGCAAAGTACATGCTGACCTTCATCGATGATTATTCAAGGAAGGTTTGGACATTCTTTCTGTTGCACAAGAATGATGTATTCAAGACCTTCAAGCAGTGGAAGATCTTGATTGAGAAGCAGACAGGAAAGGAAATCAAGCGCCTTCGCACAGATAATGGACTCGAATTCTGTTCAGGAGAGTTCAATGAGTTCTGCAAAAATGAAGGAATCGAGAGACATCGTACAGTTCCCTACACGCCGCAGCAAAACGGCGTAGTAGAACGTATGAACAGAACACTCATCGAGAAGACAAGATGTTTGCTTTCGAATGCAGGATTTGGTCAGGAATTTTGGGCAGAGGCAGCTTCTACGACTTGCTACTTGGTGAATAGGTCTCCGTCGACTTCCATTGATCTCAAAACTCCAGAAGAGGTATGGTCTGGTCACCCTCCAAATTATTCTGATTTGAGAATATTTGGTTGTCCAGTTTATGCACATGTGAGTCAAGGAAAGCTAAAACCTAGGTCGAAAGAATGCAAATTCTTGGGCTATGCTTCTGGTACAAAGGGTTTTAGGTTGTGGTGTCATGAGGATAAGAAAATTATAATCAGTAAAGATGTTAAGTTTAACGAGAATGATATGCTTCGCCGAAAGGAGGAGTCGCATGTTCCTTGTGATACAGGTAAAGATACAGGTGCAGATGCAACAAAGAAATTTGTCGAGTTGGAGTATCAAACAAACTATAAAGTTCATATCACTCCGGCATCAGGTATCACTTCAGGCGATTCTGTTCCTGCGGAGCCTCAGGCACCACCACAGACAGACACACACTCTATAGCTAGAGATCGACCGAGGAGGCAGATCAGACCATCGCAGAGATATGAAGACACGGATCTGGTGGCCTATGCTTTTGTGACTGCACAAGAAACAGATGCACTTGAGGAGCCATCTACTTACACAGAGGCAGTCTCATGTACTGATTCCGCTAAGTGGATGCTCGCTATGGAGGAAGAGATGGAATCTCTTCATAAGAATCAGACTTGGAATTTAGTGAAGCTTCCTAAAGGAAAGAAAGCTGTTCGATGTAAATGGGTGTTCAAGAAGAAAGAAGGCACACAGGGAACTGAGAGTATCAGATACAAGGCTCGATTGGTGGCAAAAGGATACAGTCAAATTCCAGGTGTCGACTTCAATGATGTCTTCTCACCAGTGGTGAAGCATACATCCATTAGAGTTTTGCTCGGTTTGGTTGCCATGGATGATCTAGAACTTGAGCAACTAGATGTGAAGATAGCTTTTCTACATGGCGAATTAGAGGAAGAGATCTATATGCAGCAGCCTGAGGGATTCACAGTTGAGGGAAAAGGAAATCATGTGTGCAGATTAAAGAAATCGCTTTATGGATTAAAGCAATCTCCAAGGCAATGGTATAAGAGGTTTGATTCTTTTATGATTAGCCATGATTTTCATAGAAGCAATTTTGATAGTTGTGTCTATATAAAGAAACAAATTGATGGTTCTTTCATTTATCTTCTACTCTACGTGAATGATATGTTAATTGCTGCTAAGAACATGGCTAACATTGATGAGCTTAAAGATCAGTTGAAATCTGAATTTGATGTTAAGGATTTAGGTGCAGCGAAGAAGATACTTGGTAAGAAGATAAAACGGAACAGAAGTGTAAAGAAACTACAGTTGTCTCAGAAGGCATACATCCAGCGTGTTTTGAAACAGTTCTGCTTAAAGGATGCCAAGCCAGTAAGTACCCCATTCGCTACACATTTTAAACTTTCAACTGATTTAGCACCAAAAACAGATGGTGATAAAGCATATATGGAACGAGTCCCTTATGCCAGTGCAGTCGGAAGCATTATGTATGCTATGGTTTGTACGAGACCAGACCTTGCGCATGCTGTTAGTGTGGTAAGCAGATACATGGCAAATCCAGGAAAACAACATTGGCAAGCTGTGAAATAGATTTTGAGGTATTTACGAGGTACTACAGATGCATGTTTGGAATTTGAAAAGTCTGAAGCAAGCCTAACCGGTTTTGTAGATTCTGATTATGCAGGAGATCTTGATAAGAGAAGATCACTTACCGGTTATGTTTTCTCACTTGGTGGATGTGCAGTTAGTTGGCGAGCTTGCTTACAACCCACGGTTGCATTATCCACGACGGAGGCTGAATACATGGCAATTACAGAGGCTGTGAAGGAAGGCATATGGTTGAGAGGCTTATTCAATGAATTAAACATAAGCATTGAAAAAGTTACAGTATTTTGTGACAGTCAGAGTGCTATTTATCTGACAAAGGACCAAATGTTCCACGAGAGAACAAAGCATATTGACATCAAGTATCACTTTGTTTCCGAAGTTTTTGCTCAAGGTAACATTGCGGTGAAGAAGATTAGCACATTGGAGAATCCAGCTGATATGTTGATAAAGCCTCTTCCGTATGTCAAGTTCAAGCACTGCTTGGACTTGATTAGCATTGCTTGCTGATTGGAGTGCCCTTAGGGGCTTGTGGAGAAGGTGGAGAGTTATCACTGATGTTTTATTTAAAGGAAATTTCGAGTCAAGGTGGAGATTTGTTAGATGTGACTCAAAATCAGAATCGCTTCGATATTATGATTCAAGTTCGCCGACGGCTTCGCGGTGCGATGAAAAATTTTGTGGATGTTTGTGGATGTCTTTTATTTGCCCTAGAGTGAGATCGAGCGATTGTACGAAGTAGAACTATTGTATTCCCTCTTTTCTATATAGTGAAACCTCTCCTCTTTCGTCCGTGATTTTTTCCCTGAAAAGAGTTTTTTCACGTAAATCTGTGTGTTAATTCTCTATCGTGCAATTTTGGTTTTACTTTTCTGTCGTGATCGCCAATTGATTTTGTTTAGTTTGTGCGCTCGTTGCTAACATATAATGTTGGACTAAGTAGAAACCAATTTTCATAATTTTTTGACTTCGTTTGCTTAGTGAACAAGTAGCCCCAAAATAAACGACTGAAAATAAAAATTTCATAATAAATAGTAATAAAATATTTAAATTTTAAATTGAAAGTGTTGATCTTACTCTTGATGTTAAGTAAAATTTTTCATTAAAGTTTCATCTAATTTTAATTATTCTTTACCAAAAAATTATAAAATTTAGTTTTTAAATAGTTCTAATAGCGTAAATCATATCTAACGAAGTCGATCGTCAAATCGAATGTCTATTATCGAAAATATTTGTAAGTATGGACACCTCCGTACTTTCAAAAGTATAGAAAACGTACTATATATATATATATATATATATATATATATATATATATATATATATATATATATATATATATATATATCGTAGGGCTACTATATTTTTATGAGTATAAACCCCTTTATACTCATAATTTTTTCACCTTTGGGTGAAAGAATGTGCGGTTAGGATGATAGTGGTCCCTCTAGGGTTTACTAGGTTGTTGGGGAAATAGTATAAATTCTATGGACTATTATAATCCTACCCGCACATTCCTTCGTTCAAGGGATGGAAATTTATGAGTACAAAAAAATTTTACTCAAAAGAGTATAGTAGCCGGACCCTATATATATATATATATATATATATATATATATATATATATATATATATATATATATATATATATATATATATATATATATATATATATATATATATATATATATAGTAGGGCTTATATACTTTCAAAAGTACAATCCCAAATATACTTGTAAATTTGTTACTATTGAATTTACATTGAGATTTGTGCTATTTATTTTTTCTTTCTCTCTTTAGTTGACTTTATAATAGCACAAATCTCAATCCAAATTCAATAGTAAAAAATTCACAACTATAGTTGGGTTTATAGTTTTAAAAGTATATAAGCTCTACTCTCTCTCTCTCTCACTCTCTCACTCTGTGTATATATATATATATAATTGAGTTGCTATATATGTTTGTAAAAGTTGCAAGTCATTGGTGCTTATAAATTTTTAGTCATTGGATGAAATAATGTGTGGTTAGAATGGTAGTGGGCCCATTAGGTTTAGTGGATGGTTGATGAAATAGTATGATATAATAGATAAAATTAGTCAAAGGGATAGATATAACGGTAGAACATTTACAAATATCAATTGCTTTATGTATATATATACACACACACACATGTATATATACACACACATGTGTATATACACATACATGTGTATATATATATACACATGTATGTGTATATGTACACATACATGTGTATATATATATACACATGTATGTTTATATGTACACATACATGTGTATGTATATACACATGTATGTGTATATATACATGTGTATATATATACACATGTGCGTGTATATATATATATATATATATATATATATATATATATATACACACACACACTACAACAAAATTAGATTATAGAGACACATATTTATAGAGACACATATTTATAGAGACACATATTTGTGACATTTTTATATAAATGTCCTATTTATATTCCATATATATTTAAAATTAGGTTATAGGGACACAATTTTAGGACACATTATAAAAATGTGTCGCTATACACCCTAACGACGGCACATATAGCAACACTAACAATAAGTGTCGGTATTTTTGTCAACAACACTTTTTTTAGATTTTAGAAATATTTAAAAATATCGCTATAGCATAATTTTATTGTAGTGATATATATATATATATATATATATATATATATATATATATATATATATATATATATATATATATATATATATATATATATATATATATATATATATATATATATATATATATATATATATATATATATATATATATATATATATATATATATATAATTGAACTCTTATATTTTTAAAAATACTAAATTATTAGTGTTTATAAGTTTTTAACCCTTAAATGAAAAGATGTGTATATATATAATAATAGTGGGTCCTTTGAATTTAATGGGTGGTTGGTAGAATAGCTTGATTTAAAAAGTGAAATTAGTTAAGGGAAATGCTACTTGTACACCCCCAAGTGGGGTGTACATCCTGCACTCCACCCATCTAAGGGTGGGGTGAATTTTACCGGTCACTTCGAAGTGACCGGTAAGTTGTCCCCACCCTTGGATGGATGGAATGTAGGATATACACCACACTTGGAGGTGTACAAGTAGCATTGCCCATTAGTTAAACTCTCTCTACTTGGGGGTGTACAAGTAGGATATACACTACTTGTACACCCCCAAGTGGGGTGTACATCCTGCACTCCATCCATCTAAGGGTGGGGTGAATTTTATCGGTCACTTCGAAGTGACCGGTAAGTTGTCCCCACCCTTGAATGGATGGAATGTAGGATATACACCACACTTGGAGGTGTACAAGTAGCATTGCCCATTAGTTAAACTCTCTCCCCCCCCCCCCCCCTATTTCCATTCAAAAGACAAAATTCATCTTAGCCTGTAGCGAAGATTCAATGATCAACTGAAAAGTTGGTGAGATTCAATTCATCTCGCGATGAAGGGCTGTTTGATTTCGGAATCTAAAACTCACAATTAAAAATAAATTAAATTTAAATTCAAAATTAAATAGAAGGTAATGCTGCAACTACCAGAACAGTTCGACCCTACATTAGTCAATAGAAATGCATTAATTTCTTAATCACAACCTCATCCGCAGAGTTTTTATACTTATGAATTTAGACTATAAAGAAACTACGCCTATATATAAAAAGGTTTAGCGTTTGTTGTTTAGAGGGATATTTGTAATAAATTTATATATTTAATTAGAGAGATATGAACGATAAATTTATATATTAGGGGAGGTATAAATAATATTTTAATTAAATTTTACAGAAATATATATAATAGGTTGAAATTTTCGAAGACTATATATAAAATTACCCTAAAATATTAATATAAGATAATTCTACAATCCCTCTTATTCAATGCCTTTTTTTTCTCTATTTATTTTATCATCCTATTTTTTAACTAAAATTCAAAAAAGATTAATAAAATCTATAACTCTTTCGATAAAAAATTATAACATTTTTTGGATTGTAAACTTAATATTTTCTGTATTATAATAAATGTCACATTAGCAAAGAGAAAAAAGTAGAGCTAAAACATGCATACATGGTATTTAATTGGAGAAAACTAAATATACATTTTAAAAAGAGTGTACATTTTATACTCTATTCATTTAAGAGTGGAATAAATTTTACTTATTATTTAAAATAATAGATAAAAAAAATTTTATTTTTAAATGGATGGAAATATAAAATGTACACTCATTTATGAATATACGTGTACAGATAGCTAGAGGTAGCTAGACGGAACTTTACTTTGGCCGTATATAGATCACCTGCTAAGTACTATCCACACTCTTTAGATTCTGTGCCGTACACGTACCGTATACTTGCACCTCTGACCACAAGGAACTATTATATTATCCTCCCAATTAACTTTTCAAAAGATCGAGAGTGCAAGTTAGGTGAGAAAGTACTTAATACATTATAATAAAATTAGATTATAAAAATATAGTTTTTAATATTTTTATATAAGTGTGCTATTTATATTTTATTTATATTCAAAATTAGATTATAGGGATATATTTTTGAGTCACATTATAATAATGTGTCGCTATACACTCTAGTGACTGCACATATAGCGACACTAATTATAAGTATCGGTATTTTTATTAACGATATTTTTTCAGATTTTAAAAATATTTAAAAATATCGTTATAACATAATTTTGTTGTAATGATAGTTGGTATCTGAAATTTTGAGTTTGAAATTTAATTGCTTCGTACTTGTAGTTAAGTTTGTTTTTTTAAAAACTAAATAAAATAAATAGTATATTATTTTTCTCTCTCTCAAAAAAAAAAAAAAAAGGATTGAAAGAGTTTAACCAATCGTCACTTTCTGGTGGTAAAATACTTGATAATTAGTAAAAAATTTATAGTTTTTACTAGATTTATTTTTTTAAAAAAATAAATAAAATGTGTAGCACATCTGAGAGTATTAAATTCAATGTATATATATATATATATATATATATATATATATATATATATATATATATATATATATATATATATATATTATTAGGCTATTATGTTATTGATAGCATCAAGTCATTGGTGCTATTAGGTTTTTAGCCTTTGAATTAAGAGATGTATGTTTAGGATGATAGCGGGCCCTTAAGGTTTAGTGGGTGATTGAAAAAATAATATGATTTAAGGGGTGAAAATAATTAAAGGGATTCGCATGAATTTGCCCATCATGTGCCCGTTTTCACGTCGATTTTGCGCGAAACGGTTCCCGCTCATCCGGACCATCTTCAGATGCGTTGGTCAGCTAACTGCGCACATCTGTAAGGCCCTGATATACCGGAACACTACATTATTGGTTGATCATATGAAGAGGTTTGATGCCTCTGGTCACAACAAGAGGGCGGCAATTGGTTCCGGTGCCAAAATAAGTATTGAACCAAATAGGTGATTTTTAGGGTCCTAATATCCCGTTTTGGCGCACTTTATGTGCTGCTGGCCCAACGACATAAAATTGAAGTTTTAGAGTAGCTGATAATCTGATGAAACCTATGGTATGTCTTGAGACATTTCAAGGAGCTAGTTCGAGATCTCGGTGGGTTAGGTGATACTTTTTGCATGGTTTGAAAATCGGTTTAAAAAATTGATGTTCCGACTGCATCGATTCATGTTATTGACGGCTTAGTGTCGTGGGTGGATTGAGCCTATTGGACTTTTGTAGAGTTAACTTAGAGATTGGTCAAGGTTTTTGGAAGTCAGTTTGCAGAACTGATGTTTCCGGTATATTACGATGCACCTCAGTGCAGTATAGACATGTCGGTCGGTCTAGTGGGCATATGGATATTTTACTGGCACTCGGTATTTATGTCTAGGTTCTCTTGGCACCTAGAGGTTTTGGCAGAGTCGTGGACTCAGATAATCGGTATACAAGTAGGTACTCCAATCCGGATATTACCATAGTATAACCTTGCTGCATGTTTTATTCGACCTTGATCATAGTTGATTCTATTAGTTATATGTTCTCATGCTTATATCACATCATGATATCTTGCCATATATACTCTTGATTGTGGTTGACTGATTGCTATTCATCTGAGTTGATATTTCTAGTCATTGCATGATTCGTAGAGTAGGAGATCATTGTTACTCTTTCGATTCATATGTGATTTATTGTTGTCGACTTATTGTGATTCCGGTTGGGAGTTTCTCGGCTCGTTGCCGTTTGTCGGTCATTGGACCGTGAGTACTTGAGCTTGCTGCATTGTTGTTATGATCCTGGTTGGGAGTTCCTTGGCTTGTTGTCGATTGTGTGTCGTTGGACCGTGAGCATTTCGCATTATAATTGTCATGCACCTGTTGCATATGTTACGTATACTAACGGATTGGCCCTCGTAGTGGTTCTATTTACCGATAGAGTGGTCTGATTGACCAATGAGCTCCTTTGGCTATACCTACAGATATGGGGTTGTATGTCAGCTCTGGCTAAGTGCTCAACTATGGCATTAGCCTGAGGTCCTTGTGACCAAGAGTGGCACGATTGGGTACCTTTGAGCTACTAGTGGGTTGATACATTGTCTCATTTCAGTTGTCATATTTACTCATACTTTACTACTAGTTAAGACTTTGACATTGCACTATGTATCTTGTTACAATACCCTATTCTCATCTTAGTATCCATATATTATTTTTGGTTCTTACTTTCATAATAGTATCTTTACTATTATGTCTATATACCTGTTGATTATAGTATTCCAATAGATACAACTTGCTGGTCGCCGATGTGTTGTACCTACTGGAATATATTCAGTTGTGTCTCACATCTCTGTTTTTATAGGAATGTGTTGAGACCAAAATTTTCGCCACCTTGGGAAGTGACACATGGCGTATACCATCGGCTAAAGACATCAGCCGACAGAAGAATGAGTCAACAAGGAGGGACCCGCGTCTTGACTAAGACCGACCCCAATCACGTGAGAGTGCGGCATGCAACATACGCCTTTCCTTGAAGGCATCAGCCGATAGGAGAAGCAGTCAATAATAGGATTATCGCCTCATCCAGGGCCGATCGCGGCTAAAGACAAACACCAGATTGCCTCAGTCGAACGGCAAAAGAGGCGAAGTTATGGCCAGCTCTCGGCTGCTTGAGTTGCGGAAGGAAAGACTCTAGAAGGAAGGAGTGCGAGATTTGGGCGTGAATCTCGTAACTGACTCTAGAACAGTCATTGGAAAGCGCCAAAGATCACGCTTCGGCACGTCGAATAAGGGATGAACTTGGACTGAAAAACGACTACTATCCTATTGAGGTGAATCGACTCAAAAGGAAGTAGTTGAGGAATTTACGATAATTCCCCCTAGATCACGCCGATTTCTAAAATCGACAGTTATACACATGGTTCGTAAATGTATAAATAAACGAACCATGGAAGAAAAATGGGTCCTACAACTTCGTAAGCCAGTGACCACCCCTATTTTTTCATACCTGCATTTACTACTTTCCTAGATAAGTTTCATACCAGCATTTACCGCACTTCCTAGGAGTAGTCTTTAATTGTAATTGATTCCCAGTTCCCCTTGTAACCATTCTCCAAGCAATACAAATTCTTAATCGGTTCTTTAGCCGTGTCAAATTCTTATTTTTGGATCCCAGTTCGGCTCCTCTAAGCCGAACTATGTCTACCTCCAAACCCCGGTTCGGCTAATCCAGGCCGAACTCTGCGAGATTTTGATTGAGAAGAATCCGACCGAGCAGATCCCTCCTCGGCCCAATCATTTGATCTCTTTTGGCACGCAGCACATCACACTTAGAGGGTCAACCCCACGGGCCGACAGTCAGTGCAACTTTTCGGCCCACAATATGTCAAGTGTTGAGATTGGGGGCCATGTTAAATGTATGCCCTAGAAGTTAACCAGGCCGACACATGTATTCATTTTAGGATATAAATTTATCTTTGACTTTTTACATTATAAATGTTATTGGATTTTTATTTCTATTCATGTTGTGTATGTGTCCATGAATTGTCCAAGAAATTAATAAGATGGTGATATGTATTCTCAAGAGTTGAGAATTTGAGATATGTATCATTGATGATTAATTCCTAAATGCTCCCGATCGATAGATCATCATATGGACAGTGATTGATCCGGTGAGATTGGTGCACATGTCGCTTTTCTTTTAAGGTAGACGAGTCTCGAGTCAACAGTGTGGGGATACTAGAGCGAATGTGCAGGTGGTTGTTGTAGAATAAGGGTACCGAGCGTGACCAACACGAGAAGTCACTTGGATGTTTACTCACTTATCAGTGACTTACTCAATGTTGCAGTAATGTGACTGGTCCTTTGACTTGCGGTGCCTCGACTATTCACAATGGGGTTATTATAGTTTGAATGTATATACACTTGGTCCCTAACCATTTGGGTTCTTGCGGTGCATGTTGGTTGCAGTAGGTTCGTTGTAGGAATAGGGTATACACCTATATAGAATCTATCGCCCTTAGTAGATAAGGGAGTTAGTTCTATGTGATTTATAAGATCGAGTGTAGAAAAATTTGGCCAGGACAGAGTAAATAACGGAAAGAATTTTCGATATTAGAAACTCAAGTCGAATAAATTTGGCATATGACAAACGGTGGGGTTTGACGAGCAATTCCATGACCTTCATCTAGTTGGGACTCCCGATAGAAGGATTGTATCACACGTTAACTGTATTTAGAGTTACAGTATTTCATTCTACTGGAATGCCACTACTTGGTTCTAGGCGTCACTTGTGGATTGTGGGACTCACGAAAATTATCTGGATGATCGATAATTCTTATTGGGCTGAGTTGGAATTGTTCTAACCCGCTGAAAAGAGTTTCGGCGATATTGTTGATGGTGATCACAATATATCTCACTATCATATAGAATAGAACCTATGAGGTCACACACATAAGAGGTTATGACAGATTGGATAGCTAGATCGCGATTTTTGAATCGCCTGAGAACTTAATTATCAATATGTTGATAATTAAACTAATTTATAATTATTATAAATTAGGGATATTAAAGTGCAAATATTGCAAGAGATGGCTTACTAATAGTTAGTGAGTTGTGAGAGGACTTAAGTGCAATTATTGCATTATTGATATGATTTGATCAAATTAGAATTGAGTTGAAGTCGAATTAAATTAGAATTTAATAGATTGAACCGATTAGAGATAAGATAAATTTAAATATAATTTTATGTTTATCTTAATGATTATAAAAGAGATTATATATATCGCTCTTTATGCGTATAAGAGTTTTTTAAGAAGAAAAAAAAATAAAAACTCTAGTCGACATCTTTTTCATCCTCTTTCTCTTTTCTAAATATCTATGATCAAATAAAAAGATTCTCTATAAGGGAGTTAGCACCGTGGTGACAATTTCGATCTGATTGACATACCCGTAGAGGCCGGACGTTTGCGCGGCTTCAAGATAACCAAATTTCACGATCATCACATTGCGGTGTAAATCTCCCCGTGCAAAGGTAAAGATTATATATCTATTTTTTTTTAATCTTAAATACATGAGGGATTCTATTTTGTGTGGTTTATTTGAGATCGGATCTCAAGTTTTTAAAATCTAGTTTTATTTTATTTTCTTTTTCGTTGTGTTTTATCTTGCGCAATATTCTAACATGCGATTATGAGAGGATCGATAGCTAGTGATGTCCCTACTCATCGAATTTATTAGATAGATAGACTCAATAGTTGTTTTATGAGCAATGCTACATGTATACCCTACACCCTAATGGGGGTGTACATCCTACACCCATCCATCTAGGGGGGGTCTGTCACGCCCCGGGGTCGAACTGCGACCCGGGCTCGCCAACAGATCCGCCGCCCATACGGGATGCCCCGTATAGACGTAGCGACTAACCTGCAAAGAAACATCTATACCAGCAGATATCAGAGCTGAAATAGTAAAAGCTAAACATAAACATGAAGTACAACTATCTCTCAAGTATAAATATACAAACCATCCTCACCACAAAATACACCAGTCTCTCAAAACAGGAAATAAAAGTACAACTCGATATCTCACTACATAAATCTCTCAAACATGACACACTTCAAAATAACATAGGGGTACCTCTAATCACACACTGAAGCTGAAGGGAAGGGATCTATCTCGCAACTCCCTTACCACGGTCTGCAGGAGCTGGATCAGCAACAGGAACAGCAGGAACCGGAGCAGAAGTCCCTGGGGAAAAGACACCACGACGGGTGTGAGAACTACCTCCCACAGTGGTTCTCAGTGGGTGCCGCCAACAAGCCCGACGGTCTGCCCACTAAGTCCACTAGAGGCATAAAGTAACATATGCAGTGCTGTAAAGAAAAGCTGGAAATGTAAAGTCTACAGCTACTATGCCTCTATCTAGATGCTCAAGGAGTGGGACAGGAAGAACAGTATGCCACAACTAACTCTCACTGAGATCACCCAATCTAAACTGACTGCCACATCGGGTCCAGTCAAACCTGCGCCTACCTACTGCCGTCACATCCCGGAGGATCGGACTTACGTAAGACGTCCGTGACTGCCAAAACTGGCTCAGCCAGAGGGACGGCGTCCGTGACTACCAAAACTGGCTCAGCCAGAGGGACGGTGTCCGTGACTGCCAAAACTGGCTCAGCCAGAGGGACACAAGCATCGACAAGTCGCGATAGAGAGCTCAATCTCACGCCGGTTACTACAACCCGGTCTCGCCTACTCCGGAGTGGCACTCGAGGGGAGCGACCCGCTCGAGTCAAAAGTAACCCATATCAAGTATCTCTGCAAGGTATCACTGTCAAGTACAAATGTGGCTCATGCAGGCTATGATCCAAATCCTCGATCAACAAGATCGGCTATAACCAACAATCACTGTCTCACTCACTGGCTAGAATCCACACAACTGAGACTCACTGTCACTCTGACAGCTCCCAAGAACCCAGATCTACCATCACTATCACTCTCCCAAAAAAAACTGATCTACAGACTGCTATCCACTCCACTCGGTCCCCAGACACGAGTGCAAATGCATCCCACAACCACCCGACCTCCCAGCCCACAACCCGGGCGAGAAAACTAAGTCCAGAGATAATAAGTACAACAAGTGATGTGGGAATGTCTAAAGTAATAAAGAAACCTAACCCAAGTTAAGGTTTTCTACAGTCTGGCTGAACATGATACATATGACAGGGGTGCTAGGTCAAGTTCCAAAGTTTAATAATTAGCATGTAGTAGGAATCACATAGAGATCACAAAATTCGACAACTAGTATACAAGAGTACAACATACAGTTTACACATGCTTCTAAAATTATTTGCTAGCATGCATGCTCCTACAATCATAGAATTAGCGTGCAGTCCATAGATTTTGCAAGCAAGGTCACCTACCTGAACACGCTAACTGTCTAAGGTTGTACAGCTAAAAGTCCAGAAACAGCCAAACCACAGTATCCACCAAGCTAGCAACACGGTAGTAGTGCTCACAATGTCCTGGGTACAAACATAATCCAAAATTTACACTTAAAATACACAATTTCCAAGTTCCCAAAAATCTGTGTGAAGTCCCAAAAACACGAAATTTCCACCTGAAAATCATCTTCCAAAAATTCCAATAAAAATGTGATGGCGATCTACGCGACGAGTAGATGTCGATAGAGTCCTGAATCGTCGAAATCCGATGTCTGGATGAGGAGATAAAAATCCGACAAGCAGGTGCTGTCCAAAACAACCATCAGCCGCAAAGGGGGTTAAAAACGTACCAAAAACCCCAAGAAAAGCTCAGTTCCAGAAGAAATGTCCAACACAAAAGTTGTAGATTTACCTCTTACGAAACCGTCGCCGCAGAAATCATCCAAAAATATCGTCAGGGTAGCTCTACAGACCTTCCAGACTGAAGTGCGACGAAAATGGGCCTCCTACCGTAAATCGTCGCTCCGCACTCCGATGCAGAAGTCGCCGTCGTCACGGCCTCCAAAAATTCTGAGCTTCCACCAAAAGATGCACAAGAGATAGATGAAGAACTTTGGTTAAGGGCTCAGGAGCTAAAGGTTTCGGGAAAAGCTTCAAAAAGGAAGCTAAGGAGGCCTATTTATAGGCCTCACCCGAAATCAGCCCAAAAAGACAAGTCAACCAAATTCGGGCCCAACTTTCGGGCGCCCGAAATGTTTCGGGCGGCTACAGTGTTGGGCCGGCCCAACACTGTTCACGCCCAAAACCACGGGATGATGCCACGTGTCCCGCCGAACAGGGAACACCGGTGCAGGGCCAGCCGATGGGCGCCACGTGTCCCGCCGAACAGGAAACAGCGGCACGGGACCACTCAATGCCTGCCACGTGTCCACCCACCGCACAGTAAGGCGGTTGGCGCCCGCCAATGAGCGGGCGCCACGTGTCCACCCGGCTGACCCGCCGACCGGCCGCCGCACGCGCCGGTCGCGCGACGTGGCTCCACGTGCGCACGCAACCCGAGGCACCTGCCGCGCCTCCCGTGCACCGCGCCTGCTGCGCCCGCGAATCAGAGGGTGACACGTGTCCCATGCACCCAGTCCACGCATCTCACTTGAAATTCCGTGGACCGTGCCGCGTGCACCGACCAACCGGAGGCTGCCACGTGTCCCCCGCCTTGGTCCATGCACCGCCGCGCTCACCCGATAGACCGCGCGCCCTGAGCCCGCCAATCAGGCGGTGCCACGTGTCCCTGCGCCGGGTCTGTGCACCCCGCCGCGCTGCTCTGTGGACCGCGCGTCGCAAACCGGCCAATGATAGGCCGCCACGTGGCATGCCGGCGGTCTACGGCCCCTCCCATGCACCAAAAACTACTGAAAACTTCCGGGAGTCCGTTTTTGGGCATCCGGACTCAGAATCAAACAAGCAAATAGCCGTTTTCAAGCGTTTTTCCGTGCTGAATCCATTTCCGACATCTGTTTGGCCTAATTCTTTTCAGAAATTTCGGCAAACCTAGCCGAAAACCAAAACGACAAGTGATATCACACAGGGTCCATCTGTGGCATCCTATTGATGCACCATGGGCCAGATACACCAATACTAGGTGTTCTAACAGTGGATTCATCGGAAGAACGCTGCATGGGAACCAGGGCCACTACAGGGTCACTTTACAAATTGTGAAGTGACCCCTCATCACACCCACCCATTGGATGGATGGGATGTGTGATGTACACCCCACAAAAAATATATACTTAGCATTTTTCTTGTTTTATATTTCATAACTGCCCATAAATATTTAAATATTTTGTTACTTTTCATGATTGAATGATTGAATTTGTTATCGTAGGTTTTGAATAAAGGCATGATTTGTGGTTTGGATGATATTATGATCGATCTTTCGTTTGTGATTTTCAAAATGAATTTCTAAACATGAAGAATAGAGTTGTTTTGTATTTTAATAACGAAAACAAGGCGTTTATGTTTGTTTGTTTGCAAAGATACGGCGGAATGACGAGTATGTAGAGTTTGGAGGATCATGTCATTACCTTGCTATACTTTAGTGTACGTCATGATTGACTCTTTGAAATATTTTATAATCAAATGGAATGAATTGGGAATGATATTGCATTGTATTTTGCTCGTAGTCATATATGTACAGAAAAAATTCTATCCGTTTGAATAAAAAATTTCTATCTACCTGACGGATCTGTGCACGTTTTGGATCGTAATTTTTAACTCTTTTAAAACTTGAATGGTGACTGCATAAGCTCTATTTTTTTTTTTTTTAAAGAAAAAATCTACTCTTTTCAAATCGTAAATGGTTAATTCCGGAGCGTGATATTCACTTATCTATTTAATTGTATTATTGGGTGTTTTGAAGTAGAAATATGCAGAGAACTACAAAATTTAAAAAGAAGGGTAAATGGCACCATCGATCAGTCCCTAACTTTTATCCATTTTCCCATTCTGGTCTTTACCACTTTTTTTTTTTTTTTTTTTTTGGTTATTACGTGTCTGATTTTTACATTATGTGTTAGTTATGTCCGTACAATTCAAATTTCTATGAATTTTGATTTTTGACCAGTAAGGCCACATCAACACCAATAAAAGCCTTCCTACTCATATAGATCAGAGTCGTTCTCCAATTGTTCTTTGTCACTAATTGTTTTAAAATTTTAAAAGAGTTTAATAATATATCTGAGTCGATTATCAAAATAGGCAACAGGCATTCTATGTCAAAGCGTGCGTGGACATGAAGAACAATATTGAGAGTGCTGAGACTGTACTGAACGTGATGGACGTATAAAACCAAAATAAATTTTAGATTATACCTTTTGTCATAATTTTTAATTTTTTATGTTTAATTGTAGATGACGATTCTTTTTTCGATTCGTTCTTATGCGCAATCTGTAAAAAACGAAATATTTTCTGTCTATTCACTTATCTCCAGAGATGGAGCCGTCACAGAAAATTTAAATTATGGTTAGACTGATTGGTACTATCAAGTTTTCTATCATTAGATCAACCCTCTTAATTATTTTCACCCGTTAGATTTTACTATTTCCTCAACCATCCATTAAACCCAAGGGGTCCACTATCATCTCAACCACACATCTTTTAATCAAAGGGTTAAAAACTTAATAGCACCAATAACTTGGTACTATTAATAGTATTCCAGCCTAACTATATATATATATATATATATATATATATATATATATATATATATATATATATATATATATATATATATATAACCTAATGTAAAGATGTTTTAATCATGTCCGTCCTTCAACAATATGTTCAGATACATCCTAATCGATTGGATCGATTGTATCTTTAAATATCGTCTTGAATAAATCACGTATCTTTAAATATCGTCTTGAATAAATCACGTGGACTACATCCAACGTAACTTACATGTATATAGAAAAAGTAATAAAAAGTGGTTAGGGACTTAAGCAATGAGGAATGCTACTTGTACACCCAATCATGGGTGTACATCTTACACCCTCATCTATCCAAGGTGAGGGGCTTCTCCACCCATCACATCAAGTGATGGGTGAAATTCACCCCACCCTTGGATAGGTGGGGTATAAAATATACACCCCTTTTAGGATGTATAATTAATTTTTTTCTTAAGGAATATATATATATATACATATATATATATATATATATATATATATATATATATATATATATATATATATATATACCATTAGCGTAATTATTTTTGAAGTGTTTATTAAATATCTTATTATAAAAAAATAAAATAAAATAATATCCAACGTGCCTTTCAAAACTTTAAAAATATATTATTTATTCTTAAATTATCAAAATATTTTATTTTTCTTAAGAGAAAGATAGCATGCGTTTCGTTTATTTTTGAAATAAGCTTAGCTGGAAATGTGAAATAACTAAACTTCAAACTCGGGTCTCGAATATCAACCATCAAACCTTTTGCCACTAGCGCTAGGGACGGCTGATAAAATATTATTGTTGATTTTTAAAAAATTGTTCAAATATCTCTCTATTTTTTAGGACTTACTAATGAGAGTGAATTTTAGATGAGAATTTTAGACATTGAGTAATAAATTTAAAATTTTTTAATGGTAATACAAAGCATACAGAGTATATAATAGTACAAGGTACATAAAACACCTCATTACAAAAAATAGATAATATCAAACAAGTCCTTCAAAACTTTATAGAAATATATTATTTACTTTTAAATGACTAAAATATTATTGTTAATTTTAAATTTTAGAGCAATGCTACATGTACACCCCGAAGGGGTGTATATCATACACCTCCACCATTTTAATGGTGACGATATCTTTTACGGGTCACATCGATTGACCCATCATCACACCCCACCCATTGGATGGGTGGGGTGTGTGATATACACCCCGTTTTGGGTGTACAAGTATCATTTCCCTAAATTTTAAAAGGATTAATTTTATATAACTCTCTATAAATATATCGAATAACAAATATATTTTTATAAAGTTTAATTTTTCATACTGATTTGTTACCGTTAGCTTACTTTTTATTTTTTAACAAAATATAAGTAAAATATCAATTATGTCCTAACAAATATGTCCCTTCAAAAATTTCAACAGTTAAAATATATATATATGATTAAGTATAATATCTGAAAAGGTAAAACGATAAATTTACCTCACTCGCGGACTAAGGTTAAGTGTTTAACCTATGATTAACTATATTTTTCTAACAGATATTAACGGTAGAGAAATATATGAACAATTTAGGACTTTTAAAAAAATAAATATAAAAAATTAAACTTTGTAAGAATATATTTACTATACGATATTGTTGGGACCAAAAACATCGGTCGTCAACTGGCCCCGTGGTTCGGTTGACCCTCTAGAATGTGATGCGCCGCGTGCCAATGGATCAAGCGATCGGGTCGAGGAGGGATCTGCTCGGTCGGGTTCTTCTCACTTAAACTCTTACGTCCGTCCGACTTAGATTAGCCGAAACGGTATATGGAGATAGAGAGGCTAAGTCCGACCTAGAATAGTCGAACCAGATAGTAGGGACAGTAATTTGACACTGCTAATGAGTCGATTAGAACTTTGTATTGATTGGAAAGGAATTACAAGTAGGAAAGAGAAGAAATTATAAGTAAGCCTACTCCTAGAAAATACGGTAAATGTAGATATGAAAGATATGAAAAGCAGGAGGGTGGTCTTGGCTTGCGAGGTTGCAGGACCCCTTCTTCTTCGATGGTTCGGATATTTATACAATTCCCGAACCATATGTATAATCGCCAATTTGAATAATCGGTGTGATTTGGGAAGAGTTATCGAAAAATCCTCAAATACTTCCTTTTGAAACGATTCTCCTTAATAGGATAGTAGTCGTTTTTCGTCTAGATTCATCCCCTAAATGTTGCGCCGAAGCGTGATCCTCGGCGCTTTCCAATGCCGGCCACCACTTGCAGTTCCGAAAGCTGTTATAAGATTTGCGTCCAAATCTCGCATTTCTTTCTTTTGGAGAGCTCTTCCTTCTCCGGCTTGATCGACCGAAGGCTAACTCTGACTCCACCTTCTTCGTCGTTTGACCCGGGCAGTTTAGTGTCATCATTTGGCCTAAATCGATTCTGGATGAGGCGTTAATCTTTTCATCGGCTGCTTCTCCTATCGACTGATGCTTTCAGCCGACGGCACGCATTGCGTGCTGCATTCTCATGCACTGAGATCGGTATGGCTCAGGAAGCGGATCCTTCTTTGGTTGACCCTTCCCTTCATCGGCTGATGATTTTAGCCGATGGTATATGCCACGTGTCGTTCCCTTAAGTGGCAAAAATTCTGGTCTCAACAATGCCCCCTCGGCAATCGCGTGATATACTGTTCGGGCGGTTGTTGAAATTGAGTCAACTTCTGGTATAGATAACGATGTCAAACGATCATCCCCATATCTTGGTAGGATATTTGCTCATTGCCCGAGGGATTTGCGGACATGTGCCGATCTTTTTTTATTTTCGACGAAATCCTCCTTTGCTGTTCTTTCATTAAATGTTGCAGTTTTTCCGAGGGGTGACTGTCATTATGTCGCTCCTCCCTGCCGGCCTATAAGAGCGCCATTACTTTGCAGTTTTCTTTGTATTGCCTTCTTCCCTTACGTCGATTCCCATGCCTTTGCTATGTCAATGTTCTGATAGTAGCTTTTTCGTCCCTAAGAGTACTTTCAAGGCAACCTCTCAATCTGACTCTGGCGGTAATTTAATGCTGGCCGGTGAAAGTGTCTTCCCTCCTTGGAGTTTTAATGGGGTTTTTTTTAGGAAGGCCCTTAGGCATGGCCGTCTAATTTGGGATCTTACGCATGATGGTCCAACCGGCTGGTGCCTTCATCCCTAGGAGTTGGAGAATCTTGAGCCGCTTGGCATCTGGGTTTCCCCACCGGGGAGACGCGCTGCTACGCTGTGGTCGACCTTCCCTTTGAGGTCGGTCTCCATCTTCCCGAGGAGAGCATCGTGCCTGGCATAAGTCAGTCGCAGGGGCTCAAGAGGTTTGAGACCTGTCGACTTCGTGGTGATCAGGTGTCTCGATTTTCGAAAGGTGATGCTTGAGCCTCCGCCTTTGGCTTTCCTCCTACCTCGGCTTGGTAGTGATCCTGTGTTTCGACCTCCAACCTTCTTTGTCGACTATGACTTTTCTTTTTCGAAACACTTTTGTATCTGCTTTTTCTTAGCTTTCAGATATATCGGCTCATTAAATGTGAAGCTTTTTGCTGTGTTTTTTGCTCCGCATTCTCCTAAACCGATATATGATAGTGTTTCAATTATTGATCGGCCGATTGCCTTCCGATATGTTTGTTGTATGTGCATTAAACTCGGCTTTGGTAGGCCCGCATGTAGTGAAGTGCTTTTAGCCGAATCTCGCACGTTTTTTATCGGCTTCTTGTGGCGGATCATTTTCCCGAGGCCTTGATGTGGCCTCGTTTACTAGCCTCCTACGCGCCCTTTGCTTGGGGTCCGTCGCCTGCCGTCCTTCGGTCGGCTTAGCTGAGGAGCTCCACTTGTACTCCCTCTTCAGTCACCCAGATGAAAGAAATCTTGTCCAGGACTTCATTGACCGACATGTTATTGGTCCGCACCGTCTTTTCTTCGGCATCTATTTCGGCTGAAGATGGGGTTAGGACTTCTTCATCGTCCCTTGGTGGCCACCTCTCACGTCGGGTCACCCTACCGAGGTACCGTTTAGCAGATTCCTGGATTTCTGTTGGCTCATTAGGCGCTTCTTGGTTGCGCCTTGCAGCGGTCTCTAGGGCCTTCAAACGAGCGCCCAGTTCTAGTCGGACGGATTCATCCGCCGGCTTGATTGCCACCGATCGGATTATTGGTGTCCTTTTTTAGGGCGGCATGGTCGAGCCTCCCGCCTCATAATCGCGGCATTTAGGCGCCACGGAGTGCCGCACTCCGCTGCACGGGGTATTCCTGCCTCGGTTTCAGCCGCAGCCACTGGGCCAGAACGTCGTTGTTGCGGGCGCCAGTCCCTATTCTCTGAATGCGACGCTTCTGCATCTTTGTCATGACCGACCCCTGCCAACGGGCCGGTCCTCTGGACATGAACCATTGCTCCACCGGCACGTCCGTCGGTGGGTCTATCTTCCTCAGATGTTCCCTGAGGATCTCTCTTTTTTGCCACAGCTTGGGTCATGGCTGGATTCTGAGTTCCTGAGCCAGCTGAACGCCCGGGGTCTCTATTTCTCCCCTAGTGAGCTAAGGGAATTCTGCATCGGGGGTCGAAAGTGTCTCTAGTGCCATCGGCATCCCTCGATGTGGAGGCCGCGGTGTTGGCCCCCTCCAAGGGTGGCTGGCTGGGCTCCTCTGTGCCCCCAACGGTCCGAGACTATGGTGGGGCTCGATCTGTCTTAGGCGTTGCGAAGGCTCATATGCTGGTCTTCTTTCGGTTTGCTGGCCGATGGGTCTTCGGGGTGCCCCTTGGACCCAGCTTTTGTTATAGCCGCAGTGGGGACCCTGCTGCTGCTGTGGGGCTCCTGGCCCCTTATGGCCGACCGAGGTCGACCTTGGCCTGTCCCCGTCATAGAATTCCTGCAGCACCCTCTGGGCGAGAAAGTCTTGCTCTTCTTCCCCATCATCTTTTTCGGAGGACCACTTGTTGGACCCTTCGGCCAAACCCGGGTTTCGCCTATGGTCGTGGTGGTGTGCGCCTTTGCTGATGAAGGCAAACCATCTCTTTGCCTCCTTGGGCACGTCGATGAGGAGGGCATCCCAATCTTCATCCGTCATTTCGGTCTTGCAGCAGATGCAAAGACGAAGCACACTCCGAGCCAATTTTTCCTTTTCGGGGGACTCGGGCTCCTGCATCGGCTTCTTCCCCTTAGGGCTGACCATGTTTACTTGCGTGGGGTGCGGAGACCATTGTATTGGTCGCATCGCTGGCTTGGTTTCCGGGCAAGCGGTGTTGTGGATGACTTCCTCTACATGGGCTTGTACTTCGGCGAGCCCCACAGGAGGTGCTGGGACCGTCGGTTGCGCCGGTGGAGGTGTCGGCCCGTGTTGGCCGACCCGATTTTGAGGCGATCCCTGAAAAGGGACCTGCATGGTATTTCTGCCCCCAGCCATTTCGGCGAGTCCGGCCTGAGGTATCGGAGCCACCGACTGCACCAGAGGAGGTGGCAGCCTACAGTGGCCAGCCTGACGTTAAGATGGTTCCTACGGAGGGACCTGCCCGACATACCTGCCCCCAATTATTTTGGCGAGTCCGGCTTGAGGTACCAGAGTCACCGGCTACGCTAGAAGAAGTGGCGGCCCATATAGGCCAACCTGCTGCTGGAACGGTCCCTGTGGAAGGGCCTGCCCGCAGATCCTGCCCCCAGCCTGAGGCTGGACGAACGGCGGTGGGGAAGGCAAAGAAACCCCCCCGTAGTTTTCTGGTTGATGGCCGATGTTCTGCCCCATCGGCCCCGTTCCCGTCTAGTACGGGTACTCTTGCGAATGTACTGCCCCCAGCAGTTGTGCCGTTGTGAGGGACGCAAATTGCTGTGCCGCCATTGTTGCCGGTGCCGTCAAAATCATTTGTGTCGGCATTAGCGGTGGCAGAGCTAGTGGAGATCCTAGTAGACCTCCGCAGCATGGCTCGCTTCGGGCTAAAAACTGCCCGAGTCGAGATCATTTGAGGTCGTGATATCGGTCGTCGCGTCCAAAGCTCGGATGCTCCTTTCGAGAGACAGTTGCGTTCTCTCGAGAGATCTCATCATTCGGGTCATTTGTCCAAATAGTTGCGACATGGTCGGCTCCGGTAGTACCGACCTCCCACTTGTTTCGAAAGTTTCTGACATATTTACGATAGGAGAAGGTAAGAGTTACCTGAGTGTCCCACCGGGCGTGCCAAAAGGTTGTTGGGGCCGAAAATGTCGGTTGTCGATCGGCCCCGTGGTTCGGTTGACCCTCTGGAATGTGATGTGTCGTGTGCCAATGGATCAAGCGATCGGGATGATGAGGGATCTGCTCGGCCGGGTTCTTCTCATTTAAACTCTCGCGATCGTCCGGCTTAGATTAGCCGAAACGAGATTTAGAGAGGCCTTCCTTCTCCGGCTTGATGTCCTCATTTGGCCGAAATCGATCCTGGATGAGGCGATAATCTTTTCGTCGGCTACTTCTCCTATCGGCAGATGCCTTCAGCCAACGGCATTCATCGCGTGCTGCGTTCTTATGCGACTGAGATCGGTCCGGCTTAGGACGCGGATCCTTCTTCGATTAGCCATTTCCTTCATCGGGTGATGATTTTAACCGATAATATACATCACGTATCGTTTCTTAAGTGACGAAAATTCTGATTTCAATAGATATGTTTACAAAGAGAGTTGTATTAATTTAATTCTTTTTTAAAAAAAATAAGTAACCCTTTTAAGAAATCAAATATCCCCTTTCATTATGGAAGTTACTAATGAGATTAAATTTAGCAAAATATTTTAGATACTGTGCAATAAATTTTAAAATTTTTATTTTTTTGAGAGAAATGTACCATACTAGCCGCTTCGTTTATTTTAAAATAAACTTAGCTGAAAATATTAAGCAACTATGCTTCGAACGCAAAACCATATATATCAATCGCCAAGATTTGTGTCACTTGTGCTAGAAACAACTAATTAAATTTCAAAACTTTTAATAGTAACACACAGAGGGAACGTTTGGTTTGGGGATTAAATGAGGATATTCCCCAAACAAAAAGGAGTGGGGGGTGGGGGGAGGGCACAGCTGTTAACCCCTTGGGTGGAACAAGATTCCAACCTTATTCCCACCTCTTTTCTTTTTTTTTTTTTTAAAAAAAAAAAAAAATTAAAATTTTAAGATATTTAAATTTATAAAATTTAATTTTTTTTATTTTATAAATTTTAAAATTTCCAACTTTACTTTTTAATAAATTTTAAAAATTATTTTTTAAATTTATTTTAAATTTATTAATTTTAAAATTTATACAAATTTTTTTATAAATTTTTTTAAATTTATACAAATTTAAAAATTTAAATTTTTACTTCCACTTTTGTAATTTTTTGAGACAATTAAAATTAAAATTTTTAACATTTATAATTTTTTAACTTTAGAGAATTTTTAAATTTTATAGCTTTTTAAATTTTTAATTTTAAGTTTTAATAAATTTAAAAATTTATAAAATTTTAAAATTTATTAATTTTAAAATTTTAAAATTTATTTATATTTTTAAATTTTTAAATTTAATTTTTAATAAATTTATATCAAATTTTTAAAATTTTTAAATTTATACTAATTTTTATATACAAAATTTTGAATTTTTAAAAATTTATAAAGTTTCAAAATTTTTAAATTCTTTAATAATTTTTTTTTATATACAAGTAAAATGTAAATTTTAATAAATTTTTTAATAAATATTTTAAATTAAATATTTAAAATTATACCAGTAAAATTTTTATTTATTTTAAAAAATTATTATGGTTGAGACAATTTCGTAATTTCATACAACTACTACTCTTTATTTCTCTTATTCTCTGTTATCACACCAAATACAAATTTTTTTATATCTGATACTAATTTAATATCCAATCAAACATATTTTTATAATAATTTTAATTAATTTATATATTTATATTTATTTTAAAATAATTAATTTTTTTTTATTCCACAACCAAACAAAACTAGAGAGTATACAAGCGAAAGCTCCGCACCCACTCTTCCCTGTATTAATAATCGTGCAAATGCCTGGCTCAATAATTCACGCATTGCATTCCGATCTAACACGTGATGCATGATCTGTAGATCCACGCATTGCATTCCGATCTAACACGTGATGCATGATCTGTAGCATTCTTCGGTGTTTTTAATTTTTTATCAAGAAAAATTCTAAGTGTATATTTATTTTTAGATGTACATCGTATACTTCACTTATTCTAGAATAAGATAAATTTCATTCATTATTTTAAAATAATAGATGAAAAAATTCTTAATCTTTAAATGGATAGGATATAAAATTTACATTCAAAAATAAATGTAAAGATAAGTTTGCTTATTTATCAAATAAGAAAACGTGTCTAACACGTGATTCATACATGAGCAAACACATCAATAACCAATTTCTTCTAATCTATAATTTTATAATTTATAAGCATTATTTATTAATTCTCAATTATTAGACACGTGTGGCAATCATAATAGTTTGGAATTGTATGACCCACGACGTGTAGTGAATGTTGGGGCCAGTCTCATCAACTATAGAAGTATTGTCTTTGTCGTTACAATAAAATTATGTTATAACGATATTTTTAAATATTTTTAAAAATTTAAAAAATAGTATTTATAAAAATATCGATATTTATTATTAGTGTCGCTATATGTGCAGTCATTAGGATGTATAGCGTCACATTATTATAAAGTGTTCCAAAAATATATCCCTACAACCTAATTTTGATATAGATAAAATATAGATAGAACATTTGCACAAAAATATTACAAAAATATATCAGTACAATCTAATTTTGTTGTAGTGATTTAAGATATATATTCTTTTATTTGAAAATAAGCTGTTTTTATATATTTATTTATAGTATATGTATAATTTTTGAGATAAATTAGCTTAAGATTAATTTTATATTTGGATAACATTTTGATTGTTTCGAAAATAAAAAAAATAATATTTAAATAGTAATTATTATTTTAAAATAATAATATTTTATCTAATTAATTAATATAAAAGTATTAATTAAATAATAATTTAATTTATTTAATTAACTAATTAATTATAAATATCGCTAGATAATCCTGATTATTAATTAATAAAATAATTAATAATGATTAATATTAATTAATAATTTAATTAACCATGAGTTATTTAATAAATCAATAAATAAATTAGTTAATTATTTAATAGTTAGATAATTAGTTAATAAAATAATTAGATTAGTGAACCTATTAGATTAACTAAAAAATTAATATAATAATGAAAATTTTATTTATTTTAATTAAGTTTGTTTTCAGGTGGAAACAAATATATTTTATAGAGAGGGATAAAATAGTAATTTCAAACTTACAATAATTTTTTTTTTTTAAAAAAAAACTATTGTTTTTCTTCTTTGAAAATAGTATTTGAATATAAAAGAGGAATAAGATCGAATTCTCCTTCTTATATCCAAACTAAACAGTGTTTAATTTTGAATTCTTAGACATTGTGGAAAGCACATCAATTTACGAACTAATGCCTCATCTAACTTTATTGGAAAAAAATACTCTCAATCTAATCTTCATTTAAAAAAAAAAATCCTAATCTAACCTCATTTGATTGGATTAAAAAAGAAAAAATAATTTAATAATTTTTATGTGACTTTATGTGTTAATTAGGAGAGATTTTTTTTTTTTTCCTCTCGGCACTCTATGTACAATGTATAGTTATATTACTTTTACTTTTATATAATATATAATTATATTATTTTTATATGATATTAATTTTTTATTTATATCAACTATTACGTTATCGAATAATTAATTACGTTAAATGTGTAATCATATCGGATAATTAATTACGTTAAATGTATATAGTCACATTATTTTTTAGTCATGTTAATTTTATATCCTGTGTGTAGTCATGTTAGATATTTAATATACCGAGTGTATAATAATAATAATAATAATAATAACAATAATAATAATAATTTATATCTAGTATATAATTATATTATTTTATATTATATTTATTTTCAGTAATGTTAAATTTTATTTTTGAGTAAGTAGTTCTATCATATATTTAATAATATCAATTGTATAGTTAAATTAAATAATAATAATAATAAATAATAATTTAAAGTAATAATTATTATTAAATTACTTGGTAAGTAGAGGATGAAGGGACAAAAAATTTTCTTTCTCCTAATTAACATATAAATTCAAATAAATATTATTAAGTTATTTTTTTTTTCTAATTCATCTAGTTGAGTCTAAATTATAATTAAAAAAAAAAAAGACTAGATTGACAATATATTTTTAAAATAAAATTAAATAAGGCATTAGCTCTCCAGAATAGAAGATGAGAAAAAAATAACAATTAATTGTTTCAATTTTCCAAATATAGTTTCTATTACAAGCTTTGTTCCTTCTTATATTGAGAGGATGGCATTGTTCTAACTAAATTGAGACAAACAAAATCAAACACTGTGTACCATAGTTGGTTAGGTTGGTTGGCTATGGACCATAGTTGGTTAGGGTGGTTGGCTATGTATGGTCGACGGCTGTGATTATCTCACTTGGGAGGTGATATGCGGTGGAGAGATTGATTTTCACACGAAGCTTCTTGAACAACTCATGCCAAAATAGACTACATAAAAATTGGATCCTTGTCACTTACAATACTTTTGGGTAACCCGTGTAACTTATAGATGTTGTTCAAAAATTCTTGAGTTATAGAAGAAGCAGAGCAAGGATGGGGTAATGCTATATAAAATGAGCATATTTACTTAACCGATGCATCACAATCCAAATTATCTATTTTTCATATGACAACGGCAATTCTTCGATCTATAAAAATCTCTGTCCAAATATTTTCAGGTGTTGGTAGGGGTTGTAAAAGACGTGCTGGTGATGTTGTTTCACACTTTTTTACTGACAAACTAAACATTCCCTCACGAATAAATTATATATATATATAGTATTCTAGCCTAATTTTATATAAAGTATTCTATAGATAGCACCAAATAATTGGTGCTATCAAGTTTTCAGCCGTTGAATGAAAAGATATGCGATTGGAATTATAGTGGTCTCCTAAGATTTTTACTATTCAACCAACCACCTAGTAAACACTAGGGGACCACTATAATCCCAACCGTATATTTTTTCATCCAACGGCTAAAAATTTGATAGCATCATTGACTGGGTGCTATCGATAGTATTCTAGACTAATTATATATATATATATATATATATATATATATATATATATATATATATATATATATATATATATATATATATATATATATATATATATATATATATATTATAATAGAAAAAAAGAAGTGAAGAGTGAAGTGGTGGAGGGTTGGGAGGCACGAGTTATTCTTTAATATAATTTAATAAATAATAATAGATAATAGATAATAGATTATTGCCTACAAATGCATTACATATGTCGAGCATATTTTTTAATAAATAATATTATATATAATAAAATTTTAAAATAATAAACGCAATAAATATCCTACTAATGGAAAATTATAGAATTTAAAATTTTATAGTGGGAATTTAGAAATGAGGTACACAAGAAACGTCAGGTGGAAAATTTTTTCCTGCCTGCCCCACTTTTCTTAACTCTAACCAGTAACAAATTATTTTCTGCCCCGGCGTCAGATACACCAAATCTATTTTTTAATAATTAATATTATAAAATTATAATTTAATTATACAAATGCAATTTACACCAACATCATAGAGCTAAATTACAGAAAACTTTTTTATAATATATCGTTTTTTCACTTTGCCCTTCTGTCTTTAAAAAACCTACATTTTGCCTTCTCGAAATTACGTAATTATTTTTAGAAAAAACGGGATTACCAGAATAGGTAAAATGACGATAATGCCCTCCTTATCCCTGTGCTCCCCTCCGACTCCACTGCCGTCCCCGTCCCCGCCCGCGCCCCCGCCCCCGCCGAGAAGCTCTCCTTCTCCTCCCCACCCTGTCGTCGTCGTCGTCTCCCCCGCCGTCGGAGAGGTCCGGGGTGCCGAGGGAGCCGCGTCCCCGCGCGGACGCGTGAAACGCGGCGCCCCAAGGGACAGGTCAACGCGCGGCGGCTTATGGGGGCCCAACACGTGGCGGTCCCCCTCACCCCGCGCTGAGGCCTGCGGCGCGCGCAGCCGCAAGCTGACGGGCGCAGGGAGGACAGGCGGGGGCGCGATGGGCAGCAGAGAGCGGGGCGCGCCCGCATTGCGCCCCGCAGCGCGCAGCGGGGCGCTCTGCGGGCGCGCGCGCGCGCTTCCCCGCGCTCTGCGGGCGCGCGCGCGTGCTGCGCGTAGTGGTGCGGCGAGTGGGGCGCCGCCACTTGGCGCCCTACCAGCCTCGGGCCGCGCCTGACCTGGAGCGCCGTCGCCGGGGAGGGCCCAGGCGGCGAATGCGCCGACGATCGCCGAGGGCTCCCGACAACGGCGGCGGCGGGATCCCTCACGGAGCGACGGAGCTCGGCGTCGGACTGATCGGGAGAATAAGAGGTTGAAGGGTATTTTCGGTATATTACCTAAAAAATTGACAGCTCACTAACAGAATGCTGACGGCGGGAGTGTAAATGCACAATTCCATAATTACGATGGGGCAAAATGTAAGTTTTTAAAAACAGGGGTAAAGTAAAAAAGCGGTATATTATAGAGAAATTTTCTGTAATTTAGCATATATATATATATATATATATATATATATATATATATATATATATATATATATATATATATATATATATATATATATATATATATATATAACCTCATATTAATTTAATTTTTTATAATAAAATTTTAGAAATATAATTTGTAAGATATATTTATACATTCGGTGCATGGAATAATTTCTTCTCCACTATATCATCTCCCTATCATACTATTCTAATAATTTATTTCAGTTAGTTTAATTAACTTTTTTTTCCCTGGATTTTTTTTTTTTTTACATTTGCATTTCTAAAATAATTTAATTCCTGATAAGCTCTTATAAAAGTTTATGCAGCACAATTTAAAATGTTGAATTAATTTAATTATTAAAATAACATTATTTAAATTAAATTAATTAATAATCAGACTAATAAAATTGTCTAAAATTATAAAAAGAATATTTAACTAAATTTTATTACTAAATTTTATTACTAAAATACTTCAGATCTGGGTACTTAATTAGTAGTAGCATGTAATTTTAGGCATCTCATTTAGTTAACATAAATTTTATCTTAGAATGTTGTTTTCATTCTTTAAAAGCATATTTTTATTATATATTATTAATATATTGTTATAAATTATAGGGTTGATTGCACCGTTGATCCCTAATATATTTTTTTTTTTTTACTTTCGTCCCTAACATTTTATTTTCAGTATTAAATTTCTAATTTTTGTATTTTTATCTTAGTGAGATCCCAACTATTTAAATTCCCATTAATTTTGATGAAATAGTCAATATGAACTTCAAAACAAAATTTTTCGGTCGATAATAAATACAAGCGAAAAGGTTAGGGACAAAATTGGGAAAAAAAAAAAAAAAAAAAAAAAAAAAGGAGAATAAAATTTAGGAACCAATGGTGTAATTGATTCCAATTGTGAAAGTTAAAAATTCGATTTGGAAAAAACCAAAAATTAGGTATAAATTGAGGACCAATAATGCAATTAACCCTAAACAAACATTTTTTATTTGTGCTGGGTAACTTTTGTCCGATGCGGAAGCTTCTTCGAAGCATTAATTTTTGTCCAATGCGGAATCTTCTCTAACAAAGATTCAAATGTTATGTTCGTGAATCATCTACTACTAGTAATTCTCAATTATTAATTCGTAATTTGGCAAATAAGAAAAAGTTACGATAAACAGAGAAGGAACAGAACAAAACAGAGCATTATTACTAGATTTATAAAATAAATATAAAATTGTGCATGCACTCATAAAATATGATAATTTTGTTTTTCAACTATTAAATGGTGAAGTGAAAATAACACTAAACCAATATTTCTGCCATTATGTACACACACCATCTTTACATTCTAAGCATCCAATTCAAAGAATTCCCTTTTGGTTTTGTTTTGTTTTTTGTTTTATCTACGTGAAACCATTCTGGTACCAATTCTGCGATCTCATTATTGCTGCTGCTGCTGCTGCAGTTCTTGCCCGGCGGTGGCGGCGGCGGCAATGTTGTTCTGCGGGCAGTTATCGTAGAGATTGTGCGGCCAGGGGATCAGGCTGTAGGGCGGGAAGCAGCAGCTGCACTCCGCCGGGCACTGCCGAGGATGATCCACGACGGCCCCACTGTTGTTATTGCCGACGGATGCCGCCTCCCGGAGAGGGCCCCAGCACTCGACCCGGTTGAATTCCGGCAGGTTGGACTGGAAGTACACCCACACCGTCGCCTCCTCCAACTCCGGATGGTTTCTGAACAAATCCTCATCCCCGTGAACGAACGCCTTCAGCACCTGTCCATTTTCACATCTTTTAGATCATGCTATTCCACCGACCTACCAAAAATCACGGAGGAGGGGGATGGAATGGTAAAGAAAGGATACATACCACAGGGAGTTCTTTGCGAAAGATGTAGTAGCGAAGGCTGGCGATGAGGTCGAGCAGGAAGTGGCCGCCGCTGATGTGGCAGTGGACGTGGAGCGACATCTTCCCCTGCACCTTCTTCCACTCCGCCACCACCTCGTCCCTCTGCAGCTTATTATACCACCCCTGCAACTATTTTTTTTTTTTTTCAAACCAAGAAAACAACGCATGACCAATTAATTTAGATGAGACCTTGTTTACCATAATTACTTGTCGTTCATCGATTGGCTCGACGACAACCAATAAAAAAATTTATAAAAAAAAAAAAAGAAAAAGAAAATCTTTTTTATATCAAATTTATGTACCTGAGCGCGATTGATGGTGTGGGATATGGCGAGGGTGAGCTTGGACGTGATATCGCTGTGCGTGAGCGTGTAAGCCCTCGGGAGCTTCTCCGGGTGCTTCTCTCCGTCGACTCCGAGGAAAAGCACTTTCAGCTTCGAAGATTCGAAAATCGCTGGCCCGAAAAGCCTCGCCACCTACATATTTACATATATATATATATATATATATACACACACAGTCACACACACATGCAAATTTAATCGAGATTCAAAATACAATCGTGAGAACTTATTTACCGGTGCGATGGAGCGCTTCGCTTTTTCACCGCTGCAGCGGCGATTGCTTCTCTTAAGATCGAGCGAAGAAGAAGAAGAATAAGAAGAAGAAGAAGAAGAAGAAGAAGAAGGAGATGGAGAAGAGCAGAGGCGGTGGTGGAGGAGCAGAGCACCTGCGGAGCCCATCTTCTTGAGAGTGGGTTGTGAGGTGGAAATTATAGTTCAAAATGAACACGGAGGACCAGGTATTATCAGGTATGACTCCTTATTATTTCTATTGTTGTTATTGTTATTTTCTTTTTAAATTATTATTATTTTTTTGATGTTAGTTTTGGAGTATAAAAAGTCGGGAGGTTACTTGCGGAGACGGGGGATCTTCTTCCGCTCCGGGCTCTCGGGGGGTGGGGAAGAGAGAAAAAGAGGGGGAGGAGGAGGAGACGTGTGGGAATGGAAAACGCACGTCTTCAGCGGCCACCTTTGGATGCTTTGAAGCAAGGGCTACTGTATTTTGTCATTTTTTGAACTTTGCAATTTCAAAGCTTTCGCAGAAAGAGTGACACTATTTCAAAATTTGACTGTATATTTTATATTATTTTTAGAATTATCTGTAAATATATCGAATAATAAATATATTTTTAAAAAATTTAATTTTTTATATTTATTCCTTCAAAAGTCCAACGTTATTTATACATATCCCTCCGGTTTATTATCGTTAGTTCACTGTTTATTTTTTAACAGATTATATGTGAAATAACAGTTTTGTTCTTTCAAAAATGTCCCTCTAAAAAATAATACAAAAATATCTGAAAGGATAAAAAGATAAATTTACCTCACTAACTAATCAAGATTAAGTATTTAACCTAGGATTAACTAGATTTTTCTAACAGAGATAGACGGTAGGAGTATATATGAATAACGTTAGACTTTTGAAGGGATAAATATGAAAAGTTGAACTATGTAGGGATATATCTGCTATTCGATATATTTACAGGGAGCCGTATGCAATTAACCCTTATTTTTATTATAAAATTATTATTTAATTATTATTATTATTATTATTATTATTATTATTATTATTATTATATATATATATTATTATTATTATTATATATATATATATATATATATATATATATATATATATATATATATATATATATATATATATATATATATATATATATATATATATATATATATATATATATATATATTATTTTATATTTTTATTAAAATTTGTTTGAAATTTTATAAATTTTAAAATAAGGGTGTAAGATTTACTCTCTATTTTTTTTTTTGAATATACAAATAATATTTTTTTTAAAAAAAAATAATTTATTACATTGTTGGTCTTCGTATAATGAGAAATTACACTTTTGGTCCTCAAACTATGAGATCATGCGTGGTGTGGTCTATTCTAAAATTAATCTAATTCTAACACATTTAACACTCTTAACCTATTGAATTTAGTTATCGTCCAAAATAATATAGCTGGATTCAAAAGTTTTAGTTATATTGTATTGTTGGGCCGAAAATGTGGCGTTGGGATCGGCCCACGGTTTGACCCTCTTACGTTAATGCACCGCGTGCCAAAGGGATCAAGCGATCGGACCGAAGAGGAATTCGCTCGCCCGGATTCTTCTCAATCAACTCTTACGAATGTTCGGCCTAGATCAACCGAACTGGGGTTGAGAGGCAAGCAGAGTTCACCCTAGATGAGCCGAACCGAGAGTCGGAGACAGGGATTTGACACGGCTAAAAAGCCGGTTAAAAAATTGTATTGATTGGAAAGGGATTACAAGAGTAACAGGGAGCCAATTACAATAAGTCTTCTCCTAGAAAATGCGGTAAAATTATCTAGAAAAGCAGTAAATGCATATGTTAAAGGTATGAAAAAGTAGGGGTGGTCCTGGCTTACGACGAGGTTGCAGAATATCTTTTTCTTCGATGGTTCGCTTATTTATACATTTACGAACCATGTGTATAACCGCCGATTTTAGTAATCGGCGTGATCTGAGAGGAGTTAACGTAATTTCCTCAACCACTTCCTTTTGAGTCGATTCTCCTCAATAGAATAGTAGCCGGTTTTCGTCTAGGTTCATCCCCTAATCGACGCGCCGAAGCGTGATCTTCGGCGCTTTCCAATGTTGGGCGCCGCTTTCCATTCCGGGGTCAGTTACGAGATTCGCATCCAAATCTCGCACTCTTTCCTTCCAAGGTCTTTCCTACTTCGGCTCAATCACTCAAGGTGGGGGTATTGTAACGCCTGAGGATAAAGGGGAAAGATATATCAGAAGAATATAGGGTAAAGTGGGTGTTAGATGTAAAAAGGTGAGGTAATGTTACTTAGCTTGGGTTGTTGCATGGGTATTCTCGATGTTTCTCGCGTCGTCAGCTTTAGCTAGTGAACCACGTTGAAGGAGAAGGTTGAGGAGGGTGTTCTATAGTTGAGGAGAGCGTTCCGTAGTTGAGGAGAGACAAGGTGTGGAGTTTGGAGCTAATAGGAGGAAGACGACTATAGAGGGTTACTGTGGTGCAAAGAGGCAGAATAGGCCAGCTGTCGAAGGAAGGCTCCGGAAGGGTGTAGAAAGGAGAGAGTAGTCGGGCTGGGTCAGGGACCTACAACCCGACCTGCTACGCATGAGCAAGGAAAGCCCAGGCCCAGGCGGGATCTCTGGCGAACCGGGCCACCACTGAGTAGCGAATCTGATGGAATGGGTCCAGTAGGCCAATTGTAGTTCTTTTTTTAATTCACTATACAATAATTTTTCTAATCACAGAACAGTCCTAATACCAAGTACTATAAGTAGGAGTGTAATAGATTCAGTTAGTTAGTTTTTTGGAGAATAAGATTCAATCTTTTCCACTCCCTCTCTTCATCATCTTCTTCCTCAACGTCTCTCTCTCTCTCTCTCTCTCTCTCTCTCTCTCTCTCTCTCTCTATTCGTCAGTTCTACCCAATATGGATTAGATCTCAAGAACTCTAAATCCATGCAGCACTACGAGTAAGGATTGCCAAACTCATATCATCATCGTCGCCGTCGTCCTCAGCGATCAACATCAGACATTGCGACTCAGAATTTGAACCAATACCCGCGTAGATCTTCATCGCCGCCACCTACTCCGACGAATTCCCCATCGAAGGGTTGCGGCTCAGTTCCACGCAATTATAATTGGTATCATAGCTGTGAGGACCCGAATCCCCACTTAAGGATTTATTGATGGATTAGTGGCTTCTGGAAGTGTGTGTGCGCGTGTCGGGCCCAAGAATTGAATTTCGGGTGAAATTGGAGCTTGTTTGCTTTTCTGGAAGCCCATTAGGGTGATCGAGGGTTTTGCGCGCTTATTGGAACCAAGGATTTGACCCGGCATGAAAAACGGATCGAGTTTACTTTTCCGGGAATTTTTGAGAAATTTTAGAGTTGGAATTTGGCCAATCGGACATCGGATTTGGATTCAGCGCGCGAAAACGATCGAATTGGACTATTTACTTGAATTTTTCGGAGCCCGGATGCGAAAACACGTTTTTCGAGGCAGGGGTTACTGTTCCGGTGGCCGGAGCAGTGCCGGCGGCGGCGGAGCGCGGCGGCTGGCGGCGGCACAGGCGCGCGGTCCACCGCGGGAGTCGTGCACCGGGCGCGGGCCACGTGGCGCGCTCCGGTTGGCCGGCGCAGCAGGCGCGGTCCATGGACCTTGGCGGGGTGCACGGTGGACCGTGGTCATGCCACGTGGCGTGCTGGCATTGGCCGGTCTTGGTGCGCGCGGTCCACGCAGTGCCGCGGGTGTACGGTGGACCGAGGGTGGACGCGTGGCGACTCGTGATTGGATGGGTGTTTGCACGCGGTTCACGGGGCGCGGAGTTGTTGCCTCGGGATGCGTGCCCGACAGGTGGGCGTGGGCGCGCGTGGGCGCGCTGACCCGCGGCTCCCGCGCATTTTGGGGGCGCCACGTGTCGCCTTAGGAGTGGCTGGTGTTCGTGCTCCAGGCGCACCGAGAAAATTTCGGGACATGGATGGCATTTCTCCAATTGTTTTTTTTGGTTGGCCTATTTCTTGAGCCCGAGCCCCTTTCCTCTGCCATTTTCCTCCACCTTCCCGAGCTCCCCAGCCCTTGCACCCTTTAGGAAAGTTGTAGATCTTCGAGTCGCGCATCTTCTGGCAGAGGCCCGGAATTTTTGGAGGCCGCGACGACGGCGACTTCTGCATCGGGGTGCGGAGCGACGATTTATTATTGGAGGCCCATTTTCGTCGCAGTTTAGTCTGGGAGGTCTACAGAACTGCCCCGACGGTATTTTTGGACGATTTCTGCGGCGACGGTTTCGTAAGAGGTAAATCTACAACTCCCGTGTTGGACACTTTTTCTGGAACTGAGCTTTTCTTGGGGTTCTGGGTACATTTTTAACCCCCTTTGCGACTGTTGGTTAAATTGGACAGCACCTTCTTGTCGGATTTTTATCTCCTCATCCGGACATCGGAATTCGACGTTTCAGGACTCTATCGATATCTACTCTTCGCGAGGATCGCCGTCATATTTTTATTGGAATTTTTGGAGGAGGTTTTTCAGGTGAAAATTTCGTGTTAATGGGACTGTTCACCACAAATTTTGGGAATGTGGAATTTTTGTGGATTAAAGTGTAATTTTGGTGTATGTTTGTACCCAGGAGGTTGTGAGCACTTCTACCGTGTTGTTGGCTTGGTGGGATTTGTGATTTGACTGTTTTGGGCTTTCTCAGCTGTACGATTCCGGGCAGTTAGCACTTTCAGGTGGGTGACCTTGCTTCCAAGAACTCCGGACTGTGTACTAATTCTATGTGTGTAGGATCATGCATGTTAGAAATTGGAATAATAGCATGTGTAAAACTGTATGTTGTATCTTGTATATCAGTTGTTGAATCTTTTGATTCCTACTTTATGTTAAGTAGTGAAATCTTGGAACTTGACCTAGCACCCCTGTCATATGTATCATGTTCAGCCAGTCTGTAGAAAACTCCAACTTGGGCTAGGTTTTTACTGCTCTAGACATTCCACATCACGATACTTCATTTCACTATGGACTTAGCTTTTCCTCGCCCGAGTTGAGGGCCGAGAGGTCGGGTGGTTGTGGGATGCATTTGCACTCGTGTCTGGGGACCGAGTGGAGTTGATAGCAGTCTGTAGATCCGATTTGCTTGGGAGAGTGATAGTGATGGTAGATCTGGGTTCTTGGAAACTGTCAGAGTGACAGTGAGTCTCAGCTGTGTAGATTCCAGCTAGTGAGTGAGTTAGTGATTGTTTGTTAGCCGATCTTGTTGATCGAGGATTTGGATCATAGCCTGCATGAGCCACATTTGAGCTTTACAGAGATACTTTACAGAGATACTTGTTATGGGTTACTTTGACTCGAGCGGGTCGCTCCCCTCGAGTGCCACTCCGGGAGTAGGCGAGACCGGGTTGTTGTACCGGTGAGTTTGAGCTTTTCTACCGCGACTGGTTGTTGCATTTGTCCCTCTGGCTGTGCTTGTGTTGGCAGTCATGGACGCCCTACGTAAGTCCGCTCCTCCGGGACGTAACGGCAGTAGGTTGGCGCAGGTTTGACTGGACCCGATGAGGCAGTCAGTTTAGATTGGGTGATCAGAGACGAGGGTTAGTTGTGGCATCATGTTCTTTCTGTTCCCACTGTTGAGCATCTAGATAGAGGCATAGTAGCTGTAGAGTTACATTTCTCAGCTTTCCTTACAGCACTGCATATGTTACTTTATGCCTCTAGTAGACTTAGTGGGCAGACCGTCGGGCTTGTTGGCGGCACCCACTGAGAACTACTGTGGGATGTAGTTCTCACACCCGTCGTGGTGTCTTCTCCCCAGGGACTTCTGCTCCGGTTCCTGCAGCTCCAGTTGCTGATCCAGCTCCTTCTGACCGAGGTAAGGGAGTCGCGAGATAGTTCCCTTCCTGTCATCATCAGAGTGAGAGTAGATGTACCCCTGTACTATTTTGGAGTGTGTTATGTCGAGTGACTTTTGTAGTGAGATATCGAGTTGTACCTTTCTTTTCTGCTTTTCTGAGAGACTCTTGTTTTCTGGTGAGGTTGGTCTGTATTTTGGTGAGTTGTAGTTATATTTTATGTCTTTATTTCAGCTTTTACTATTTCAGCTCTGATATCTGCTAGTGTAGATGTTTCTTTGCAGGTTAGTCGCTACGCCTATACGGGGCTTCCCATATGGGCGGCGGATCTGTGACGAGCCCGGGGCGCAGTATCGACCCCGGGGCGTGACAGATTAGAGTGGTATCAGAGCCTAGGATGTAGGTCTTGGAGGACTTAGGAACCCTAGGCTTGTGGTTGGACCCTAGGATGACTCGCGTGAGAGCCGTGATTTTAGCGAGAGTCCTGATTTGGATTCTAACTCTCCCGAGCGGTTCGGGGTGAGTGATTGACATGTCTTCCCTTCGGTGGCAACTATGTTGGCTGCAGACAACATAGTACTTCGGGAAGGGGGACATGCCTTCTGACTTTCGCTAGATTGGGTCGAGTGATGATTTGGGTTTTGACTGTTTGCCTTGTCCCTCAGGTGGGGATGCCTCCTCGACGCTCGATGGTGACGCGTTCGCAGCCTTCGTCCTCTGAGCCCGAGCAGGAGGACTCGGGGCTAGGGACAGCAGAGCGAGGTTCTGGAGCTCCGTGCCCAGATGGCACAGTTGGCTGAGGCGTCTCGACGCCAGGAGGAGGCTGTGAGTCGGTTGACGCTCTTGTTGGAGCAGAGAGCGCAGCCGGCGGGTAGCACCCCCTGAGAGTTTACCGGTGCCTTCTTCCCCTGTTGTGGCACCCTCTGTTGTGCAGCCTGCACCAGCAGTTCCGGCTGAGCCAGTTTCCAGTAGGCCACCGTCTGGGACGACGGGATCTTTGACTTTGGCAGAGCAGCGGGAGATGGTGGATCTTTTGATGAGGTTTCGTAAGTTTGATCCTCCCCGCTTTTCGGGTATGAGTGCTGAGCCGTGGGCGGCTGAGGTCTTGGGTTACGGCCATGGAGCGCCATTTCGAGAGCCTTTTTATTGATGAGAGGTTTCGAGTTTTGTTGGCTACTCATTTTTTGGAGAGCAACGCCGAGGCATGGTGGCGGGCGTGTACGACCCGCAGGTCCGCTGGGACCCTGTTATATCATGGAAGAGTTCGCGGTATGTTCTTGGGCCTTCTTTCTAGCGTGTTCGACAGGAGTTGGACGGAGAAGCTGAGGAATCTCCGCCAGGGAGATAGCCTACACATGTACATAGCCGATTTCAATAGGCTGTAGCTTGTATGCCCCAGTGGCCAGAGATGAGACCACCGCTCTACATGTTCGAAGAGAGGGTTGCGTTCGAGACATTTATCAGTGGTCCGTTCCCGCATGATTACAGCCTTTGGAGGGCCTAATGGAGCAGGCATTTATGTGGAGAGTGGATGAGCAGGATGGCAGAGGTGGCTCCAGCCCCGCGTAGTGGTTTCTGGGAGAGCGCCCGGCCACCGTGTCGCGGAGCAGTAAGTAGGGCAGAGAAGAGATCAGAGGCGTCCGTCAGCTCAGCAGCTAGCCCAGCGTCGACCACCTCGGCCGCCAGCAGTCTTCGCAGCAGCAGCAGACTT